>CM046874.1:476559309-477159309 GCA_025667525.1 Glebionis coronaria
AGGAATAATTTCTGAATAAATACGATCATGATATTTATTTCATCAAGGGAGGTGAATGTAATTACTGACACATTATGTAGAAAAGATAAAGAACCAATTAGGATGTGTTCCTTAATAATGAATGTGCAAAATAAATTGTCGAGTAATTTAAAATATAGACGATGCTTGTGAAAAGGATAATATAGATAATAAAAGGGGTTCGCAGCTAATGTGAACCATTAGAATTGAGAATTCGATGGAGTTAAATGATTAAAAGGCCACTTATGGTTGCCTAAATATAAAGATTTTGAGATTTAGTTATGTTGGAATTTAGTAAGATTAAGTATTCTATTCATGTCATTTTTGATTAAATGTATCTTTATCTGAAGAAGTTGTACTGATGCAATTTATGAAGGCAGTCATCGCCTCATACATTAGTAAACGTCTAAACTATTGCAAAGGTCATCATCTGAATTTGATTTGATTTGGGTCATCGTCGACAGACTGACCAAATCTGCTAATATCATTCCTGTTAGTGATAAATTCTCAATAAAGGGGTGGTACATGGTGTGCCTGTATCGATCATCTCTATCAAGATCCTCGCTTCGCATCGATTTCTAGAGATTTTCTCAGAAATCATTAGGAACGAACCTTGATGAGAGTACCATTTACCACCCCAATCGAAGGGACGAGGTAAAGTAATGATACCAAACACTAGAAGTGTTGTTTTATGCTTGACTAATTGACCTTTGATAATAAACCGTATAATCGCTTTCCTTTGTAGAGATTATCATTGATAATCATCGTATTAGGATCGAGATCGAATCTTGTTAGGATCTAAATATTAGAGCATCAGTAAGCAGGAGTTGGGATTAAGACATCTGACATACACCCATTGTGAGTTGGACATCCGACATAGCCAACCCGCGAGACTTGAAATGATTGTGTAAATTAGGATATGATTATTGACTACCGATAGTAGGCAAGAGGTTATGTGAATATGAAATGTAGATCCTGAAGTGCAGAATGGGTAGCGAAGTTATGCAAAAAATTTTAACCTTGGAAAAATGAAGTAATGATCTGAAAGATCATGGGAAGTAAGTCCTCGTTATATGGGACCATTGAAATGATGTAAAAGATTGGTTTGAAAGGCATATAAGATGGATCTACCCTAGGACTTCAAGAGCTGCGTGAATTATGTTTCGTATATCGAACTTGATAAAATGTCTATCAAGTGAGAATCTGATCACTTCTTGATGAAGTTTAGATCGGCGAAAAGTTGCATTCATCACAAACCCGTGAACATACTGGATAGAGAAAGTAAGTTAACATTAAGCCTGATCTTATTCCCGTAGTTATATTTGATGAAACTCGCGTATTGTAATGAACTATACTTGTGAGAAAAGACCAAATGTGGAGGAAATACCCACATGGCTTTAACTCTATAAGAAGCGAGTAGTTAGATAAGATGATCTTTGAGGACAAAGATCCTGTTTAGGGGTAAATGCTGTGACAATCCGTCAATTTATGGTTGATATTTTATTCTCAAATATTATTTAAAAACATTATTTCAATGTTATATTATGAACTCACTTATTTTTGGGAAGAATTTGGATTTACGTCTTGAAGTAGCATCGACTACGTCTAAATCGGAGGATTCTACGTTACGTGCTTACATTTACATACACTGTTTTGGTGACAGTCCGACATTTCAGGAAATAAAATTTATCCATGAATATTATTTTGGAATTTTAAATTTGTGTCGGTTCATAAACTCACAAATTTACGAGAAGAGATTAGGACTTACGTGAATAATTTAACGTCCTTTACGACTAAACCGGAAACCTTAGGATTACGTATTTACGTTTTCGAACTCCATTTTTGATGAGACAATTTTTATTAGATTCGTTTTGTGCCGTTGATTCATAATTTATAAAAACGTTTTTCGTAAAACGACCCGAGGACACGCAAATCGAGGAAACTAGAATCAAGGAGTACCCGTAATTAAATGGGGATGAGACAAGAATAAACTTGCCCCACCCCCACACATGGGACGGCTACAAATGCTCCAACACACACCTTAGGTGTCAAAAGCTTCACAAAGAAGCTTAACACATGTCTAAGCTAACTTAATCAAGTTAGCTACTCCACCTCAAAACTACACATCTTAAACCATTTAATCATTTACAACATGCAATACCACTAGCAACTCTCTCATCCTCTCCCACTCCTTTCTGTCCAAACCATCATCAAACACCCCTCATTTGATTAATTATAGCCATAAACCTTGTGTTATATGCACATATAATGAAGCTCCTTTGAAACCTTGTTGATTGGTGATCCTTATAACCTCCAATAAGATGATTTGATGATGTCCAAGGGCTTATTTCTACATAAAGTTTACAAGTAATGGTGGCCTTGAAGATTGGTGTTGATTTATCACAAGTTGTGTGATCAAAATCCATGTCTTGATCACAACCTACATAATCTTGGTGGTATAAAGATTGTTCTTCCCATCCTCTTGTTATTTTGATTATGTAATCTTGTATTTTCTTTTAATTATTTATATTTATATGATGATGAATGATGATTAAAAATATTATGTGGGGATTTGGTGTTGATAGATTTGATTAAAAAGATTAAAAGCTACATAAAAGGATGTTAAAATCATGGCTAAATTAGGAGGCTGTATAAAACAGTAAAGAATCTTATGATAAACTGAAAAAATGGCTTGGATAAATTAATATACAGTAAGCTATGAGTCTTGTACACATGTGAGAGTTGGCCATGCAATGGAATCATAAAAATGAGTGAGATATGATCAAAACAAGTTTAGAGTGCAAATCTGCCTACACTGTTTTGGACGAATTTATTAAAATATTTAGAGATTGATTCATTAGTAGCTATACGGGAATAAAAAGAAGCACATATCATGTAGTTTTTGTGATAAAAATTTGAGGTCCTATCTCATTATAGAACTCTAGATATGGACATTTTAGTGAACTTAAAATTTAGGACTGATTTTGTGAAATTAAAGTTTAATATTATTATATAGGCACTCAAATAAATATAGTATAAAATGTGAATTAAAACCCACTAAATTATATATTTCATTTATATAAATATGCATAAGGATAAATAAATGGACATTATATAAAAATGGTAGTTTGGTAAGTTTTATAAGTTTTAAAAACTATATACTAAGTTTTACGTCTTTTTCGCTAAAACCGAAAGATTAACGTTTTTGTCAAATAAAACTTAGACGGTCGGACCCGTCTAATATAAACTTTTATAAACTCACATACTGATATATGAACTTATATAACAAGTAAAAACCGATAAAACCCGAACTTTACAACATATAGACATTAACGGGCCAAAGTAGCCTTATTGGACTATAAACCCGACTAGTTAGTAAAACACTTATAAATTTACTTATTGGGCTTAACCCACTTGGGCCCAACATGAAAAGTATAATACTGATAATAAAGGTGTAAAATGGACTAATATAAATTATTGGGCTTGTAATAGGCTTATTGGGCCTAAAACATGTAAATAAGTAAAACTAGTAAAACTAGTATAAAAATGTTACCAACACATAAACACTATTATGAATGAGTAAAAATGTACAATCCCACTTGATCATCATCATATTTATAAAATCATCATATGTATACATAATTGTTATTTTGATAAAGTCATTGGACAAAAGTCTAAGACGAGTATTATGTGTCTAGGTTTCCGTGATTGAAGAACGTACCGTATATCCAAATCGCCGATAACCGCCTTCTCACATCAACGTGAGTTCATAGCCTCGCACTCTTTTAAATGTTTTTATGAAATGTTTTATAAACCCGCGAGAGAGATAACATGTTAGTTTTGATAAAATAGGACACCATTTTCTCCCGATTATTTGTTTATTGATTTGGACCCGAATGATTGTGTTGAATTGTATAAATTTGGGGGTGTTACAAGTAACGTGCGAATTCCATCGGAATCACTAGGATGGTGATGAAATACCAAAGGGGCTGGTACTGACACTTAGAAGAAAGTTAAACAAAAATAGAAGGCTGCCGAAGTAGAGGAAAGCCGAGTTCGGGTAACTCTAAGGGAAATGACGAAGACTTCTCCTACATCAAATGTATCGTACTTTATTTATTTTCTTTTCTTGTTCTTTAGACATGTCAAACGACACGCGATAAACTGTTGAAGTTTACCAACTGTGCATCGGTAGTTGTAAGACAATTCCATTTGTTGTCTTCATTTATTCAAGTGAGGAATCCTCCTTGTTTGACTCGATCTTCTTTGATAATCGAAGGTTAAACGACAGATAGACATAGTTGATGTTTTTCTGGTAAACCCTTGCTATTTATGTATTTATATGGTATGTGATCTGGTCGAGTGATCGTAAGTTGTGAGAACTTGAGACGAAATTGTCCAATGATGTTCGATCATGGAGAACACGTGTCGTGAAATATATTTTTAACTGTGAACGGCGATGCTTATTGATATTTTGACCACGTTTGGGATGAAAGTGAGATGGTGTTCTTGTAATCTCTTTTAGGTATGGATCCGTGTGTGAAAACCCTGCGATGACATACGTATGTATTTTCTTTCTTTATGGATATGCATCCATGGCTAGCAAGCTTTTGAACCTTCTTTAACTTGCAAATTTTCTTTTGGCTGGACTCATCCGAGAATCATGTCAAATGTTCGTATTTTACCATGGCTTGGCGGATTAGCAAGCATGAGTTAACTTGATTGAACTTATTTTGTAACACCCCCAAATTTACACAATTCAATACAGCGGAAGACTCGTTGGTGTTACGGGATAACACATTACTGGCATCATAAACAACGCTTAAAAATCGCGTCGTTTAATAATAAAGCATTTCCATTCATAAATATCAAATTTACATAGGTCCCAAGTCATATTATTTCATACAAATTTTACAAGCATTTGAATGGAAATTGTTATTTAAGTGCGGGCCATGAATTCTTGTCGTCTTCCCGAGAATTACCTTCAAGTACCTGAGATAAAACATGTTGAAAGAAAAGGTTAGCGATAACGCCGAGTGAATTCATAGAGTTTAATAAAACCATTAATATATCATCGGTATATAATTATTACCGAAAATCATTTTGTACAAATCCTTGTAGTAGGACATAAAATAGGCCAAAAACATTTTATACAAATCCTTGTCAAAATCATAATATAGGTTGTTGCCTTCAAAACCATTATACGAACCAATGTCGTAAAAATATCATACAATACGTTTTATAACGTTGTATAAAGTTAAATAAAAACCGTTATATGGATATGGTTATATAAAACCAAAACACGAACATAATATTAATAATAAGACCCTGTATTGCTAATCAGGCAATATATCGTAATTCAATGCATAAAGCAGTATTTCGTTATTTGGATTATTATAAGCCGCATGACATTGTTACCTTACTACAACAAACAACGGGTAGCTAACCCGAATCTCAATTTGCCCATCTAAGTTAGCGTGTCATCACAAATATCACGCTATGGAAATCTTCTCATACATAAATTCGCTTACCAATCAATGTGGCACGACGAGGATCAACCGTCAAGGCGCGAACTGGGTGATCATCCCCAAATAGTACAATTATATGCATAAGCGTCTACCAAATCCCGGTAGTTCACAATTCATGCTAATGGGACTTTTAGTGACATAACCTAACTTTAATAATCCATTTTATTTCATACATCGGGTCATATAATCATTCATCGGGTCATACAATCATTCGGGTCCAAATCAATAAACAAACAATCGGGACAAATGGTGTCCTATTTTATCAAAACTAACATGTTATCTCCCTCGCGGGTTTATAAAACATTTCATAAAAACAATTGTAATAGTGCGAGGCTATGAACTCACGCTGATGTGGGAAGGCGGGTTATCGGCGATTCGGATGTACGGTACGTGCTTCAATCACGGAGACCTAGACAAATAATACTTGTCTTACACTCTTGTCCAATGACTTTATAAAATAACAATTATGTATACATGTAAAACCCATATTTAAATATTTTGACATATTAAATACGCGGTTTTAATTATATAAAACTATATGCAGTTATTCAAGAAAATAATTATTACGAACGTATAGACGTTAATACGCAAAATTATACGTTTCAGAAAGACTAAAGCAAGTTTAAAAAAAAACATTAGAGAACTATATAAGAGATTAAGGGCCGAATGTTGTAAAAAAAGAGAGAAAAAGGATTTTGGGCTTAAGCCCATTATGGTACAAGAGTATACACGAGGGAGTAATATCAAATAAGGAAAAAAAAAGAGTTCTAGGGTTTATGGTGGCCGCCGGTTAAAAAAAAAGGGGGTTTCGAGTTTTATTATCTATTTCAATCCGTGTATTAGTATTCATCTTCTAAATCATTCATGGTAAGCATCTCGTTCTTTGTCCCATGTGTTATCACGTTTTAATTTTGATCCTAGGGTATATAAACGAAACCTATAATATAGCACATAAAATCATACCAAGATTAGGGTTCGGGGTTGTGGGGCTGCACAAGCAACCGAGACACCACCATGTCTCGGTGGTTCTCCCTTTCCCAGCCACGAACAACAACATTAATCAGGGGGTCGGGTTGTTGTAGTTTTATAACCAGCCGAGACCTTAAGGTCTCGGTGGTACTTCTTGTTTTGGCCGACCGAATACAGCAACCCCAATCGGGGTGCGTAAACATAGTAAGGGAGGTGTCGGGTTTGATTTTGAAAATGGAACCGAGACCAAGGGGTCTAGGTATACTTCTGTCCGAGAGACCAGCCGTGACCACAGGCCGGCTTGGTTCCTTTTGGCCAGCCGTGAGGCTAGAAACTCAAAAATAAAATGGGAGGTTGGGTGTACCAAAACAGAAAGTATCATTATAAAATCAATATAAACATTGTATAAAACCAGTGGTTAAATTTCGGGCAGGAAATAGTAGTTTTAAATTGAAATTAGCGACAGTTTAGCGACAACTTTTCTGTCGCAGTTTTCATAACAGATTTGGGACAGTTTTTAGTCACAGTTTTTAGTGACAGATTTTTCTGTCACTAAGTCAGATGGACAGATTTATTATATATTTGTCGAATTATTTTTTTTAGCAACCGAGAAGGGGTATCTCGGTAGGCTCGGGGCTGTATTATAAAGGATAAAAATGGAGTTTTAATTACCTTCTTTAATCACTTTTATAAATAAATGTTTTAATGATTTAATTAGTAAATTTAATTTATAATGTTACACAAGTTTTCTTTTATAAAAATTAAAAGAGTATAATATTATTAAATGATTTGTATTCATTTTTGGAAACTTTCTAAATTTAGGAACTTTCTAATGATGTCAGATTATTATTTATAGCAATAATAATTATATCAGAAATATTAGTACATTCAGACTTATCAGTTTATATACTAACAGTAATACAAGAATAAATAAATTAAACTAAGAACATATAAGATCAGTAAAACTAAACACATATCAGTCAACTCATTTCACGTCCCTTATTCATGTAGTATCCGTGAAGTCGGAGTCGGTCCTTCAGCTTTCATTCTTATTTCATTACTGGACACGAGGTACGGATTTTCCGTCCTTTCAGTAAGGACTTTTTTATGCATGATTAGGATTCCCCGTCTGCAGCCAAATGGTTTTCCCCAGTATATGTTTAATCTTATCAGTAATCATGTTAATAACTAAATAAATTTCCTGAGCATTATATACAAGCACGACCAGTTTATGTACTAGTTACGGAGGTACCGTAACCACGGCACTAGAGGCACCGGTGTCGTGACTCACATGCAGGAGAGTGATATCCTGCATCGTCCCACTCAGCTCAGCTTGGCCATTTTATCAGTGTTATTAGTGGGGCGTGTGGATGCATCCTAGGCTTATATGTGTTACAAGTTATCAGGGTGAATGTGGTGTGTGCTCTACATCCTTCACATTGGAGCTGATCCCTCCACCCAGCACAGTATTTAGATGTCACCCCTCTACAGCATGACGAGGTCACCCCTCCAGTTATTCATGCACAGTTGTTACAGCACGTGAACTATATAAGCTCTGGCAATTAAAATACAATAAATGCATGTTTTTTGAATTAATAGTTATATTTCAGTTTCAGTATTTATGAATCAGGTTTCTCAGATTTTATGCAGAGTTCTACCACATGTTACATATCAGTCTTATAGCTTCATTGTTGCCTTCTATCTCATTACTGTCAGTACATTCTTATCATGCTATATCCGTTCACTGAGCGTTATGCTCAGCCGTAGTTCCTTTCATGTTCTAACGGCAGGTACACCAGGACGCTTTTAGGATTCTAAGAGCATGTGCATTTGGATGGAAGCTATCCAGACTTCTTACTTTATGCACTTCTTACATTATTCTGCTTATTTGGACATTGTTTAGTCCTTTCATTCAGTATTTTATTTTTCATGTTTTGGGCTTATGTTTGGATTGCTGATGTTTGATTCCGGTATTTCCTTTATGGTCTGTTAATGTTTTAGGACATTTACCTTATGCTTTGATGACACGCCATAAATAAACGTAACGGTCCACTTATCCAAGTGGGGTGTTACAATTATGGTATCAGAGCGCAAGGTTCGACCTGTAGGCTCTAATACTTGACCTGTGACTAGTGGGTAGTCACAGGAACTTCCCAGATTTTGGCCTTGTCATCTTTCATGTTTCTCATGGATTATTTCGTCAGTTTTCTTCATTTATCAGTCAGTTTTCTTAAAGTTTTGACTAAGTAAAAGGTTGGTACATAACTAGCCATATTTAGTCGCATGTGCTTTTAGCGAATTTTCGTTTTGGTGAGCTGACCATAGGCGTTCACCCTTGCCGTTCAGATTTTGTATTGGTAAACCGACCATAGGCGTTTACCCTTACTCATGACAGATTCATGTTTTTAGTCAAATATCACTTGGTGAACCTGCCATACACGTTCACCATTTCTCAAGTTAAATTTCATGCTTTTCAGTCAAATGATGTTTTGTGAACCGATCCACAGTTGTTCACCTTTGTCATATCAGGACATTTCATAAATTTTGACAAGTATGGATTGAACTACAGCCATCCATATTTAGTCTGAGATTATAAATTTCTATACATGACAGTTCTCAGAAAATTTTGATCAGTATGGATCGAACCAGAATAGCCCATACTTAGACTCATGTTTTCTTCTTTGAATTTTGTGGATTGAACCATAGCCGTCCACATCAGTTGATATTACACCTCAGTTGATTTGATTTTTTATGTTCCTTGTAACAGTCAAATTTTCATACCCTCACGTTGATGTCATCTACATGATGATTTACTTTCATGTTTCCTTACAAGTATTATATTTTCAACAGAATGATAATGTTTCATGCTAAGATACAGAAGGATTACAGTAAAATACTATTTCATGATAAATCATGTTCTGGTCTTTAACAATCATGTCTTTATACTAAATGTTGATGAAACTCCGTTTAGTCATACTTTTTAGCCTCTATACAACCAGCATTAAGTCTACCCAGAAATTATCAGCCTATCATGTTAATCGTTTCAGTTCAGTTTACTACCGTTTAAATCAATTTATTCCTTTGATAATGTCAAACAAGCGACACCAGTATCGATCATCCCATAAAATTTCCACCAGCTCCATGTACAGTATTTCATGTGTACTCCACGTACAATGCCTCAGATATGTTCCATGTACATTATTCATTTTGTACATCATGTACAGTAGTCCAGGTGTACTCCAGGTACCCTACTCCATGGATATTGCTAATCGATCCTCAATCATCTCAGGCGTTTCCACTTGTCGATATTCTACCAGATGTTGATGCTGCTCATGAGTTGAAGATTTTATCAGATACTGATGCTGCTAACACATTGAAGACCTCACAAATGCTGATGTTGCTGATGCTGATGCTTTGGAGATTTCCCAAGATGCTGCTTCTGTTTATACTATAAAGACTTTGCAGAACAAGGACGGAAACTATAACTTTGAAATGTCTGACAAGAATAAATTTCAACCATCAGACACGACCATCCCATTCAATACTTTTACCTTCTCAGCTAGATGTCACACTTCACTCAGCCAACCGTCCATCCAGAAGAGTGGGAACCGGAACTCAGCCGGCCACTCAGCAGAATAGTTACATGAATCACAGTCATGATAGTGACCTTCTTAAAGTGACAGACAAAGCAGTAGTGACAACCACCGTGCTTATAATTAATCAGTCAGCAACCGGGAACTCCGAAACGGACGTGACCAGAAATACAGAGGTCAATAGTCTAATCGGTCCGCCAACCCTAGCTGTTACCAGAAAATTTTTTCAGCCTTGTCTAGATTCATCCACTAGAATACATATCAAGACATCAGTCAAGACACGGGTCTCAGGTATCATTTTGAAAAACACATATCAGGACAGCAGTCATGGTACACTTCATACGAATCTTTCTCAAAATACGAGTCAGATTTCATAACTCCAGTATGTTTCTAAACTAGGTCCTCAATAATTCAGGGTACCTTTCAGAAAGGGGTATACCCGTTCTATTATGCCATGCATGAATCATATCATTAAAAATTCAGTCACCACCACTAGAGTATTATTTAGGTTAAACACACAGTATTCATTCTGTGAGGTTTCAGACAAACACATTCAGTGAAAAGTCGCCATGTTTACTTCATGTGTTCCTATGTCAACTTTATCTTAAATCAGGTAGTCAACTGCCTCTCAGCCAGAAAGGACTTAACAACATCACCATATTTATTAAAATTTTATTTTCAGTTAACGACGAGATCCGTCTTACCAACCATGAACATATTCATTTTACTCCTGCCAGAAAAACCAGTACAAATTGTTCCAGCTTTATGAGCACGTGATATTTATCTTTTAGCTGCGAAAACTTCTGGTCACTATTCATGATACGAATTTTGAAATTCCTTAAAATCATGATCAATAGATTATTCCAAAAGTTTCCAGATGTAATTCCGGAAGGTTTTACAGAAATTCATTCCTGACCACAAGACAGAAGTTAACATCGAGTTAGTCTCAAGAACAGAACCTGTTTTCAAAACTCTTTATTGCAAGGCTTCAACTAAGTTAAAGAGTTGCAGCAATTGCTGCAATAGTTACCGGAACGAGGCCTTATTCACCCTAGCGCACCACCAGTAAGTGCACCGTTTATGTCTATCAGGAACAAGGCCGGTATCATGAGATCATGTATCGACCACTAAAATTTTTTACAAGATCACCATTCTTAATCAATGTTCATTCCATAAATAGCAGGTTTATCTGACCTGCTATGATGTCTTAAAACATTTTCCAGAACAAATTTCCGATCATGCTACCATCAGTGGTGAGAGAAAGAACATGACGTTTCCAGACTGCTGTTGCACATATTACAGTCTCTCTAAAAAAAATTTGATTTTATAGTTCTGAACTCCCTAATGCTCCAGCTATATTATGAAATTATGAATAAAATTCTTCCATGACTCTCAGACAATATCATCAGTATATTCATTGATCACATTCTGATCTGCCTAATGCTAGAGAAGAACACGAGACTCATCTTCTCACAGTTGTACAGAATCTTCAATAGAAATAATTTGTATACACAACTTTCCAGATATAAATTTCAGTTGAAACAAAGTGGCATTTCTGAGCCAACCTATTTTAGCAGAAAGAAATTTCAGACAATCATGTGAAGGTGAAGGCCATCACCTGATGGTCCCGACTGACGCCTGTGAACGAAGTACAAATTTTTTTTTAGAACTCAATTGACTAATACCACAGAAATTTCTTACAGTTCTCACTAAAAATTCTTCCATAACTATTCAACCAGATTTTCACCAGAATGTCCCATACTTCCAGGCAGAGTTCTAATAGAAGCAACATCACACGTTGATGCAGCTACGTTCATATCTAGATGCCTGACATACCACAGGTTCAAGATAGAACGCCGTCATGTTAGTGAGTTACTGCAACCTTAGGAAATTCTGAACAGAAATGAGACGAAGTTCCATGAAATTGATATCAGCTATCACATGCTTAAAGAAAGTATGATACTATCTAAGTTATCGTCAACCATGTAATCAACCTACGCGTTTTCTTTCATCCGGAAGGATTACGCAGTAGCGAACCTGCAGAAAATTCAGCAGTAAATCGTATGATTTCTAGGCATTCCATCAAACCTCTTATCAGATAGAAATTCATGCTCACGATCACGTTTACCTTCACATTCACGTTCGCATTTATTTTCATGTTCACGTTTACGTTCACATTCGCGTTTATATCTCACGTTCACATTAAGATGTTATCTCAATCCATAGTTTATGCTATCTCGTGATTTAAGTTCACGTCCGCATTCATGACATTGTTCATGTTCAGGTTCGGGTGTCAGCTTGCGATACGCATTTCGCATATGGTTATTAAAGATAGTTACGGAAAGCTTACGAAACCAGACTCAAATTTAGCTCAACTTTTCCATACTTAGGAAGACGTTTCACATCTCATGCCGTACCGTTTGACATTCTTTCCCCAGTCAGTATACGATCATGATACGTCCTAGATCACGTTCACAGTATGTTTTGAGTATCACATTCACAACATATTTCATGCACATCGTTCCTCTTATGATCACGAACCATGTTCACAATTGCTCACGTAGTACGTTCACAATTGTTCATGTAGTTCGTTCCTATATATTCTCAGCAGCTTGCTCAGAGATACAAATGTTAGCTTTTCAGGATATTTTACATACCGTTTCATGTATACTACATGCCATAGCTTATTCATTCTATCAGATTCAGAAAATCCATCTTAAGTATAAAACCAGAAACTATTCAGCATCATCAGGACAGGGTCATCATGACCAAGATTTTGTTCATTATGTTTAGACCTTTGAAGAAATCGTTTCGAGCAGGAAGCCACTCGAAACGGAGGAGTCCATCTGGACCTCTCATTCATTTCCCTTAATAAATTCAGTTAAGTCCTTTTAGTCATGTCATGTTCTATGTTCTCTTCAGCCAGGTCACGGCACATGATCATTTCACTCATGGGAGGTTTAAAACTATCAGCAGCATTATGTCTTATTAGAAGGCAAATTATCCTTCAGCTTTATTGTCTTTCCAGTTTACGTGTTCTTTAAGTTCTTATAGCTTCATCAGCTTATTACCTTTAATTCGAGGACGAATTATTTTTTTTAGAGGGGAAGAATTGTAAAACCCGTATTTAAATATTTCGAAATATTAAATACGCGGTTTTAATTATATAAAACTATATGCAGTTATTCAAGAAAATAATTATTACGAACGTATAGACGTTAATACGCAAAATTATACGTTTCAGAAAGACTAAAGCAAGTTTTAAAAAAAACATTAGAGAACTATATAAGAGATTAAGGGCCGAATGTTGTAAAAAAAATAGAGAAAAAGGATTTTGGGCTTAAGCCCATTAAGGTACAAGAGTATACACGGGGGAGTAATATCAAATCAGGAGAAAAAAAAAGAGTTATAGGGTTTATGGTGGTCGCCGGTTAAAAAAAAAGGGGGTTTCGAGTTTTATTATCCATTTCAATCCGGGTATTAGTATTCATCTTCTAAATCATTCATGATAAGCATCTCGTTCTTTGTCCCATGTGTTATCACGTTTTAATTTTGATTCTAGGGTATATAAACGAAACCTATAATATAGCACATAAAATCATACCAAGATTAGGGTTCGGGGTTGTGGGGCTGCACAAGCAACCGAGACACCACCATGTCTCGGTGGTTCTCCCTTGCCCAGCCATGAACAACAACAATAATCAGGGGTTCGGGTTGTTGTAGTTTTATAACCAGCCGAGACCTTAAGGTCTCGGTGGTACTTCTTGTTTTGGCCGACCGAAAACAGCAACCCCAATCGGGGTGCGTAAACATAGTAAGGGAGGTGTCGGGTTTGATTTTGAAAATGGAACCGAGACCAAGGGGTCTAGGTATACTTCTGTCCGAGAGACCAGCCGTGACCACAGGCCGGCTTGGTTCCTTTTTGCCAGCCGTGAGGCTAGAAACTCAAAAATAAAATGGGACGTTGGGTGTACCAAAACAGAAAGTATCATTATAAAATCAATATAAACATTGTATAAAACCAGTGGTTAAATTTCGGGCAGGAAATAGCAGTTTTAAATTGAAATTAGCGACAGTTTAGCGACAACTTTTCTGTCGTAGTTTTCATAACAGATTTGGGACAGTTTTTAGTCACAGTTTTTAGTGACAGATTTTTCTGTCGCTAAGTCAGATGGACAGATTTATTATATATTTGTCGAATTGTTTTTTTTAGCAACCGAGAAGGGGTATCTCGGTAGGCTCGGGGCTGTATTATAAAGGATAAAAATGGAGTTTTAATTACCTTCTTTAATCACTTTTATAAATAAATGTTTTAATGATTTAATTAGTAAATTTAATTTATAATGTTACACAAGTTTTCTTTTATAAAAATTAAAAGAGTATAATATTATTAATTGATTTGTATTCATTTTTGGAAACTTTCTAAATTTAGGAACTTTCTTATAATGTCAGATTATTATTTATAGTAATAATAATTATATCAGAAATATTAGAACATTCAGACTTATCAGTTTATATACTAACAGTAATACAAGAATAAATAAATTAAACTAAGAACATATAAGATCAGTAAAACTAAACAGATATCTGTCAACTCATTTCACGTCCCTTATTCATGTAGTATCCGTGAAGTCGGAGTCGGTCCTTTAGCTTTCATTCTTATTTCATTACTGGACACGAGGTACGGATTTTCCGTCCTTTCAGTAAGGACTTTTTTTATGCATGATTAGGATTCCTCGTCTGCAGCCAAATGGTTTTCCCCAGTATATGTTTAATCTTATCAGTAATCATGTTAATAACTAAATAAATTACCTGAGCATTATATACAAGCACGACCAGTTTATGTACTAGTTACGGAGGTACCGTAACCACGACACTAGAGGCACCGGTGTCGTGACTCACATGCAGGAGAGTGATATCCTGCATCGTCCCACTCAGCTCAGCTTGGCCATTTTATCAGTATTATTAGTGGGGCGTATGGATGCATCCTAGACTTATATGTGTTACAAGTTATCAGGGTGAATGTGGTGTGTGCTCTACATCCTTCACATTGGAGCTAATCCCTCCACCCAGCACAGTATTTAGAGGTCACCCCTCCAGTTATTCATGCACAGTTGTTACAGCACGTGTAAAACCCGTAAAAATAAGGTCATAATTTAATTTTATTTTCAAATATTTTGAAGTATTTTATAACGTTAAATATTATTATGTTTAACGGTTTAAGTTGAAACCGATATTAAATATTATATTTTAATATTTTGACGAGCAACGAGGACTACTAGTTATCGCGATACCGACGGATGCCAAAAATTTTATATTTTATTATCGATAGTTTCGATATTTAATACTTTCGACGATATCGTTTCAATTACGTATCGAGTCGTTATATTATTATTTTTCGTGTGCGTTTAAACTTTTAAAAAGTACAATCTAACATTTTCAGGTAGTGAAATATTTTCTCGTATAATATTTTGAAACTTATTTTTGTGTTGGTTGACGAAATCACAATTTACGGATTTAAATTTGGGCTTACGTGCATAATTTAGCGTCCCTTACGACTAAACCGGAAACCTTAGGATTACGTATTTACGTTTTTGAACTCCGTTTTTGATGAGACAATTTTTATTGGATTCGTTTTGTGTCGTTGATTCATAATTTATAAAAACGTTTTTAGTAAAACGACCCGAGGGCACGCAAATCGAGAAAACTAGAATCGAGGGATACCCGTAAAATAGTGAGGTGGGACAAAATACATTATCCCACCCCACTAGCTAGCTTGGATGGCACCAACATGACACCACAACCATATGTGGCATCATGTTAGCTACAAACTTACAAGTGTAAGTAAGCTTACTCTTTAAGCTTACAACTTTCCCACTAACACAAAACCATTAACCACTTTTCACACATACCATTTACTTACATGCAAACAACCTCAAATCCTCTCAAAACCTTCCACCATTGCCATCCATATTCAAGCTACAAACACCCCTTTTGATCCTTTCTAGCCATGAAATACATGTTTACTAGCTCTATCATGGAGTTATCTTGAAGCCTTGATCATTTGGTGGCCATATTAACAACATTGGAGGTGATTTGCTTGTGTCCTAGGGCTGATTTCTCAACTATTGTTTTTGGTGTTTGATGATCTTGGAGTTACTTTTGGTGTTCATCAAGTTCTTGTCTTCCAAAAACAAGAAATACACTTGGTTGGTAAAGAAGATCATCCTCTCCATTTTCTCTTGTTATTTTTGTAAAGAACAAATGTATTTTCTTTATTTTTGTATATGTATATGATGTATATATGATGATAAAAATATTGTGTGGGGATCAAGTGTTGATAAATATGCTTAAAAATGTTAATAACCATGAGAAATAAGGCTAAAATCATGCTTATTTAGTTGGCTGTATAAAAACAGTATATAACTAAAACTTGAACTGATAAAATTGCATGGTATGATCCATTTACAGTAAGTACAAGATGTTATACACATGTGAGAGTTGGCCATGCAATGGAATCATAATAATGAGTGAGATATGATCAAAACAAGTTGGGTGTTCTAATCTGAATAAGCAGTTTTGTAGGGACTGTTAAGGCAAGATAAGCTTAAAATGAGCAGTAGCTATAACTAAGTTAAATGTAGCACATAATATGAAGAACATGTCATCCAAAAATGAGCTTCTATATCATTATAGAACTCTAGATATGGTAAAAATGGTGAACATGAAGATAAAAATCAGATTTTAAGAATTAATGTTTATTATTATTATATAAGCACTCAAATTTTATTGTATAAAATGTAAAATAAAAACCCACTAACTTATGAAACTTATTTATATAAATATGTAAAAGGTTAATTAAATTGATGAATTATATAAATGGTTGTGGAATAATACTTATAAGTAATAAAAACTATAAACTTGATTTTTACGACTTTTTCGGCTATTACCGTAAAATTAACGTTTTTCGCCAAATAAAACTTAGACGATCAAACCCGTCTAATGTAAAGTTTATAAAAGTCATATAATGATATATAAGTAACTAATACAAGTAAAAACCGATAAAACCCAAACTATAAGACATACGGACATTAACGAGCTAACTAAGCATATTGGACTAATAATTGGACTAAATAAGATAAACACTTATAAAAAGAACTTATTGGGCTTAACCCATTTGGGCCCAACATGGAAAGTATAGATACTGATAATATAGGTATAAAATGGATTAAAACAAATTAAAGAACTTATACTAAGCTTATTGGACTTAAAATAGGTAAGTAGGTTAAAACTAGTAAACTAGTAAAAAGTTACCAATACGTAAACACTAAAATGAGTAAACAAGGATATATAAACCCACTTGATCATCATCATATGTACAAAATCATCATATGTATATTGTTATTTTGATAAAAGTCATTAGACAAGAGTCTAAGACCGATTATTATTTATATAGGTTTCCGTGACCGAAGCACGCCCGTAGCCGATAATCCGCCTTTCATTATCAACGTGAGTCTATAGCCTCGCTTTATACTAGTTATTAAATGTTTTTAAACCCGCGAGGGGGAATACATGTTTTATAAACTTAGAACACAAGATTTTTATGGTATGCTTTGTCCCTTTATGAATGGACCCGTGGTTGCCTTTAAATTGCATTAAGTGATTGCCTTAGTTAAATCCTCAATTATGGACCGTTAATTAACCTATGATGGGTTAACCGCTAGTACAATTAATAGATCTATGGGGGAAGCCGCCCCGGTTCAGTTTTTGTGGACTTGTCATAGATGCTTAGGCCCGACCTCCACACTGTTTGAACATATTGTATTGAGAAGTCAGGTATACGGCAATGTACCAATAATCTGGAGGTAACCGACAATTAATAAATCTCTCGTCTTATTAGACTGATATGGGAGTGTCTAAGGGCTCGGTTCCATGAGCTTATTGCAATTTATGCTATATACAATTATTATTGTTGATGCGAATTATTATTTGATGCTTATAAGCATGCCACAAACTTATAATCTTTGCTTGTGTTCAAATTGATTTCATAAACCTATAGATTCACTCGGCATTTTTGCTGATTGTTTTACTCACATATATTTTAGGTAATCAAGAAGTGGAAGCTTGGAGGTCACGGGGAATGAAGTTGTGCACTGCTTTTGTGGTTCAGACTCTTTGATTTATTTATCGTTCCATTTTTAAAACAAACCAATATGTTGTTTTAACTTATCTTTTGGTAACGATTACTTGGGACTACGCTACTCTGACAAATGTTTTGGGAACGATAAATCTAAAACGTCTCTTTTCGAGTCGTTCTTTATAAATTATGTGTTGTTGTATCATTGTTTAGCACCCAAAGATGTATTCCGCTGCGTGTAAATTTGGGGGTGTTAAAGATTGGTACCAGAGCCATGAGTTATAGAGAACTAGGTCTTTTTCTAAAAACCTAAACTATAACTGTCGGTTTTATTTTTTTCAAAGAGTCGGTGCACATGATTTCGCGTGACTTCAGGTTCAAGCTACTTCTGGGATTACAACTTTAGTATACATTATTATGTATGCCTTATTGCTAAGTATTTCTAAATAAATAATATAACCCTTTATCGATATATATATTGATATCGTTAAACTTTTCGATAAGAGTTATCATTTATTAATGATTAACTTAAATAAATACAATGAATTTTCAAGATCTTTCTGTATTTATTTTTGAACTATTCAAATTGCTTTTATTGCAAAAATTTTATATTATGACCTTACATAACTTCATCTACGCGCGTTACTTTCATTGTTTAACCCTTTGTGATATCTATATAGATATTCAAATCGTCTTCCGGCTATTTGTGCTTGGACGTCTTTTAAACGTAATTTCTAGACCATTGTGTAGCTCAATGTGTCCTTGGAATAGACTAACCGCTATTTATTGACATTTATATGTATCGACTCCGAAGTGTATTGTTCACTTATATCTCGGTAACGTCATCGTCATTTTATAAATCATCGTCTAGATTATGGCGCTAGAATTGGAATACGATTTTACTTATATAAAATTGTATCATTTGTTTTTCATTAACCTTCTCGCTCCCGGAGTGTAGCATGTTAATGTTCCATTCTTTTCTTGTTATGTTTTGTGTTTTTGACAATCGTGGCACCAAGGAGATTTGCCTACATTGCATTTTGAAATCTAAATTACGAACGTTTTTCACCGTCTTGCTTCCTAAATTTCGTGTTGAATACCTTGAAGCATTTTCTGTCATTCATCATGCTATATTTTATTTGATGCTCATTACGAGATTTATTTTTTTCGTTGTTATAAAATCCACAAGACATGTGTGTATATATGTATATATTTTGAGCCGTTAAGAAGTGTCGAAAAATACACTTTATGCAGAAACTGTAGGGGCAGTATAAACAGGTCAAAACTTAAAAGTAAAACCTACGTTTTTAAAATAAAATAGTCAAACCTGCACAGAACTTGCAGGGGTATTTTGGTCATTTTACATTGGTTTTCAGGTCTCGGGTAAAACTAGAAAGTCGTCTGAAACGTCGTTTTGCATCAAAATGCTTTAGACTCTGAGTCTTGGAGATGTCGTTTATCGGGTCAATTAATCGGCTCATATTTAAAAGTCAAATTTGAAAAGAAAAAAAAAATTAACATGAGTTTTAAATGTTTCTAAGCAGTTTTGAGTTCATTTGAGATCGTAAAATTTTAACGAATATTATTTTACAAATAACTAATACTAGTTTCATGTGAAAATGTTTAAAAATAGAAACATTACAGGATTAGCTATTACCAGATTAATGGTGTAATTTGAAAATGAATAATATATTTTCTTAAAAGCATGTTGTGTCGAGTATCTTACACAGAATACACATGTGGATTGTTTTATTCTTTTCATATATATGACTCATTTGTCATTCGATGTTATTTTATTTTCGTTTTCTTCTAACCTTCCACTGATTTGAGTTGAGTTTCGAAGTTTTGCCTTCACATTCTTCATTGACATTCTTATCGCGTATCTCATGACGTTTTCGTCTAAACCTTATAACCCTTTGAAAACTTAACAACTTGTAACCATTTCATTTGTTTTCATATGAGCTACTATTTGCCACTTTTTGCAAAACTTTGACTACTTTATACGTTTTCATAATATCACCTTATAAATAAATCTGATATCGTTTTACGATTATTTTCACCAATTGTTTTTACTTTGGTCTTATAAAATACTTTTTGTAACATTAAAAGTTGTTTATTGAGTATCTCACAAATTACTTGTAAACTATAAATAATAAACTATTTTTAAATTCCATTTTACAAATGGCATGGTTTATATAAACATAAGAAACGTAATACTTTTCGACAAATTGAGCACTGCATTGCTAGCCCTAAATTATACATGGCCTGATCACCTATGTCTAATTTAGAAGGAGCCATGCTAGGCTGAATAGTAGTCACCTTAAAAATTTTGATAATAATCAACTTTTTACTTGTATTTATGATAAAGATAAATAAAATGAAATAATGTGAAAAGAAGTTTTGAAAACCTTCATATTTTATGCAAGTAGCGCAATTTCTATGCATCCGCATATGTTTTCTTACCTTTCGTTAAACGAATTATGTGATTTTAAGTACGTTTTTACTCGATGATTGTTTTTCCGCTTGTTACTTCATTTTGTCTTATAACTGATTTCTTTTGACCGTTCGTCTAATTACCGACTGTTGATAAATGACTTGAAAGTATCGATGTTTTATCCTTCCGTCTCGTCCAATCTTCTTTATGCGACTGGGTAGATCTTTGGAATGTCTCCGCACGTGAATAATGAATTATCATTAGAGTGATTTCCGTATATCCGGGATGACGTCCGTCACTCTCGTTTGTCTCGAAATCCACTCTTGTGAACCGTGCTTTGACTTCTCTCTTTAAACACTAACATCGTTCATTTGATTTGTTTTAATTACAAGTGATTATTAGGACTTTTCTTTGATTAAAATTTTTGTATGGATCTTATTTCCGATCATGTATCGACCACCGCTAAGTTAACGAGCTGATATTGGTGAACCATCGACCGCACTAACAAAATTTACAACTTGTTTAATCTATTATTTCTTATCGTCTTACCATCAACGCCTTTATTTTGTTATTCTCTTTAAGAATTTATACGACATTTGCTTCGTCCCCTTTTGTACCATTGATTTCGTACTAATTGTTGACTATTATTTCCATTCGTATTCGTTTGTTATCTTGTCACATTTCGAAACCCGAATGTAACCCATATTTATTTTGGAATGATAAACACCTTTATGTATTCCTACAAAGTATTATAAAATTTTTTTTTGGAACTTGTCTACATTTTTCCAATAATTCTCAATTATCGAAACAACCATCAGTATGAGTTTAATTATGAAATTTACGTCATTCCTTTAATGTTTCTTAAGACGACCAAATAAATTTTGAAACTATTTTACTTCTATTTTTGATGTATCATCTTTATCGAGAAAATACCTCAACTGAGTTTTAAGGTAATACCAAATCCGGGACGGATAGTTGTGACAAATGTTATTTTAATGATAATGTATAATTTATTCTTCGCTCTCATTTTTCTAGTATTGTGATTTATTATGTTTTACGGTTACGTGAGTCGAGATCCCTCGTCGATCGTCAACCTTAAATCATTTTACCACATCTTGTTCGTTTATGCGTTTATTGAAGTCATTTTTATCTCGTTCTGTTCCTCGTATTGAAGATTACTATTTTATTCTGAGTTTAAAATGAATCTCGGGAAGCAGTGTATAAGAAGAAACGATAATTGTCACCAGGATTTTTGCGTGTACTTGTGGAATGATTGAAGACCGAATCTCTTAATGAATGGAGTTAATAAATTCGTTACAACCTCGAGGAGTATGTTGAAGCCGACACCTCAAGTGGAAAGACTCTTGAGATATTATCAAGGGTTCGTTCAAGGTTTTCTCGATGATTAACGGTGGAGATATATACTCGATGTTTGTATTCGACCTTTTCTTTTATGTACTTATATGGTGTGTGATCTAGTCAAATGATCGTAAGTTGTGAGAACTTGAGACGGCATCATCCGATGACGTCCGATCATGTAGAACACATATTATGTAATATCTTTTTTACTTTCAACGACGATATTTATTGAGACTTTAATGCGCGTTGGCGAAAGTGAGGCGAGTTGAGCGCCGGGACGTCGCTCCCTTAAGGTGGTGAGGATGTAAAACCCGTAAAAATAAGGTCATAATTTAATTTTATTTTCAAATATTTTGAAGTATTTTATAACGTTAAATATTATTATGTTTAACGGTTTAAGTTGAAACCGATATTAAATATTATATTTTAATATTTTGACGAGCAACGAGGACTACTAGTTATCGCGATACCGACGGATGCCAAAAATTTTATATTTTATTATCGATAGTTTCGATATTTAATACTTTCGACGATATCGTTTCAATTACGTATCGAGTCGTTATATTATTATTTTTCGTGTGCGTTTAAACTTTTAAAAAGTACAATCTAACATTTTCAGGTAGTGAAATATTTTCTCGTATAATATTTTGAAACTTATTTTTGTGTTGGTTGACGAAATCACAATTTACGGATTTAAATTTGGGCTTACGTGCATAATTTAGCGTCCCTTACGACTAAACCGGAAACCTTAGGATTACGTATTTACGTTTTTGAACTCCGTTTTTGATGAGACAATTTTTATTGGATTCGTTTTGCATAATTTATAAAAACGTTTTTAGTAAAACGACCCGAGGGCACGCAAATCGAGAAAACTAGAATCGAGGGATACCCGTAAAATAGTGAGGTGGGACAAAATACATTATCCCACCCCACTAGCTAGCTTGGATGGCACCAACATGACACCACAACCATATGTGGCATCATGTTAGCTACAAACTTACAAGTGTAAGTAAGCTTACTCTTTAAGCTTACAACTTTCCCACTAACACAAAACCATTAACCACTTTTCACACATACCATTTACTTACATGCAAACAACCTCAAATCCTCTCAAAACCTTCCACCATTGCCATCCATATTCAAGCTACAAACACCCCTTTTGATCCTTTCTAGCCATGAAATACATGTTTACTAGCTCTATCATGGAGTTATCTTGAAGCCTTGATCATTTGGTGGCCATATTAACAACATTGGAGGTGATTTGCTTGTGTCCTAGGGCTGATTTCTCAACTATTGTTTTTGGTGTTTGATGATCTTGGAGTTACTTTTGGTGTTCATCAAGTTCTTGTCTTCCAAAAACAAGAAATACACTTGGTTGGTAAAGAAGATCATCCTCTCCATTTTCTCTTGTTATTTTTGTAAAGAACAAATGTATTTTCTTTATTTTTGTATATGTATATGATGTATATATGATGATAAAAATATTGTGTGGGGATCAAGTGTTGATAAATATGCTTAAAAATGTTAATAACCATGAGAAATAAGGCTAAAATCATGCTTATTTAGTTGGCTGTATAAAAACAGTATATAACTAAAACTTGAACTGATAAAATTGCATGGTATGATCCATTTACAGTAAGTACAAGATGTTATACACATGTGAGAGTTGGCCATGCAATGGAATCATAATAATGAGTGAGATATGATCAAAACAAGTTGGGTGTTCTAATCTGAATAAGCAGTTTTGTAGGGACTGTTAAGGCAAGATAAGCTTAAAATGAGCAGTAGCTATAACTAAGTTAAATGTAGCACATAATATGAAGAACATGTCATCCAAAAATGAGCTTCTATATCATTATAGAACTCTAGATATGGTAAAAATGGTGAACATGAAGATAAAAATCAGATTTTAAGAATTAATGTTTATTATTATTATATAAGCACTCAAATTTTATTGTATAAAATGTAAAATAAAAACCCACTAACTTATGAAACTTATTTATATAAATATGTAAAAGGTTAATTAAATTGATGAATTATATAAATGGTTGTGGAATAATACTTATAAGTAATAAAAACTATAAACTTGATTTTTATGACTTTTTCGGCTATTACCGTAAAATTAACGTTTTTCGCCAAATAAAACTTAGACGATCAAACCCGTCTAATGTAAAGTTTATAAAAGTCATATAATGATATATAAGTAACTAATACAAGTAAAAACCGATAAAACCCAAACTATAAGACATACGGACATTAACGAGCTAACTAAGCATATTGGACTAATAATTGGACTAAATAAGATAAACACTTATAAAAAGAACTTATTGGGCTTAACCCATTTGGGCCCAACATGGAAAGTATAGATACTGATAATATAGGTATAAAATGGATTAAAACAAATTAAAGAACTTATACTAAGCTTATTGGACTTAAAATAGGTAAGTAGGTTAAAACTAGTAAACTAGTAAAAAGTTACCAATACGTAAACACTAAAATGAGTAAACAAGGATATATAAACCCACTTGATCATCATCATATGTACAAAATCATCATATGTATATTGTTATTTTGATAAAAGTCATTAGACAAGAGTCTAAGACCGATTATTATTTATATAGGTTTCCGTGACCGAAGCACGCCCGTAGCCGATAATCCGCCTTTCATTATCAACGTGAGTCTATAGCCTCGCTTTATACTAGTTATTAAATGTTTTTAAACCCGCGAGGGGGAATACATGTTTTATAAACTTAGAACACAAGATTTTTATGGTATGCTTTGTCCCTTTATGAATGGACCCGTGGTTGCCTTTAAATTGCATTAAGTGATTGCCTTAGTTAAATCCTCAATTATGGACCGTTAATTAACCTATGATGGGTTAACCGCTAGTATAATTAATAGATCTATGGGGGAAGCCGCCCCGGTTCAGTTTTTGTGGACTTGTCATAGATGCTTAGGCCCGACCTCCACACTGTTTGAACATATTGTATTGAGAAGTCAGGTATACGGCAATGTACCAATAATCTGGAGGTAACCGACAATTAATAAATCTCTCGTCTTATTAGACTGATATGGGAGTGTCTAAGGGCTCGGTTCCATGAGCTTATTGCAATTTATGCTATATACAATTATTATTGTTGATGCGAATTATTATTTGATGCTTATAAGCATGCCACAAACTTATAATCTTTGCTTGTGTTCAAATTGATTTCATAAACCTATAGATTCACTCGGCATTTTTGCTGATTGTTTTACTCACATATATTTTAGGTAATCAAGAAGTGGAAGCTTGGAGGTCACGGGGAATGAAGTTGTGCACTGCTTTTGTGGTTCAGACTCTTTGATTTATTTATCGTTCCATTTTTAAAACAAACCAATATGTTGTTTTAACTTATCTTTTGGTAACGATTACTTGGGACTACGCTACTCTGACAAATGTTTTGGGAACGATAAATCTAAAACGTCTCTTTTCGAGTCGTTCTTTATAAATTATGTGTTGTTGTATCATTGTTTAGCACCCAAAGATGTATTCCGCTGCGTGTAAATTTGGGGGTGTTAAAGCACGTGACCTATGTAAGCTCTGGCAATTAAAATACAGTAAATGCATGTTTTCAGAATTAATAGTTATATTTCAGTTTCAGTATTTATGAATCAGGTTTCTCAGATTTTATGCAGAGTTCTACCACATGTTACATATCAGTGTTATAGCTTCATTGTTGCCTTCTATTTCATTACTGTCAGTACATTCTTATCATGCTATATCCGTTCACTGAGCGTCATGCTCAGCCATAGTTCCTTTCATGTTCTAACGGCAGGTACACCAGGACGCTTTTAGGATTCTAAGAGCATGTGCATTTGGATGGAAGCTATCCAGACTTCTTACTTTATGCACTTCTTACATTATTCTGCTTATTTGGACATTGTTTAGTCCTTTCATTCAGTATTTTATTTTTCATGTTTTGGGCTTATGTTTGGATTGCCGATGTTTGATTCCGGTAATTCCTTTATGGTCTGTTAATGTTTTAGGACATTTACCTTATGCTTTGATGACACGCCTTAAATACACGTAACGGTCCAATTATCCAAGTGGGGTGTTACAATACATATGTTGACTTTATACATATGATGATGATCAAATGGGTTTATACATTCTCATTTACTCATTTTAGTGTTATGTATTGGTAACTTTTATACTAGTTTACTAGTTTTACTTATTTATATGTTTTATGCCCAATAAGCCTATTATAAGCCCAATACCTTATATTAGTCCATTTTACACTTTTATTATCAGTATTATACTTTACATGTTGGGCCCAAGTGGGTAAGCCCAATAAGTAAGTTTATAAGTGTTTTACCAAACTAGTTGGATTTATAGTCCAATAAGGCTAACTTAGCCCGTTAATGTCCATATGTTATATAGTTCGGGTTTTATCGGTTGTTACTTGTTATATAAGTTTATACATCAGTATATGAGTTTATAAAAGTTTACATTAGACGGGTCCGACCGTCTAAGTTTTATTTGACAAAAACGTTAATCTTTCGGTTTTAGCCGAAAAGACGTAAAACTTAGGTATATAGTTTTATAACTTGGAAAAACATTTATACTTGTAATTTATATAACATGTCCCATTTTAATATCAATATTTATATCTCTTTATTTATGATTATTATCAACTAGTGGGTTTTATATATGTATATTTTATATAAATTTTTGAGTGCTTATATTATATACTATTTATTTACAAAATCAGTCCTAAATTTTAAGTCCACTAAAATGTCCATATCTAGAATTATATAATGAGATAGGACCTCAAATATTTATGACAGTAACTACATAATATGTGCTTCATTTTACATCGGTATAGCTACTGATGAATCAACATCTAAATATTTTAATAAATTCGTCCAAAACAGTATAGGCAGATTTGCACTCTAATCTTGTTTTGATCATATCTCACTCATTTCTATGATTCCATTGTATGGCCAACTCTCACATGTGTATAACACCTAATACTTAATGAAAACTGATTTCACTATGCTATTTTATCAGTTTATCATTTGGTTACTTACTGTTTTTATACAACCATCATATTAAGCAAGATTTTAACCATTTTACATGTGGTTTTCCATCTTTTTACCCATGTTTATCAACACCAAATCCCCATATAATATTTTTATCATCATTCATCATCATATACATATACATAAATAAAGAAAATACAAGATTACATAATCAAAATAACAAGAGGATAGGAAGAACAATCTTTATACCACCAAAGTGATGAAATGATGAGTTTTTGGATGAACAATACTTGGTTTTGGGTAACCAATCTTATGAGATATCAACACCACTTCTAGGATCACCAAGTAATTGTAGATTCCTCCAAAAATCAGCCCTTTTTCTTCATGAAAACTCCTTGAGAAATCAGCCCCAAACTCCCTTGAAAACTCCTTTTTACATGTTAAGATCACCTCCAATCTTCATAACTTCAATGGGTTTTCATCATATGTAAATTATACATATGATTTATGGTTGAAGTTTTTGATGGTGGTGGTGTTAGATGGAGGATATGGGACGGCATAGATAGAAAGAGAGAGAGGTTGAGAGAATTTTTGTTAGTTTGCATGGAAGAAAATGGTAAATGGTTTTTGGTTCCATGGTTTTTGTGTTTAAGTGGTTTAGATGGCAACTAAGGACATGTGTCCTTAGTTAGCTTAATATGTTGACACACATGAGGTGTGTTGTTGAAGCTTTGTCCGCCCATGTGTGGGGGTGGGACAAGTATATACTTGTTCCATCCCCATTAATTTACGGGTATTCTTCGATTCTAGTTTCCTCGATTTGCGTGCCATCGGGTCGTTTTACGAAAAACGTTTTTATAAATTATGAATCAACGGCACAAAACAAATCTAATAAAAATTGTCTCATCAAAAACGGTGTTCAAAAACGTAAATACGTAAACCTAGGGTTTCCGGTTTAGTCGTAAAGGACGTTAAATTATGAACGTAAGTCCTAATCTCTTCTCGTAAATTTGTGAGTTTATGAACCAACACAAATTTAAAATCCCAAAATAATATTCACGGATAAACTTATTTCCTGAGATGTCAGACTGTCAACAAAGACGGTGTGTGTAAACGTAAGCACGTAACGTAGAGTCCTCCGGTTTAGACGTAGTCGATGCTACTTCAAGATGTAAATCAAATTTTCTTCCCAAAATAAGTGAGTTCATATTATAACATTAAAAATAATGTTTTTATATAATACTTGAGAATAAAATATCAACCATAAATTGACGGATTGTCACAGCATTTACCCCAAAACAGGATCTTTGTCCTCAAAGATCAATTTATCTTACTACTCGCTTCTTATAGAGTTAAAGCCATGTGGGTATTACCTCCACATTTGGTCTTTTCTCTCAAGTGTAATCCATTACAATACGCGAGTTCATCAAACATATCTACGGGAATAAGATCAGGCTAAATGTCGACTTACTTTCTCTATCCATGATGTTCACGAGTTTTGATGAGTGCAACTTTTCGCCGATCTAAACTTTACTAAGAAACAATCAGATTCTCACTTGATAGACATTTCATCAAGTTCGATATACGAAACATAATTCACGCAGCTCTTGAAGTCCAAGGGCAGATCCAGCTTATATGCCTTTCAAACCAACTTTTACATCATCTCAATGGTCCCACACAACGGGGACTTATTTCCCATGATCTTTCAGATCATCAATTCATTTTTACAAGGTGAAATTTTTTGGCATGACTTCGCTACCCATCATGTACTTCAAGATCTACATTTCATATTCACATAACCTCCTGCCCACTACCGACAGTCAATAATCAAATCCTAAATTCAACAATCAATTTAGGTCTCGCGGGTCGGGTATTTTGCAAGGTTAGGTTTGTCATCATAGGCAACCTTAAACCTAAAAGACATGTCCAACTCACAATGGGTGTATGTCGGGTGTCTTCCTCCCAACTCCTGCTTACAGATGCTCTTACATTTAGATCCTAACAAGATTGGATCTCGATCCTAATACGATAATTATCAATGATAATCTCTCCAAAGTAAAACGATTATATGGTTCATTACCAAAGGTCAATTATTCAAACGGAAAACAAGACTTCTAGTGTTTTGTATCATTACTTTACCTCGTCCCTTCGATTGGGGTGGTAAACAGTACTCTCATCAAGATTCGTTCCTAATGACTTCTGAGCAAATCTCTAGAAATTCGATGTGAAGCAAGGATCTTGATAGAGATGATTGATACAGGCACACCATGTTTACACAACTCCTTTTAAATACAAAAGAGTCAATTTCTTCATCGAGAATCTATCGTTAACGGGAATGATATTAATAGATTTGGTCAGTATGTCGACGATGACCCAAATCAAATCAAATTCAGATGACGACCTTTGCAATAGTTAAACGTTTACTAATGTATGAGGCGATGTATGCCTTCATGATTTGCCATCAGTACAACCTCTTCAGATTAAGATACATTTCATCAGAAATGACATGAATAAAATACTTATACTTATGAGATTCCACCATAACTAATTCTCCAAATCCTCCATATAGGCAACCTCAAGTGGCCTTTTTATCATTTAACACCATCGGCTCTTATTTCTAATGGTTCACATTAGCCGCGAACCCCCTTTTATTATTTATATTATCCTTCTTTTCAAGCATCGACTATTTTTAAATTGCTCAGGCAATTTATTCTACACAATCATTACTAAGGAACACATCCTAACTGATTCTTTATTTTTACATAATGTGTCAGTAATTACGTTCACCTTCCTTGATGGAATAAATATCATGACCGTATTTATTCGAAAATTCTTTCTTCATATTTTCTATGTTTTAGTTTCGTCTCAACTATTGTTTTTTATCAGTTTTGCTCAATCTGACATCTAAAGCGTCGATAATTATTACAAGTAATTAAATAATAAATATTTAATTTTATGAAATGTAAAGGTAAAAGTTTTAAATTTTCTCAGTTCGTCTAATTATAGATAAATGTTAAAAATAAATTTAAATTTAGTTAACACGATTTTTGTTGATTTATAAAAAATAATTATTAAGATTCGTAAACGTTCGAAAAATCTTTGGTTACACTTTGGTCAAAATTTTCTTAGTTGAAAAGCAAAAATTTTCGCTTCAAATTTCAAGTCATGGTTTAAATGGTTTCCTCAATCCCTCTTAGGTTGTCTTGAGGTATACACAAACATTTACCCCTAAACAGGAGTTTAGTTAAATGATTTCGGTAGAAGGAAATAATCCCTCAAAAATTCTTTTGATAAAACATTTGTCAAAACATATATGCACTTTCTTTTTGGTAAACCCAAAGTCTTAGATGACTTCTAATTTTTGAAGAGTCAATATTTATATATCTTACCATCATTAATCAAACGGTCATTTTATGTAAAGGATCAAGCCTTAAATCACATGTTAAATATTCAAGGTACAGGTTTTCACTACTCGGCCAACACAGGGCAGTCTATAATTAATTATTAACTCCTTCTTATTCTATAAACAAACAAATAGTCCTTAATGATCACAAGCATTAATTTATCAAATTACAACCTACACAAGGGATTCACCAAATTTATGGATACTACATGTGTATTGGTCAATTCAAACGACATTACGTGAAACTCATAATGGTCATTACAAGTTCTGGATGCAGCGATTGGAATAGATAATCTTTTTCGCGGATGCGAAGTTGTGATAACTATGCCATGGATCAAATCGTTAGAACATACTCTAGAACCTTGTAAATGATCGAACAAATCTATCATCTTGGGTAGTGGATATAGATTTCGATCATCAATTTACTTAGTTCACGGTAATTCAACAAATATAAGGAATGATAATACCATAGCTCTTCATGATGACGAGCTTGGTAAAATAAAATCTTTCTCCGGCAACTCTTTCAGTTGTTCGGTAACTCTTTTAATTCAGATGGTGCTGACGTACAGTGCATACGCCACGGTGCAGCATCGGGAATATAATCAATACCAAAATTCAACTTGCCTTAATGGCGAAAGTCTAGGTAATTTACCAACAAATACCTCTTAAAGATTTAAATAACAGAAACATCTTTTAATAAATCCACCTTAGGTTCCTTCGAGATTACAAGGTCTATGACTAGTTCATAACCGTTCATGGTATAGTTTCAAGTCTAAATGCAGGATATGGTCACCTATCGGGAATTATTTAGATCACTTTTGATAATCAACATCTTATCTTTTAGGGGAATTCTACTCGAGTTCCCATCAATTAAAACAATGTCGTCATGTCATAATCAATCAATCCACTCTACTGGCACTACCAACTTTCCAGTTTTATTGCCGTCGATAAGATGTGAACTTCTCAAAAGACTAATAATAACACATAATCCTTCATGGATTCAAGGAATATAACTAACCTTAAAAGAGTAAGGTCAACGCATAATTTACGCGAGAGAATTTTAAATCAGATAAAGACAAAAACATTTAACGAATATGAATATATCCCATGTTTTCATAATTTGAGTACGCATTGGAAAGCTCCTCGGATCGTTACCCAGGTCATTCAAATGAAATCTAATCAAAAGAAATGATAGGAACGTCGATACATCCGGTCGGGTATCAACACTCGGTAATCAGATACTATTCCAAAGAATCTCGCCACGGAAGAATTGGACAAGTAGGGAGTATCAATTGTCAAATAAGACAAATTCCACAGATGAGTAAATTCGACTCAGAAGAATAAATAGTACGGGCACATATGTAGGTGTCCCTATCAATATGTCCCTATTTTTCACTTTTTGCAGATCTCATAACATTTAATCTTTCACAATCTTCATAGAAAATTTAGTGTTTATTAATAATTTCATGGTGACTACTAATCAGCCTTGCATGGTCCATTCCAAATTGTATGTAGGCGCGCAACTATATACAATTTCAAGATTAACGATGCAATACTCAGTTCGTCAAAATTTTATCATCATGTTTATAATAAAAACATTTTCATGCTTAATTCTTAAATAAGAATCAAAAATAAATTTACAAAGATTTTCTTTGTTATGAATACAATTAAGTTTTCCAAGGTGTTTTATAAACAACTTCTTTTCGATAACGATCACTTATAAATCTCACTTTGAATAATCCTTATAGTGATGAAAATTCAATTTTTCTCAAGGGATACTGTTTTATCTTATAAAAACAATGAGTGATCTGCAAAAGAGTGATGAAAAGTTGTTTACCAAGAACTAACTACAATATGCTAGGAAATGAGCTTTATCCAAATAATCATGAGGTTCATGACCTCGATGGCGCTCAAAAAGATTAATTCACAACGTAACTCAATTCGAGATGAGTACTTGTTTAATGGTTGCATCACTAATGCGAACATTAGGATGAAGCAATAAAGGATAGGTAACATCGATACATGTAGGATTTAGCAATCAAAGGTAGTCTTTTCATTAACCACAAACAAGTCAAATTTGTACCGTAACACATTATGTGTCACTATGTCATACAATTCCAAGAACTCATCCAACCAACTGATGTCTCAGTTAAGTTAGGGATTTTTAAAAGATACCACAATGAATACTAATCTACAAGAGTCATTAGGTGTTCCACATGTCCCGAAAGATCCATCGGTCCCAATTCAAAAGAAGATTTCTTCAATTTATTTCTTGGACACTAGGCATCCTCGTTAGTGGACAATGGCCTAGGATCAACCCTTAACACAAACTAAGAATCATTTAAAACCTTATAATTCAATCAAAGAACTTAATGACTTCCTATTAACAATTTCATATTCCATACGAGTTGAATTTTTACTTTATTCAGTTTCAATCAACTTATACTCAATGCGACATCCTACCTCGTTTTACAATACTTTCAACCTTACTCTTAGACCTTGAAAGGGCAATAAAAGCTCGATATAATCAACACTTAATTTCGAATCCTATAGCTTTTACAACAATAGTTATCAAAGGAGTCACTAGTATTAAATGACTTGCACATTCAGTTAGACTTCTCGGAAAGGTACTAGTGGCATGAGGCTTTTAGGTAATGGTTCCAATGACAGCCTCAAGTGAAACATTCACCCTTTCGATTTAAATTTAAGAATTGGGTGACAACGAATCAGATGACACCTTTCCAGGTGGTAACGTTTTGTCAACCTCCACTCTATAAGGAAAGATCGTCATGACATCGATATCAGATTTAATCTCGCCAGTTCTTCTTCAATATCACAATCAACTAATATCTACATTTCTACGAATATCAACCATTTTATTGGGATCATAATATCCACAACTTAGTTTAGATCTAGAATAGCTAGATTTTCTACAAGAATAGCTTAGATTAATTTACTAGGGGATTTAGGGTTTCTTGTGACAATCTACGTCGTATAAATACCTCTAATAAATATTAAAATAATCATCAAACAATCATGTAATCAAATTACATCATATATATAATCCAAGTTATATATATATTAAAATAACACTTCTTAGTCTGGCCTTGTCGGTAACTCGGGAATTCTTCGGCACCGTTATAGTCAAAATATTTTTAGAAATTTTGAGAAAAATGTTTATAGTTAAAAGATTTTGTAATGTTTTATTCAAAACCTTAGTTTTAAAAATCTTTCGTTCTCTATAACGAGAGCTCTGGTACCAAACTGTAACACCCCCAAATTTACACAATTCAATACAGCGGAAGACTCGTTGGTGTTACGGGATAGCACATTACTCGCATCATAGACAACGCTTAAAAATCGCATCGTTTAATAATAAAGCATTTCCATTCATAAATATCAAATTTACATAGGTCCCAAGTCATATTATTTCATACAATTTTTACAAGCATTTGAATGGAAATTGTTATTTAAGTGCGGGCCATGAATTCTTGTCGTCTTCCCGAGAATTACCTTCAAGTACCTGAGATAAAACATGTTAAAAGAAAAGGTCGCTCGATAACGCTGAGTGAATTCATAGAGTTTAATAAAACCATTAATATATCATCGGTATATAATTATTACCGAAAATCATTTTGTACAAATCCTTGTAGTAGGCCATAAAATAGGCCAAAAACATTTTATACAAATCCTTGTCAAAATCATAATATAGGTTGTTGACTTCAAAACCATTATACGAACCAATGTCGTAAAAACATCATACACTACGTTTTATAACGTTGTATAAAGTTAAATAAAAACCGTTATATGGATATGGTTATATAAAACCAAAACACGAACATAATATCAATAATAAGACCCTGTATTGCTAGTCAGGCAATATATCGTAATTCAATGCATAAAGAAGTATTTCGTTATTTAGATTATTATATGTCGCATGACATTTTTACCTTACTACAACAAACAACGGGTAGCTAACCCAAAACTCAATTTGCCCATCTATGTTAGCGTGTCGTCACAAAGATCACGCTATGGAAATCTTCTCATACATAAATTCGCTTACCAATCAATGTTGGACGACGGGGATCAACCGTCAAGGCGCGAACTGTGGTGATCGTCCCCAAATAGTACTATTGTATGCATAAGCGTCTACCAAATCCCGGTAGTTCACAATTCATGCTAATGGGACTTTTAGTGACATAACCTAACTTTAATAATCCATTTTATCTCATACATCGGGTCATATAATCATTCATCGGGTCATACAATCATTCGGGTCCAAATCAATAGACAATCAATCGGGACAAATGGTATCCTATTTTATCAAAACTAACATGTTATCTCCCTCGCGGGGTTATAAAACATTTCATAAAAACATTTGAAAGAGTGCGAGGCTATGAACTCACGTTGATGTGGGAAGGCGGGTTATCGGTGATTCGGATGTACGGTACGTGCTTCAATCACGGAAACCTAGACAAATAATACTTGTCTTAGACTCTTGTCCAAAGACTTTATAAAATAACAATTATGTATACATATGATGACTTTATACATATGAAGATGATCAAGTGGGTTTATACATTCTCATTTACTTATTTTAGTGTTATGTATTGGTAACTTTTATACTAGTTTACTAGTTTTACTTATTTATATGTTTTAGGCCCAATAAGCCTATTATAAGCCCAATACCTTATATTAGTCCATTTTAAACTTTTATTATCAGTATTATACTTAACATGTTGGGCCCAAGTGGGTAAGCCCAAAAAGTAAGTTTATAAGTGTTTTACCAAACTAGTTGGATTTATAGTCCAATAAGGCTAACTTAGCCCGTTAATGTCCATATGTTATATAGTTCGGGTTTTATCGGTTTTACTTGTTATATAAGTTTATACATCAGTATGTGAGTTTATAAAATTTTACATTAGACGGGTCCGACCGTCTAAGTTTTATATGACAAACATGTTAATCTTTCGGTTTTAGCCGAAAAGACGTAAAACTTAGGTATATAGTTTTATAACTTGGAAAAACATTTATACTTTTAATTTATATAACATGTTCCATTTTAATATCAATATTAATATATCTCTTTATTTATGATTATTAACAACTAGTGGGGTTTATATATGTATATTTTATATAAATTTTTGAGTTCTTATATTATATACTATTTATTTACAAAATCAGTCCTAAATTTTAAGTCCACTAAAATGTCCATATCTAGAGTTCTATAATGAGATAGGACCTCAAATATTTATGACAGTAACTACATAATATGTGCTTAATTTTACTTCTTTATAGCTACTGATGAATCAACATCTAAATATTTTAATAAATTCGTCCAAAACAGTATAGGCAGATTTGCACTCTAATCTTGTTTTGATCATATCTCACTCATTTTTATGATTTCATTGTATGGCCAACTCTTACATGTGTATAACACCTAATACTTACTGTAAATTGATTCCACTATTCCATTTTATCAGTTTATCATTTGGTTACTTACTGTTTCTATACAGCCATCATATTAAGCAAGATTTTAACCATTTTACATGTGGTTTTCCATCTTTTTACCCATGTTTATCAACACCAAATCCACACATAATATTTTTATTATCATTCATCATCATATACATATACCTAAATAAATAAAATACAATATTACATAATCAAAATAACATGAGGATAGGAAGAACAATCTTTATACCATCAAAGTGATGAAATGATGAGTTTTTGGATGAACAAGACTAGGTTTTGGGTAACCAATCTTATGAGATATCAACACCACTTCTAGGATCACCAAGTATTTGTAGATTCCTCGAAAAATCAGCCCTTGTTCTTCATGAAAACTCCTTGAGAAATCAGCCCCAAACTCCCTTGAAAACTCCTTTTTACATGTTAAGATCACCTCTAATCTTCATAACTTCAATGGGTTTTCATCATATGTAAATTATACATATGATTTATGGTTGAAATTTTTGATGGTGGTGGTGTTAGATGGAGGATATGGGACGGCATAGATAGCAAGAGAGAGAGGTTGAGAGAATTTTTGCTAGTTTGCATGGAAGAAAATGGTAAATGGTTTTTGGTTCCATGGTTTTTGTGTTTAAGTGGTTTGGATGGCAACTAAGGACATGTGTCCTTAGTTAGATTAATATGTTTACACACATGAGGTGTGTTGTTGAAGCTTTGTCCGCCCATGTGTGGGGTGGAACAAGTATATACTTGTTCCATCCCCATTAATTTACGGGTATTCCTCGATTCTAGTTTCCTAGATTTACGTGTCATCGGGGCGTTTTACGAAAAGCGTTTTTATAAATTATGAATCAACGGCACAAAAGAAATCTAATAAAAATTGTCTCATCAAAAACGGAGTTCAAAAACGTAAATACGTAAACCTAGGGTTTCCGGTTTAGTCGTAAAGGACGTTAATTTATGAACGTAAGTCCTAATCTCTTCTCGTAAATTTGTAAGTTTTTTAACCAACACAAATTTAAAATCCCAAAATAATATTCACGGATAAATTTATTTCCTGAAATGTCGGACTGTCACCAAAGACGGTGTGTGTAAATGTAAGCACGTAACGTAGAGTCCTCCGGTTTAGACGTAGTCGATGCTACTTCAAGATGTAAATCAAATTTTCTTCCCAAAATAAGTGAGTTCATATTATAACATTAAAAATAACGTTTTTAAATAATACTTGAGAATAAAATATCAACCATAAATTGACGGATTGTCACATATTTACTTGGCATGGGTTGGCTATTTTGCAAGCGTGTCTTAATGTGGTTGTATGTGCTTCATAATGGCTTTTGTGTTTGATTGGATTGTGATGTCTTCGAGAGAGTTATGTATATGTCGAATGATTTCCGTATCGATGAATTCATTTTTGACGAACTAGGTTTGTATGTACGTAATAGTGCAATAAGGTGATTTTGTACGACTAGTATTGATTGCATCGTCTTGTATATTCTAAACGTTTTTGATGTGGTTATGTGCGACCCGTGCGATTTTCTTTGTGAGTAATTATTTCTATGAGATAGATGAACCAAGTGAAAGGACGATTCGAACGTTGAAATACATGCTCCGAGCGTGTGTGGATTATTGATAGGTGTGAAAACACCCATCCTTTTACCACTTATTTCTTGCTAAAACAAAACCAAAACGCGTATTTAATGTCATTTGTTTGGAATTATGCGTGGTTTGTGTGTTTGTTGTGTTTTCAGAGCCAATCGGATAAATATTGAATAAAACATGGGATTGCACGGGTTTTATCGAAGAAAAAGACGAAAAGACGAAGTCTATAATCCAAGAGATGCAAAAGATTTGAAGTCAATGGGCCTATTTGAAGATTTATCGAAGAAAAGGACCAAAGATGGAAGATTTACATATGTCGAAGAAACTCAAGTCTATTAAATGAAGAAATTAAAAGACAAGTTGAATTTATTCGTCGACAAATCCCGAATCGAAATCGAAAACAGAAATTTTTCTGAAAAGACGAGAAGACAAAAAGAAAGGGAGAAAACCCACTCACCAACCAAGGAGGAAGCCTATATATACTCCTTCCATTCATATTTTCCACTAGTTTTCATTCTGTTACATTTTTCCTATTTCGTAGGCACCATCTCTATTAAGGAGATTGGTGGTTTTTCATTTCCTTTGATTTCTTCCAATCTTGTAAGTTTAATCTTTCCATTTTGTTTGCTGAATCTTAATCATCAATACGAGTTTACATTTAATCTTTCTATCATCTTGTTCTTCATCCTTTTGTGATTCAAAGTTCTTAAGTTTCATTTTATTGGTTTTATCATAAAAAGTAAGTGGGTTTTATGTTTTTGTTGTTTTAGATTGATGTTTATCATTGGTAAATGATTAGTGGATAAATTGGTTTTAGTTTTGGTTAAAAACTTGTTTGATTTTTGGTTAAAAGCGTGTTATTGTAATCCCCTGTTCTTCGCTATTTTTACTGTTCCTCGCCCTGATTCCGAATCAAGCAAAGATTCCGGATCAAGGACTTGTGATTTTATTGTTTATTTGGAATATCCAATTATTCCGAGTAGAGCAAACATTCCGCATAAGCACATTATTCCGCATAAGAACATTATTCCGGATCAGTGATTTCTTTCAAACATTCCGAATCAGCTTGTCCATCCGGAATAATCAATATTACGGATGAGACAGTTATTCCAAATAAAGTTTTCTTCTAAAACCATCCGCATAAGCTCAATATTCCGCATAAACATATTATTCCGCATAAGCACATTATTCCGGATCAACTGTTATTCCGCATGAAGCTATCATTCCGCATGAAGGGAATTTATTCCGGATAGACTATTATTCCGCATGAAGCAAACATTCCGGATCAAGCCATTATCCCGAATAGAGAAGTTTTCCAGTTTTATTCCGCATGAGAAGAAATATTCCGAATAAGCTAAATTTCCCTGATGTTCCGGATCAAGCATTTATTCCGAATAAGTTGTTTTCTCCAAGTTTAGGTACTTAATGTTTGATTTAAATTCTAGTTTATTTCCAGTAATTTCTTTTAGTTTAATTTTATTACTTCCTGCACTTATTGTTTTACTAGTTATAGACCAAAGCTCCCCCTTTTTAGTCACCAATTACAACAATTCCACTTTTTACCGTGATCGATTCGAGAAGATACCGAGAACGAAACAACGACATATATCAACTGGGTACGAGCAACGCAAAGAAAGATCTTGCAAAAGCAAACCTTTTATTAACTAACCAAAAATCAGTTATTAAAATGGCGCCGCTGCCGGCTCTTTTCGTAAAGATCACCGGTTTCTTGTGAGAAAAATTGGATTTTGGGATCCGTTCTTTCGGGAACGTTATTTTCAAGCACAAAAATTTTCAAAAACCCATAAAAATAAAATACAAAAACATTAAAAAAACCTATTAAAACCAAAAATATTTTCTCTTGCATTTTCTTTTTAGTGTATGCGTACTCGATCAACGTCTTATTCAGAGCCCGAGACTCTCGAAGATTTAGACATGGCCGGTGTACACAACAACAACAATAATAATCCACCCCACCCCAACATGAATAACCCACCCTTACCCGACCTACGAACCATGGAGGAGCTATGCCAACCTACGATGAACGGACGTGGAGGCCCGATTGCGCCGATGCATATCACGGCTCAGGAGTTTTCGTTGAAGCATCACATGATCCAACAAGTGCAAACTAACCCATTTCGTGGAATTCCGGATGATGATGCCAACAAACACCTCGACAAATTCATTACCATCACCCAAAGCATGAAGTCCCCCGGTGTTTCTATGGATGACCTTCGCCTCCAACTATTTCCCCACTCGCTTTCTCACCATGCCGAAAAATGGTTTGACCGTCTCCCAAAGAATTCTATTCATAATTGGGACGACATGACTCAACGCTTTTTGTCGCGCTACTTCCCACCATCCATGGTCACGAGCCTTGGTAACCAAATTAGTGGATTCATGCAAGACAATGATGAATCGCTCTTTGATGCTTAGGAACGATACAATGATTTAATCGACCGTTGTCCAAATCACAACATGCTCCACGTCACTCTCATTGATACTTTCTACAATGGTCTCACTTTTTGTGATCGTGACACGATCAACGCCACCGCCGGTGGTACTTTTATGAAAAGGAGACCGGAGTAGTGTAGAGAGTTGATTGAAAACATGACTACTCACCACAAGAATTGGGATTCATCCGCATCCTCAAGATCTAACCCGAGAGTCAATGTTTCTTCTACTACTTCCAATCCCGAGATGACCGAAATTACCCGACAATTCGCAGAGATGAACAAGAATTTCATGACCATGGCCACAAACCACTTTCAACAAGCTAAAGACGTTGCTATTTCTTGTGACACATGTGGTGGTCCTCATTCCTACAATGATTGTCCTTCTACTCAAGGCAATTTTTCTGAAGACGTTAACGCGGCATACGGTACTTATCCCACGGGAGGCTATCAAGCTCGTCCCCAAGGAGACCGTAGCTTGCTAAGTTATCGTTCAAACAACTATCTTGCTCCACCCGGTTTCCCTCCTCCAAACCAAAACCAACAACAAAGCTATAACCGAAACAACCAATCCTAACCTCGTGCTAACAATCAATATCAATCCCAAAGAAACCCATACCCACCTCAAGGAAATTCTCACGCTTACCAAGCTCCACCTCTCAATCCACCGATGGCATTGAATCCAGACGTCGAGACGTTCATGAAGACTAATAGAGAGATGGTGACAAATCTTTAGAGTCAATTCATCAACTTGAAGGGAGAGATGACGAAACAAGGGAACGATATTCGAGCCGAGCTAAGGAATGACATGGCGAAACAAAGCAATGACATTCATGCAGACATGAGAGAATCTTTCAGCACTCAAGCGCTTAACATACGTGATATGGTCGGTTCGCTCTTCCAAGGTAATCAACCCTCTTCTTCGGGTACTCTTCCGAGTAAGACCGTTGCGAATCCAAGAGGGGAGATGAAAACAATCACCACTCGTAGTGGAAAAGGTTATACGGAACCCGAGCTTCCTACACCTCCACCCGTGATTGTGAACAAGGAAAAAGAGCAACTTTCCCCACCTCCTTTGCCTTCTACCCCCATTTCCCCACCACCCGTGGTTGTGAGTGATCCTACTCCCCTAAAGCCTTCTTCTTCATCCAATATACCTTATCCTTCAAGGTTGAGGAAAGAAAAGCAAAAGAGCAAGGATGATATTCAAGTTTCAAACTTTCTTAAAATGTTTAAACAATTTAATTTTAACATCTCCTTTGCTGAGGCTCTCGCTCACATGCCTAAATACGCGAAGATGTTTAAAGATCTTCTTAGTGACAAGGAGAAGCTTCTTGACATTGCTCAGATCCAACTTAATGAGAATTGCTCCGTCGTTCTCTTAAGGAAATTGCCCACAAAACTTGGTGATCCGGGTCGCTTCTTAATTCCTTGCAACTTCCCGGGAGTAGAGAATTGCATCGCCCTAGCCGATCTAGGTGCCAGTATTAACTTAATGCCTTTAAGTGTTTGGAAGCAATTATCTCTCCCCGAGCTAGTCCCCACCAAAATGACTTTGGAATTAGAGAACCGTACGGTTGCTTATCCAGTGGGGATAGCCGAAGACGTCTTTGTTGGCGTCGACAAATTCACCTTCCCGGCGGATTTTGTTGTCGTTGACTACGAGATGGATCCTCGTGTTACATTAATCGTTGGACGTCCCTTCTTGAGGACCGGTCGCACTCTCATTGATGTAGCCGCGGGCGAAATAATCATGAGAGTTGGTGACGATAAAATTGTCTTCAACATGGGTAAGATTTCTAAGCAACCTTATTCATATGAGAGTGTTAATGCTATTGATGTTCTCGATGAGGCTTGTGAAGAACACTTTCATGATGCTTGCAAAAGTACTCTCTCTTCTCTACCCAATGTTGAGACCGTTGCCTCAATTGCTCCGTCATTGACTCCTTTTGGAGAAAGTGACTTGGATGATTTCGAAGCTAGCTTGGGTCCTCTCGATCTTAAGTATGATGATTCTTCCACCGATTGGGATGAAGACATTCGTACAATTGAGAAACTTCTCAATGAAGACCCGTTTTCTCCTCATTCTCCTAAAGAGGTGACTAATGATGATCCATCGTTAGTTACACCATCTATTGAGGATCCTCCTAATCTTGAGCTTAAGGACCTACCTCCTCATCTAGAGTACGTTTTCCTTGAAGACAACAAGAAGTTACCGATCATCATCGCAAAGGACCTGAAAGAAGAAGAAAAATCCCGACTTATCGCCGTGTTGAAGAAACATAAAAGAGCTATCGCTTGGAAAATCTCCGATATTCGCGGAATTGATCCTAACTTTTGCACACATAAAATTCTCATGGAGGACGACTTTAAGCCCACAATTCAAAGCCAAAGAAGGGTGAATCCTAAAATCCATGACGTCATCAAAAAAGAGGTTATCAAACTTCTTGATGCGGGTATGATTTACCCAATTTCAGATTCACCATAGGTTAGTCCAGTCCATTGTGTGCCTAAGAAAGGCGGAATCACCGTTGTGCCCAATGCAAACAACGAGTTAATTCCTACACGTCTCGTTACTGGGTGGAGAGTTTGTATAGACTACCGCAAACTCAATGATGCCACGAGAAATGATCATTTCCCTCTTCCTTTTATGGACCAAATGCTTGAACGTTTCACGGGTAATGAATATTACTGCTTTCTTGATGGTTTCTCGGGTTATTCCCAAATACCCATCGATCCCCAAGATCAAGAGAAGACAACATTCACTTGTCCCTATGGCACATTTGCTTACAAAAGGATGCCTTTTGGCTTATGCAATGCCCCCAAGACTTTCCAAAGGTGCATGTTGGCTATCTTCCATGACATGGTTGAGCAAACCATGGAAGTCTTAATGGATGATTTCTCGGTCTTTGGGGATTCTTTCTCTTCTTGCCTTGCCAATTTGGAACGTGTGCTTAAGCGGTGCGAAGACACTCGCCTTGATCTGAATTGGGAAAAATGCCATTTTATGGTAAAAGAAGGCATTGTGCTAGGACACAAAATCTCTAAAGCCGGTCTTGAAGTCGACCGTGCTAAAGTAGATGTCATAGCCAAATTACCTCCACCTTCAACCGTGAAGGGTGTGCGAAGTTTTCAGGGTCATGCGGGCTTCTATCGTCGATTCATTCAGGATTTCTCTAAAATCGCTCGCCCGATGACCCACCTCTTGGAAAAAGATACTCCTTTTATCTTTTCTAAAGAGTGTATCGAAGCCTTCAATCTTCTTAAGGATAAGCTAACTAAGGCACCGGTCTTGGTTACCCCTAATTGGGAGCTACCCTTTGAGTTGATGTGCGATGCTAGCGACTTTGCTATTGGTGCGGTTTTGGGACAAAGAGTGAATAAACACTTCCAACCAATCCACTATGCTAGCAAAACAATGACGGGGGCTCAATTGCATTATACGACAACCGAAAAAGAGCTTTTAGCTGTTGTCTATGCTTTTGAAAAATTTCGCCCCTATCTTGTTTTATCAACCACAATCGTATACACGGACCATTCCGCGTTGAAGTACTTGATGACTAAGCATGACTCTAAGCCAAGACTTCTTCGCTGGGTTTTACTCCTTCAAGAATTAAACATTGAAATTCGTGACAAGAAGGGTGCCGAAAACCTAGCCGCGGAACATCTGAGCAGACTTGAGGATCCATATCAAGGGGATCATCCGAACAAAGAGATCAATGACTCTTTCCCCCTTGAGACCTTAATGTCTATAAATCTCAATCTTGATGACACCCCGTGGTTTGTCGACATTGCAAACTACTTAGCGGGTGGTGTTCTCATCAAAGGGTTAACATCCCAACAAAAGAAGAAGTTCTTGAATGATGTTAAGACTTACTTTTGGGATGACCCTTTTCTATTCAAACAATGCGCTGACTTGATTATTCGCCGATGTGTTGACGGACCGGCCGCTTTGGACATTCTCAAGGCTTGCCACAAAGGACCCACCGGTGGTCACTTTGGTCCCAACTACACCGCCAAAAAAGTGTTTGACTCGGGATTTTATTGGCCCACCATTTATCGTGATGCTCACGAGATGGTTAAACATTGTGATGCTTGCCAAAAACAAGGCAAGATCACACATAAAGATGAGATGCCTCAAAATTTCATACAAGAATGTGAAATCTTTGATGTATGGGGCATCGACTTTATGGGGCCATTCCCTTCTTCTAAAGGCAACAAATACATCCTTGTCGCTGTTGACTACGTTTCCAAATGGGTTGAAGCCAAAGCTTTACCCACTAACGACGCGAGGGTGGTTTGTAATTTCTTAAAACAACTGTTTGCTCGATTCGGTGTTCCTAGTGCTATAATCAGTGACCGCGGGACTCATTTTTGCAATGATCAATTTGCAAGAGTCATGGCTAAGTATGGTGTCAATCACCGTCTTTCCACCGCTTACCATCCTCAAACCAATGGTCCAGCCGAGATATCCAACTGTGGATTGAAGCGAATTTTGGAACGTACTGTGGGAGAGCATCGTGCCTCATGGGCCGATAAACTTGATGATGCTCTGTGGGCTTTCCGTACCGCCTATAAGACACCGATTGGTTGTACACCTTACCGTCTTGCGTACGGCAAAGCATGCCACCTCCCCATCGAGCTGGATCATAAGGCATACTGGGCTTTGAAGTGGGCTAACTTCGACATCAACAAAGCCGGTGATCTTCGCAAGATTCAACTCAACGAGCTACAAGAATTGAGGAATGAAGCTTATGAGAACTCATTGATCTACAAAGAGAAGACCAAGATTATCCACGATGCTAAAATCAAGAACCGAGAGTTCCACGTTGGTGATCAAGTCTTACTTTTTAACTCTCGGTTGAAGATCTTCTCGGGCAAGTTGAAGAGCCGCTGGTCTGGTCCATTCACCATCGCCAATGTTTTTCCCTATGGCACCATTGAGCTTTCTCAGCCAAATGGGCCCAACTTTAAGGTGAATGGCTAGCGTTTGAAATTGTACTTTGGTGAGGACATCTCTCATGAGATGATTCCATCCCTCACCACGTTTCCCTTGAATTAGTTCGGGACCGAGTCAGGCTCATGACTCGGTTAACAAAAACAAGTGCTACTCGGGAGGCAACCCGAGTATCTATCCCCCTTTCCCGTTTTCCATCCTAAGTGTAGGGGGAGCTATATAGGTTGCTTGTGTTTGTATGGTGATGTGCTTACAGGGATAAGTGCACTCTTGGAATCTTTGAAGAACCGTACTCCCATGTTATCCGCAATACCGGTTCTATCTCTCAACTATCGTGATTCAATTTTCTTCATACTCACATTTGAAATTGATCACTTTAGTCGTTTCTTCCTTAGCTTGATTTAACAAACATGCACAATGTCATAAGTGTAGGGGAGACTTCTCCCACATGCTTAAACATTAAGGACAATGTTTATCTTAAGTGTAGGGGGGACTTCTATCGAAGTTTTAAGTGGACTTTTCCAGGAAAATGCCTTCATTTAATCGGAGAATCATCTTTTTCAGCATTTTTCAAATTTTTAATTAACTTTGGCCATTTAGTCGTAATTTTTAAATTTTTATCGTTGCTTTCATATGTATATATCTCGCAATAAAGTCAAAAATATTAATAAAGTGGTGTAGCTAGTTTTGAAATCTTTGACATATTAGGCCCGTTGCGATTATTTTGACTCAACCCGAATTGACTTATCCAAGTTCTTTCTAGCTAGTATCCTTAACCATGTAGACCTTAATTGGTTTATTAGGCTAAGCATCCACGAGTGTCATTACTTGAGATTTTAAATTGTGGAGAACGAGAAATGATAGAGTCAATCATAAGTCGGTATTCTTGCACAAGCACACTTGGTGTGATTATCTGCCTATTCTCCCATCACTTGCTAATAATTTATCTGCAATAAGTAAGGTCGTACGATTTGAAAGGTTACTTAGCTTCTAGCCCAAAATCGTTTAAAAGTTGCTCGGTAATGATAAGAGTTCATAGCCAAGGCATAACTTATGAAGCGGGGCGCGAAGATTGGCGAGTCCAAAAAGGCCCTAACAAGGCATGAGGATTCCATTTTATTGCTAAAGATCCAAGGTGATGTGAAAAGCATTATTCCCAAAATCAATATGAAGGATCAAGACTCACGACGAAAAGCAATCAACTCCCATAAAGATCATGGAGAAGTCTATCCGAAAAGACCCTAACAAGGTATGAGGATTATTAGATCCAAGTCCGAAAAGGAGGCGGATCGTTGTATCTCAAAATCCCAATTAGCGATTGAAGAAATAATGATGAAGTCGTGGTCAACAAAGTTGGAGTACCCCTCAAAAATACTCCAAGTGAAGAACTCTATTAACGAAGAGAAGACCATTATCTCAAGAACGTCTCTCAAGATATGAAGTATGAAGTACATGCCAAATATCGGCCCGAGAAAGGTCTCAAATCGCGAAGCGAGTTATCCCAAGATATGAACTTTTTGATATCCCGAGAAGCAGTTTTAAGAGATTTTGTCCTTTAGCTAACTATTAATCAAATCGTCCTACTTTGCTTTCGGCCTAAATAAACTATCGAAATAAGTCCAAAAATGCATCTTCATGATCATTCTAAGACAAAAATAAAATATAAGAGATACACCTAGGAATAAGGGAGTTTAAGCATATAATTAAGCCATGTGTGTAAGTGTTTGAATTGCTAAATTATAATAACAATGATCTCGTTTTTAAGCTTAGTTTGGGGAACGTGAAACCTGAGGGTGATAAATCTTCGCAGCACCAAAGCCCTAATGTAAGTCCTTGATCTCTTTGCAAGTTATTTCCATATAGCTATTTTCAAGTGAAAATGGTTTCTATCCTTTTGTTTCCTTTAAAGGTTTAATTTCTATTAGTATTTAAATTTTTGTTTAGTAGTATTTTAATAAGGCCAAGGTTGATTGATTATGAGAAAAGTGTAAATTTTCTTTATCACTAAGCATTGCATGAGGGCATGGCAATGGTTAAGTGTAGGGGATTTGATAGGTGTGAAAATACTCATCTTTTTACCACTTATTTCTTGCTAAAACAAAACCAAAACGCGTATTTAATGTCATTTGTTTGGAATTATGCGTGGTTTGTGTGTTTGTTGTGTTTTTAGAGCCAACCGGATAAATATTGAAGAAAACATGGGATTGCACGGGTTTTATCGAAGAAAAAGACGAAAAGACGAAGTCTATAATCCAAGACATGCAAAAGATTTGAAGTCAATGGGCCTATTTGAAGATTTATCGAAGAAAAGGACCAAAGATGGAAGATTTACATATGTCGAAGAAACTCAAGTCTATTAAATGAAGAAATTAAAAGACGAGTTGAATTTATTCGTCGACAAATCCCGAATCGAAATCGAAAACGGCAACTTTTCTGCAAAGACGAGAAGACAAAAAGAAAGGGAGAAAGCCCACTCACCAACCAAGGAGGAAGCCTATATATACTCCTTCCATTCATATTTTCCACTAGTTTTCATTCTGTTACATTTTTCCTATTTCGTAGGCACCATCTCCATTAAGGAGATTGGTGGTTTTTCATTTCCTTTGATTTCTTCCAATCTTTTAAGTTTAATCTTTCCATTTTGTTTGCTGAATCTTAATCATCAATATGAGTTTACATTTAATCTTTCTATCATCTTGTTCTTCATCCTTTTGTGATTCAAAGTTCTTAAGTTTCATTTTATTGGTTTTATCATAAAAAGTAAGTGGGTTTTATGTTTTTGTTGTTTTAGATTGATGTTTATCATTGGTAAATGATTAGTGGATAAATTGGTTTTAGTTTTGGTTAAAAACTTGTTTGATTTTTGGTTAAAAGCGTGTTATTGTAATCCCCTGTTCTTCGCTATTTTTAATGTTCCTCGCCCAGATTCCGAATCAAGCAAAGATTCCGGATCAAGGGCTTGTGATTTTATTGTTTATTCGGAATATCCAATTATTCCGAGTAGAGCAAACATTCCGCATAAGCACATTATTCCGCATAAGAACATTATTCCGGATCAGTGATTTCTTTCAAACATTCCGAATCAGCTTTTCCATCCGGAATAATCAATATTATGGATGAGACAGTTATTCCGAATAAAGTTTTCTTCTAAAACATTCCGCATAAGCTCAATATTCCGCATAAGCATATTATTCCGCATAAGCACATTATTCCAAATCAACTGTTATTCCGCATGAAGCTATCATTCCGCATGAAGGGCATTTATTCCGGATAGACTATTATTCCGCATGAAGCAAACATTCTGGATCAAGCAATTATTCCGAATAGAGCAGTTTTCCAGTTTTATTCCGCATGAGAAGAAATATTCCGAATAAGCTAAATTTCCCTGATCTTCCGGATCAAGCATTTATTCCGAATAAGTTGTTTTCTCCAAGTTTAGGTACTTACTGTTTGATTTAAATTCTAGTCTATTTCCAGTAATTGCTTTTAGTTTAATTTTATTACTTCCTGCACTTATTGTTTTACTAGTTATAGACCAAAGCTCCCCCTTTTTAGTCACCAATTACAACAATTCCACTTTTTACCGTGATCGATTCGAGAAGATACCGAGAACGAAACAACGACATATATCAACTGGGTACGAGCAACGCAAAGAAAGATCTTGCAAAAGCAAAACTTTTATTAACTAACCAAAAATCAGTTATTATTGATCTTGGTAGTTGTTGAGATCGACACTTATCGTTGGTAGTATCTTTGTACAACGACATTTACCATGCTAGTACGAAAGCTACATCATTCAAATTGTTGGGTGGAGGAAAGTGTAGATGACCAGTTGGATGGAGTGAAGTAAGGAAAAGTCAGTTGAATGGACCTAAAATGATTCAAGAGAATACGGAAAGGATTGTGTAGATTAAGGGTTATTTGTTAATAGCGAGAAGCCGTGAGAAGAAATATATTGATAACCGTAGGAAGCAGTTGGAAATTGAAGTTTGAGACATGGTAATGTTAAAGGTATCGTCGTGGAGAGACGTGATTCGTTTTTGAAAATAAGAGAAGTGGAGCCAAAGGTATGTTGGACCAGTTGCCTACCAGTTGGAGCTTTCGAATGAACTTCGTGAAAATGATAATACTCTTCATGTGTCGAATTTGAAGAATTATATGGCGGATAATGGTTTAGTTACCCCAGTGAATAAAACCCAACAGGACGACAAGTTGCACGTCATAGAAGAACCAACGGAGATAATGGATCGAGAGGTTAAGAGATTAAAGCAAGGTAGAAGACTCATTGTGAAGGTGTGATGGAACCCGAGACGTGAACGGAAGTCCACGTCGGAACGTGAATACCTATTTAGGAAGAAGTACCCTCATCTTTCTAGTAGTACGAAATGCGAGTATAAGAACCGGAGAGCGCCGGGACGTCGCTCCCTTAAGGAGGGGAGGATGTGAGACTCCGAACCCAACGCCATTATTTAATCCTAATTTACGTATATTTTTGAAATATTTAATAATTTTTAACGTGGATTTATTTGACGGTTTAATTTGAAACCAATAAATGAGGCTTTATTTTTATGTTTGACAATTTGAGAAGAACCGATAACGACTACGATTCTGACGGATGCCCAAAAATTTATATTTTATTATCGATTAATCGATATTCGAATTTTCAAGATTTTTACTTTTATTACGTTTTAAGTCGAGTCGGAACCATATGTGTATTCATTTTGTGTCCGTTTTAACCTTTGGAAAGTATTTTGAGGTAGCCGAGATGAACCCCGACTCCCGCAAAAATTTAAAACCGACTACTAGGCCGGTTCCCGCTCTTTAAATAATTGTTTTATTATTAGGGCCAAACGATAGAAAAAATTTCCACCTAGGTCCCTCCATTTTTACAAAAGGGGAAACAAGGAAACGCATACTTTCATTTTACAAAAAAAAATCCACCATCTCTCTTTTTCTCTCTATGGCCGCCGGCCTAACACCTCATCACCACCAAAAACCGCCACAAAACTTGATTTCTTGAAAAACTAATCAAAGACCCATGTTTATAATCATCATGTAAGTGAATCCCACCAATAATATCAAACATGCATCATCTTTAATTTTTGCAAAAATTTATTCTTACGAACAAGTTAGTTTTGATCTAATTTTTCTTAATGTATGTTTAAATATTGTGTTTAGGAGTTAAGATAATTAATTAAACAAGATGGGAATTTATATCTTTGGTGTTATACAGCCCCAAAACCCACGGAATTATTGGGGGTTTGAATGTTTTTGGGTGTTTGATCTTAAATATGATGGGTATGTATTCATATTCATGTTTTTATTATTTTTAAATTATTTAATTACATTGCATGTCTAATTTTTTATTTGGGTTTTCATAATGGATAATCATACAAGTGATTAAGAATGATTAGAATGATTTAGGATATTTGGTTGATGTTGTAATAGGTCTAGGAAGTGATGGAATTGATTGGAAAGGTGATTTGTGATGATTTTAAAGAGGTTATTTTCAAACAGAATGTTAAAGCTAATTTTCGTGGTTTTAATTTTTAGCCCAGGTTGTGATTATAGTATATAGTTGTAGTGTTCGTCGAGACTCTCGTTTCGGTATAAGATAGAGCTTTTAACTCCAAACGAGTCAAAAGTTACGCTAGTTTGAATTTTCGTGTACCGGGAGATGAAAGTCGAATCAATCCGAAATTGTGTTCGATTTTGGGTAAAATCTCGGGGACAATAGGTTGAGTTTTAAAAATGATTAGAGTCTGTTCTCAGGGTATAAACTTAGCATTTTAAGTCTATTTTCATAATCAAGAGTCGAATTTGTAAACGGGAATGCATAAGAAGGTCAAAATGGTTTTATAACGCGAAGGTACAAAACTGTCCGAAATTTGGAGTTTAGTAATGTGACGTGCAGTAGGTCTTAGAGGTGAGAACTTTTTATGAAATTTAGTATGGGCTATCTACAGGTTGTAAATGAATTTTACAATTTTTCTCATTATTTTTGGTGATGTCCAAGTATAGGAAAACAGCCCGTACATTTGGTATGTACCGGCAGAATTGTAAAATGAGTAATAGTTTTAATAAAGTATAAACGTGGATGTGTCTAGTAAATATCAATTGTATGGAATTTTGGTGTGAGTTTATACAAAATTTGAGTGAATTTAATTATTTATATACAGTACTTGATGGTACTTGAAGTAGTTGATTCATTACGTGTATATTCGTTAGGTGTTGTATTTGATTTCCCGGGACATCCACATCGTCGGTGATCGACTTTGTTTACGCCGTAGTTACTAATACTACCACTACTACCTAAGGTGAGTCTATATCCTCTCTCTTTACTTATTTCAAATGTTTTTACCCGCGAGGGGGATACATGCTATTTAAATGAAAATCAACATAAGTCATGGATGATTGTTGGACCCGAATGTTGCCTTGAATTGTGTTAAGTACCTAATTTCGTGAACTATTAACTATTGTTTTGCCCTTGTGTGGGTTGGAGATAGCCGCTTATACAATTGATAGTACTATGGGGTTGACGACCCTATCCGAGACGAGAGCTAGTACGTTGAGTACCCTCTGCGGACGGATAACTTGTGATAAGAAATAAGGTATAATTGCAACTGATGCCTTTAGAAGGGGTACTGGTTTCATCTTAATCATGCCGATAAATGTACGTGGGTGATTGAGTTAACGGATTAGTGTCACGAGCTTAAACACAATTATTAGCTATTGCTAAAGAAAATATCCTTGAATAATAGATTGTGAGTACGACAATGCTATTGAATGGTCATGATTGGTTTTAATACCTATGTTCAACTTATGATTTGATAAAGCTATAGATTCGCTCAACCGTTGTGTTGACGATTTTAAGCATGTGTTTCAGGTAATCAAGATTGATAGCAGCGGAGCATGCATGGAAGGAGTTGGTGCTTTATTGGTCTAAAATTTTGGATTTCCTTCCCTTTTTATCAAATTATTTAATTTCATGTCTTGGTAAAAGTTGTTATGTTTTGGTTGAGATCTTTGGGGACAAGTAACGCTACTCTGATGAAAAAAAATTATTTTGGGTTGGAAATGTTTTAGACAATGGTTGTAAATACTCATTTATGTTTATTTAAAACATCTCTTTTGAGGTCGTTATCTATGATTGTGTGCGATGTGCTATGAAATAACGCCCAAAGTGGACATTCCGCTGCGTGGTAATTTGGGGGTGTTATATGTATAAGGGTAAACACTTAAAATTTTGTATCTTTTTTGAAATAACAACACTTGATGGATTATTTATTTGATAAAAAGGGAAATGAAAAGTAGGAGGGCATAAATGTAAATATAGATGCAAGGAGTTAATGAACCAAATGAAAACAACAACAACGCTATAGAATAATCCCTTTTGGATAACGTTATTGGTATGGTCGGTGAGTAGATGAGGTGAAACACATAAACCGTACGTATGGTCTCAATCTTGGTATCACGGTTACACCCACCGCCAGCTTTGATTGTTCTTCTTCATCAACAACAACAACTACTATGGCCGGAGAAGAAGCTCCACCAGACAAAATCTTTGTCAGTCAACTGTACACATCGCGTCATTCTAACCAAGATTCGCAGGTGGGACTCCAATGTAGAGACTTTTAGAACAAGGAACTATGACTTCAATGATTTTGAAGATGATGATGATGATGATGCTAATCAGTGGCTTGATATTCATGAGGACTTCATTGACGGTGTGTGGATTTTTAAGGGCTGATTTCTTTGAAGCAATTGAGGAGGGTTTGTTTGGCTTTGGGTGGGTGGATGGGGTGGAAAGCCGGGTGGAGCAAGGTAGTTATTTGACTTGTAAGAGAGATTGTTAGTGTTGATATTAGGTTTGAAGTGCTCTCTTTGTTCATCTTGATAAGCATAACATTCAACTTGATTATTTTGAACCTTGTCACATTGTAGGTAAGAATGAGGTCCTCCACATATCTCACAACTTATGGAATTGGAATTCACATCATTGGAAGGAGAATTGTTCAAAGAAAGTTTCATAAGGGCTTGGACTATCTCTTGATTCGTCTTTTGAGTCTTTTCTATTACTTGAAGTATCTCATTTTGACTCTTGAGGAGTTGATTATCAATGGATGTATGAGAACTTTCTTGGACAACATGGACCCTCTCATCTCTTTTGTTATTTGTTTGCACCATGGATTTAGTCTCAATAATGTCCCATGCCTCTTGTGTGGATTTGGAAAGAATGTTCCCACCCGCATAAGAGTTGAGGTAATCTTGATGATGTGGTCTTAATCCATTGTAAAAGGTGTTGATTTGATGAACTTGGTTAAATCCATGATTGGGGGGTTTTCTCAATAACTCCTTGAAATCCTCCCAAGCCTCACTAAATGTTTGATCATTCCTTTTTTGAAAACCAATATAAGTTTCTCAAAGTCGTGGATCTTGAGGGAGGAAAGAACTTGTTCAAAAACTTCTTGGTAAAGTCCTCCTAAGTGGTAATGCTCTTAGGAGGTTGTCTATCGAGCCAATACCTAGCATTACCCTCTAAGGAAAATGGGACTAAGATCAACTTGATTACTTCATGAGGGACCTTATTATACTTAAGTGTAGTGCATATGGACAAAAACTTCTTGATATGATCGTGGGGGTCATCCATGGGTCTCCCTAAAAAGGGTGTAGAAGAAACCAAGGTAATCATATGTGTCTTAAGCTCAAAGGTGTTTGCGGGTATCTCGGGTATAACAATGGCATCAGCATTTCCCTCCACATTTGATTGGAGGATCTCCATCAATGGTCTATTGTCAACGGCGGTCATGACTTCTTGTGTGTTGTTCAAAGCATGATGCTCGAGATCGGCTTGATGGACGGTGTTGTTTTTGTTCTTTCTCTTGTTCTTCCTTTTGGGAGGAAGGGGTTGTACACAAAAAGGTATTTGCGCACGCCCTCGGGTGAGCATGCAACTCAAATCAAGGAGTGAGAGAGGATCTCTCGATCGACTTTGGAAAAGAAGGGATTATCCTTTCCGAGATTCAAAAAGTAATATCCACAAGAAAATATAGTATATGTAAGTAACACTTTGGGTGGCAAAACCCCCAAGAAGCTTTCCTTCTTAGAATACTCACTAGTGAACGGGGGGTTACGTGGCGCAAAGCACTTAGGTACCTATTAACCCTTTGACGGCATTTTATAGCACGTCGCCTATCTATTCACTTTGGTAGTTTGTATTCTTCGAATTCTTGCCTATTGTAAGTATTTATCTATTTTTGCCTTTAATTTAATTTGATCGATACATGAACTTAGGACCGGAACGCCCCCAAGCACGGTGTATTGCCTCGGCAATACTTATGGAAGTATGTGTATTGGTTGTTCGTATACGTATATACATATCTACATATAATAATATAAAGAAAATATTTTTGCATTTATTGGGTTTTTAAGAAAAATACTATATGTACGAAAAATGATGAAAACCGATATATACAATATATTTTTGGGTGTAATCTTTTAGGAAAAAGATTACCTTTTGGATTATTAATTTTTTTTGTTCAATTCTTAGGAAAGAATTGATTTTGTGGTTTTTTAGTTTTTATATTTTTATATTTTTTATTTTTTTATATTTTGGATTTATGATACGTAAAAGGAACGCTCACGAGGTGAACGGATCCCAAAATTCAATCGAAATCGTCAATCAATAGTCTCTCGTAATGTCATGAACCGGTAGCGGCGCCATTTAATATTTGATCTTTTTCAAGTTCGCTTTTCCAAGCTCACGACAAATTGAGAGTCCAATTAAAATTAAGTTCTTAATTGTTTTTGGTGTTAACACAGTTATTTGGTATCTATGTATATTTCAAAGAAGCATGTAAAAAGATGTAAAATAGTATAGTTATGTATCCGTAAAACAAGTTGCAAATACCACACTAATAGCACAAAGTTCAAGTATTAGATGCACAAATGTAAAAATGCTCAAAAAGTAAAGAAAATGAAAGTACAAGGACTAAATGTGAAAATTTAGAAAGTTAAGGGATTAGAAATGAAAATTGTAACAATCTATGTGAACAAAGTAACAAATATTCAAAACTGTCAAACAGAATTTGTAACAAACTAAAAATAGGAGGACCTAATGTGGCAAACCCTAAAAAGTTGTAATTAAAAAGTTATTTAACAAAATTATGAAAAGCTGAGGACTAGATTGCAATTAAAACTAGTTTAATAACAAAAACGGGTTACAAGGTTCCAATAAGCTCGTGTGAGCTTATTATCAAACCAAAATTACTCTAGTTTATTGTAAAGAGTTTCAAATCGAATTTTAGCTAGGGACTTAACAAGAAGAAAGCTGAGGTACAGTAAAACGTGAAAGAGCTTTTTCAAATAAGCTAACTTTAAGCTATAAGCTTTTCTAAACAGACACACTTGGATTTTTATACTGGAAATGATTTAGCTAGTGATAAGAAGCTTGGAATAACAAAAAGATATAAAAATGATAAAGGAAATAAGCTGGAAACTGAAATAAGCAAAATCAGCTTATCGTTAACCAAGTGTTGACCAAGAAATTTCAAAAAACTTATTTTCTCAAAATCTACTCAGGACATGTTTGTAAACAGATTTGTGAAGGAAAAAGTCAAGATTTGTGAAGTAGTTTAATGTGAAATGAATAACCAGTCTACTTTTATCACAGAGAATGACAAATGCTAAGTAGCTTATTTATAAGCTAGTATCTAACTCAAATCAGCAAACTGTATTGTCTAACCAAGTGATTCAGAAAGCTTATAAGTTGGACTATAAGTGAGAGCAAAATTCAGCCAAAAACATCAACTAACAAAGATATGAGAATGGATCAAAAAGTGCTTGTTTGGTCTGATGAACTCTGGCCCAAACTTTCTGAGTGCCAAATGCCTTTTTGACCAAAACTTTGACCATAAAACTTTGCAGGTTAACTTGTAATGACTAACTAAGTGTACGTGAACTCTAATCAACAGGTTTCAAAAGCTGATTCACAAAGACCACTTAGATCCAAACACTAGTTTTGGACTGATTTCAAAACTTTGTGAAGAGTTTTTGAGCAAAAGCTTATGACAGCAAAGGTGACTTATCAAATCTTGTTTAGTGACACAAATGAGATGATTTTATACCAAAAACCAGCAAGTTAACACTCTAAAACTCAAAGTAGCTAACTGATGAATTTTAACTAATGAAAAGCCAAATTATCAAGCAAAACTGAATCTAAAGCTATCAAACTATTAGTTAACTATCAGAACATATCAAAAATACCAATAGCACACTAAATCAATCACAATATAGCAGGTAAGCCTAATATTCTAGGAATTGAGCATGGCAGAGCACTTTAGTGGAATTTAAACAAGAAAAGTGATTCCTTTTAGCTAGTAGCCTCCTTTGATGGAGTAGGGGAGCGTTCTCTAAGATCAACAAAAACAACAACTTTCTACCACCATTAATAATCGACTCATAATAATCATCTACAAATCATCTCCCCTGCTACAAACTGCTAATTTGGCTATGAACTTGAACAAGAAACGTCTGAACCAGCTACAAGCTTCCAAAATGCATTAAACAAGTTCCATTGATCAAGTATGATCAATAGAAACACAATAGTAACAGGATAGGAATGATTATGTAGTAATAATGAGGTATGAAGTGAACTGAATTTGTATTGATGAAGTAAAGTTGTTACAGAGTTGGTTACAAAGTCTAACTAACTCTCGAGTGGTTGTCAATCACTTGAGAGTACTATCTAACTAACTTGCTAACTGGAAAATAGAGAGAATTAAGTAATGTGTGGAAATTACACACACTAAGTACAATTACAAATGAGGAACTAATGGGGTATTTATAGAAGAGAAAAGGAGTTAGTTAGGATGAAGTGACGTGTTCCAACCAATGGCAATCTTCCACGTGTCATTGTTCTCTTAATTGGATAATTTTGTTGAAGAACTGAATTGGGGGTTTCTTCTTGTGTTGATTTCAGGTTAATTGGATGCTTGGAGTGTATTCGTCTCTTGATTTTGAGCAGGTTTGGTGTAGAACACTTCCTCTGAAATGCACTCTATCTCAATATAGATTCTGGGCTCGTTTGACTATGAACAAGACACGTGTAGTGATGTAATTGGTTTAAAAGGTGAGACACGGATTGATATCTTAAAGGTGATTTATGATTGGTTGATAAATGGATAGTGGGGTGACTGTCTGAAGATTCGGTATTTAATATTTCGGCTATGAGTGGGTTGATGTGTCACTTATGGGGCAATCCGAAACTCATATTTGATGGCCTCTCATTGGCTGAAATGTATAGCACATGGATTGAACTTTTAATAACTTCTAAGATTGGCAGATTTAGTCCCTCATATTAGGTAGATTCATAACTTGAGCTAGGATCTTCATTTTTTTGTCATTTTTAGTCCTTCTAGCTTCAAACTTGCATAATATTGATCCTTTGACTTTTTGACTTGATGGTGGACCAAATTTGACTTTGTTCTTGACTTTCTCATAATTGTACTTCTAGTCCTTCATCTTTGAAAGTTGTCAAGAAGGTCCTTTGTCTTTGCAAGGCTTGTCACTTTTCATCCTCCTTTTTTCTTTTCTTCATCAATAAGGCTTTAATTCACTTGTTTGCCCCATTTTTGTATAATTTTACCTACACAAGCACAAACAACAAAACATACCCATAATACTGCTTTTATGAATCAAAATTAGGTATTTCACTTTGTGTTTTAGGGTGATTTATGATATTATTGATATGAGATTTCACTCATATAAAATCCCCTACTCTTGATCATTGGCATGACCTCATGCAATGCCAAATTTTAAAGCACCAATTTACAATTTTCTCATAATTAATCCACCTTGGCCAATATGGAATGTTTTTATACTATTCTACACTATATGATGCATGATTTTGATTTTATACAATGAAATGCAAAGGAAAGCAAATCTGTTTATATATTTTTAGATTTTCTTGAAATGGTTTTGATGAAAATAACTCATAAAGAAATCAAAGACTTTAATTAGGGCTTTTGGTACCATGAACACTTATCATCCTCAAGTTTCACTTTCCCCATACCAAGCTTAAAAACAAGATCATTGTTTTCCATAAGTGAAAGTGTGTCAACTCATTCATATAGATTAATTGTGTTAACATTATACCCCCACTTATTATGCCTCTAAGACCGGTTATTATTTGATCAAATTGCTTGAGGGAAAATTTGTCATTATTTAAAGCGTGAAATATAAGAAATGTAAAATCTCAAAATAAGGAAGCACGGTTTTAATCCTAAGTAACCATATTATCCATTACTCAAAAAAGCGTCCACAATTAATATAAGTCTGACCTAAAATAATAAGTCATTCGTCTTATGTGTAAGATTCTTATGTCATGCATTAATAAGTCATTCGCCGCCTTTTTGATACCTTGGATCTTCAATCCCGCAACCCGTCAAGGTAATATTGGATTGGAGCAACTATAAAATCTCCGCAACCCTTGTGAGAGTAATATTGGAATTCAATAGCTACTATAATTAACACTTCACTACCCCTCTTGGGAGTCTTGTATAATTATTTTTTTCTTCTTTTTTTTTCTTTTTTTTTCTAGCCACTCATTTTTTTCATAAGCCGCTCTTATTTTTCTTTATTCCTCACAAAGAAAGTTGAAAAGAATAAAAGGAAAAACACCCGCTAAGTATTAAGCATGACATAAGTCTATTCCACATAAAATGTTCTAACTTATGATCTTAAGATGTACTTATACCAACCATGAATGATTAGTCAAAAATGCATAAGAGACTACAAACCAATTAAAACCGTTCTTGATTATTTATTAACATATATACATGCGTTGACAAGAAAGTAAAGGTTATGAAAGGGGATATAAAAGGCATAATTAATGAATATGAGGTTTATCTAGCCCTTAACACTTACTTCAAACTCTATTATCCCTTGTTCTCCACATTTTAAATAATGAGACCAGTGGATTCTTAGCCTAATAAACCAATAAAGGTCTACATGGTTAAGGATACTAGCTAGAGAGTGCTTGGATAAGCAAACTCGGGTTGAGTCAAAGTATCCATGGCGGGCCTAATATGTCAAAGAAGTCTAAATTTGCTAAACCATATCCTTTATTATATTTTTCCCTTTTTATATATTTTTTATGAAGAGTAAAAGAAGAAATATATATATAATGCAAATGTGTTATGCAAATGAAAAATGATTAATACAAAAATTATGAATGCATATTTTTGGTGGCCAAAGTAGATCAAAAATTTGAAAAATGTTGAAAAATTAATTTCCTAAGTTATCATGAAGTCCATGACAAAGTTCTAGGTAAGGTCACTTCGATAGAAGACCCCCTACACTTAAGATAAACATTGTCCTTAATGTTTAAGAGTATTGGAGTAAACTCCCCTACACTTATGACATTGATAACCTTTCTTAAACCAAGCTAAGGAAAGGTCTACATAGTGAATTCATTTTAAGCACAATGTGGTTTGAAAATCACAAAAGTAACAAAGTGAACCCGATACTAGGGCCTCCTCCATAAGCTCCAATGTATGCAATGAGAGAGAGCAAACCCTACAAACATCAAGAAGACAAAAGAGAGGCATCCCCCTACACTTCTTCTCAACTATATGCCCTTATTTCTATCCTAACATACTCTAGTCTAAAAACTCTAAGCCTAGTTATTCAAGCTTGATTTATGGAGTCTCTAGCTTAACTCATCCCACACTAAAAAGTGTCTATGAAAAACCTATCATGGAGAGTAAAAGTTTTACCCTTTTTAAAGAAGAATCTCCATGATGAGGTAAAGCAAGTTTTCAAGTATACAATCTCGATAAATATCCCCCCGGGTCAAATACATAATTACCATCCTACTTATAACATAATCCAACAAGTAACATCCCAAGAAATGGTGAAATGGGTGAAGTGTTCTTCTCTATAAGGGTTACCCATATGTTCTCCCAAGGATGATAAGGTGATACTCTAAAATCTTCCACAAGTTTTCCTTTTATTGCATCAGGCGGATACTGAGTTGGTTTATCAAGCTCTATACCAGGATCAAAAATCATTTCCTTGATGGGAAAACAACAAGTGATGGTAGCCTTAGAAGATTCCCCCTTATAGGTCACATTGTGAGAGAAAGGTTGTGGAGCAATAGGTATTAACAAACTCTTGTAAGAAAACATCATGACTTGCTTTTCTTTGGCAGTTTGGAAGGTGGAAGTGGGAAGGAGAGAAGGTAAGGTGTATTCATGCAATATAAAATCTAGAAAGAGTATGTCTCCCTCCTTGTCATAATATCCAAGAATGTACTCAAAAGGTGTATCAACCTCAAGAAACTCATCACTCTCATCCATGATAGAAACCTCCTCATCACCATAATCATCATAGATTGGTATGTCAAAGATTGGTGACTCAACATGTGACTCCTCAAAACCCAAGGAAGTGTGATCATCAAAGAATGGAGGGTCACAAATAGAGATCTCATCATCACTATATTCATCATAAATGGGTGTATCAAAAAGAGGAGGTTCATCATCACTGAAATCCTCATTAGTTTCCTCATCATGGTGGAAAAGTGGGTTATCAAATGATGTTTCAAAAAGAGGATTGGAATGAATCACAAAATCACCAAAGTTAAGCTCTTGAGGGTCATGAATATCTAAAGATGAGGTAATGGAGGCTAGGTCTCAACGTAGGGAGGATTATAATTTCCACTTGTGCAAGCTTCATAAAAATATTCACCACAAACTTCATCAAGGATATCATCTTGAGTCTCCTCCTTATTAAGAACATCTATATGCTTCACCGTTTCGGGCTCATTGGATTTATTAGACAACTTTCCCATGTTAAACACAACTCTTTCATCTCCTACCCTCATTGTGAGTTCACCTTCCGCCACATCTATAAGAGTACGACCCGTTCTCAAAAATGGTCTACCAACAATAAGAGTAACTCTTGGGTCCATATCATAATCAACCACTACAAAATCCGCGGGGAATGTGAATTTATCCACTCCAACAAAAACATCCTCCACAATTCCCACCAGATAATCTATTGAACGGTTGGCTAATTCAAGTGTCATTTTTGTAGGTGTGAGCTCGGGAAGTGAAAGTCTTTTCCAAACCGATAAAGGCATGAGATTGATGCTTGCCTTAAGATCTTCTAGTGCCATGCAATATTCCACCCCCGGAAAATTGCAAGGAATCAAAAACCTTCCCGGATCTCCAAGCTTAGTAGGCAACTTCTTAAGCAAAACCGCGGAGCAATTTTCATTTAAGAAAGCATTAGGCAAATCCACCAATTTCTCCTTGTTCTAAAGAAGGTCATTGATCATCTTAGCAAATTTAGGCATATTAGCTAAGGCTTCCGCAAAGGAGATGTTAATATTCAATTGTTTGAACATCCGCAAAAAAATTGACACTTGAATATCATCCTTATTCTTAATCTTTCCCTTTCTCAATCTTGATGGGTATGGAAGACTTGTTTTTGGTGTAGGTTGAGTGGTTGTTGAAGGATTTTCTTTGTTGGATACTTCATTGATGGGTGTGGAAGTTGAAGGAATAGCAGGTGTAGGTTGTGAAGGCGTAGGTGTTGAAGTTGTAGAGCTTGAAGATGTTGATTTCGATGTTATAGGCTTATCACAAGGTGTAACCATAGTAGGCTTAACCAAAGTAGGTTTAGGTGGTGAAGGATCATTAGTTGTCTTTCCACTCCTTGTTGTGATTGCATTAACATTGGCACTTAGATTTGTTTGTGTGTTTGAAGGTAAAGCACCTTGTGGCCTTTGATTGAGAAGCATCATAAACCTCTTGTTTTGTTTCCTCATGCATTTCCCTCATTCTTTTATCATTGGCTTAAAACCTCATTTCATTCTCTTGATTCATTTTGTGAAGAAGCTAAAAAGTGTTAAAATCATGTGGCATATTCCCTTGAAAGCCTTGGGGTTAGAAAGGTGGAGGTTGATTGTAAAACCCTTGGTTGTTTCCTTGAAAGTGATTTCCTTATTTTTGAAAGGTATTGGGTGCTCTAAAGTTGTTTTGTCCTTGGTAATTTGGCTTAGGCCCTTGATTTCTTTGAAGCAATTGAGGAGGGTTTGTTTGGTTTTGGGTGGGTGGATGGGGTGGAAAGCTGGGTAGAGCAAGGTAGTTATTTGACTTGTAAGAGAGATTGTTAGGGTTGATATTAGGTTTGAAGTGCTATCTTTGTTCATCTTGATAAGCATAACATTCAACTTGATTATTTTGAACCTTGTCACATTGTAGGTAAGAAGGAGGTCCTCCACATATCTCACAACTTATGGAAATGGCATTCACATCATTGGAAGGAGAATTGTTCAAAGAAAGTTTCATAAGGGCTTGGACTATCTCTTGATTCGTCTTTTGAGTCTTTTCCATTACTTGAAGTATCTCATTTTGACTCTTGAGGAGTTGATTATTAATGGATGTATGAAAACTTTCTTGCACAACATGGACCCTCTCATCTCTTTGGTTATTTGTTTGCACCATGGATTTAGTCTCAATAATGTCCCATGCCTCTTGTGTGAATTTGAAAAGAATGTTCCCACCCACGGAAGAGTTAAGGTAATCTTGATGATGTGGTCTTAATCCATTGTAAAAGGTGTTGATTTGATGAACTTGGTTAAATCCATGATTGGGGCATTTTCTCAATAACTCCCTGAAATCCTCCCAAGCCTCACTAAATGTTTGATCATTCCTTTGTTGAAAACCAATAATTAAGTTTCTCAAAGCCGTGGTTCTTGAGGGACGAAAGAACTTGTTCAAAAACTTCTTGGTAAAGTCCTCCCAAGTGGTAATGCTCTTAGGAGGTTGTCTATCGAGCCAATACCTAGCATTACCCTCTAAGAAAAATGGGACTAAGATCAACTTGATTGCATCATGAGGGGCCCCATTATATTTAAGTGTATTGCATATGGATAAAAACTTCTTGATATGATCATGGGGGTCATCCATGGGTCTCCTTAAAAAGGGTGTAGAAGAAACCAAGGTAATCATATGTGTCTTAAGCTCAAAGGTGTTTGCGTGTATCTCGGGTATAACAATGGCATCGGCATTTCCCTCCACATTTTAATGGAGGATCTCCATCAATGGTCTATTGTCAACGGCGGACATGGCTTCTTGTGTGTTGCTCAAAGCACGATGCTCGGGATCGGCTTGATGGACGGTGTTGTTTTTGTTCTTTCTCTTGTTCTTCCTTTTGGGAGGAAGGGGTTGTACACCAAAAGGTATTTGTGCACACCCTCGGGTGAGCATGTGAAAGTGGGATTTTACTAGGTTAAAAGTTCGTTGTTCACGGTCTAATCGAATTGATCACGGATTAAATGTGTCACTCCGTCGTCTTTGGTGGATAAAATAAAAGGTTGTCGTTGTGTAACAAAATAAAAATGCAAACTTTAAAGTAAATGGCAAATTAATAAAAGGATAAACTAATAAAGAATTAAACGAAATATAGATAAAAGCTTGAAAAGATTAAACTAAAAATAAAACTTTAAAAATAAATGACGAAAAATTAAAACTCGAGAAAAAGTAAAATTTGCAAACTTAAAAATAAAACTAAGACAAAACAAGTTTAAAATAATTCTAAGTAAAAATGGCAGGAAAAGTTAAATTTGAATTTAGAAATAAAAACAGGAAATAAAAACTGAAAATGCAATCCGATCTCACTCCCGATCGAACTCTGGATCGCACTCCCCATCGCATTCACGATCGCACTCCCCATCGCACTCTGGATCGCACTCCCCATCGCACTCTCGATCGCAATCCCGATCGCACTCCCGATCGCACTCCCGATCGCACTCCCGGTCGCACCCCCAGTGATCGCACTCAGTGATCTTACTCAGTGATCTTACTCAGTGATCTTACTCAGTGATCTTAATGAGTGATCTTACTCAGTGATCTTAACGAGTGATCTTAGTTTGGATCGCAAGTAGAAACCCCCGGGGTTGATGCGATCACGAAACTAGATCGGAACAAGTAAACCCTTAAGAAAATTACGATGGTATACAAGAGGCAAATAAGCAAAACCAAATAAGCACTTTAATAATTAGCAATTACCAAAAACTTAATTAAAACAATAAAAAGAAAAGCTAAATAAGCTCAAATTTAAAAACTTTCAAAACACTAAATAAACGAAATTTATAAATAAAATTTAAAAAGATTAAACTTTTGAAAACACTTAAAAGAAAATAAGCTAAACAAGAAATAAGCTAAAAACACAACAAGGAAAGAACATCAATTGCATGACAAGGGATAAGAACAATGGAAAAATAAGAACTTTTATCAAATAAACATCAATATTAAACAAAACTTCAAGATTAATCAAACAAAACAAGATATTTAAAAGCAAGAAAGGAAGAATGAGAGATTGTAAAAAGCTTGAAATAAGATGATGATTAAAGATTCAAAAGTACAAGATTAAAGATTATAGATTAAGAAAACTTGAAAGAAAAGCTTAAGAACATGAAATAAATCTAGAGAGAGAAAGTAATCTACTCCTACTCCTAATCTAATCCACTCCTAAAATGACTAACTCTTCAAAATGAAGGAGTAAATGACTATTTATAGGAGGAGGGGAAGTTGTTGTTGTTTCCTCTCTTTCTTTCTTTGTCTTTTCGTCTTTTAATTTCTTCGTCTTTGTCGACGTTGTCTCGGGATTTGTCGATATAAAATGAACTCGTCTTCTAATTTTCTTCTATTATTAGACTTGGTTATTTGACTTCGTTAAACTTCCGTCTCTAGTCTTTTTCTTCGATAAATCTTCAGAATAAGCTTTTGACTTCCGTTCTTTTTGAAATCTTGATCTTTTGACTCCGTCTTTTGTCTTTTTATTCGATAAAAGCCCGTGTTTTCTTCCTTTTTCATATTTTGGTCCAAAAACACAATAAAAACACAACCGACGCATAATTCCGAACACGTTTTGGTCTTGTTATTATTGTAAATAAGTGGTAAAAGGATAAGTGTTTTCACACTTATTAAATCCCCTACACTTGACCATTGCAATGCCCTAATGTAATGCATTAATTTCAAAGCACGGTTTACATTTTTACTCATAAATAACCCACCTTGGCCTTTATTAAAAAGATAGAAATATATACAAAACAAGTAAAGAAATCAAAGACTTACATTGGGGTTTTGGCTGTCATGAATGTTTATCATCCTCAAGTTTCACGTTCCCCATACCAAGCTTAAAAACGAGATCATTGTTATTATAAGTTAGCAAACTATCAATCACTCATGTGGCCCAATTATTCACTTAGACTCCCTTATTCCTAGGTGTATCTCTTATATTTTATTATTGTCTTGAATGATCACGAGGATGCATTGTTGACTTATTTCGATAGTTATTTAGGCTGAAAATAAAGTAGGACGATTTAATCAATAGTTAGCTAAAGGACAAAATCTTTTAAAACTGTTTCTCGGGACCTCATAAAGTTCATATCTTGGCATAACTCGCTTCACGATTTGAGACCTTTCTCGGATCGATATTTGGCAGTGACTTCGAATCTTGAGAGACATTCATGAAATAATGGTCTTCTTTTCATAATAGGAATTTCTTCACTTGAACTTTTTGAGAGATTCTTCATATTTGGACCACGACTTCTTCATTTTTCTCAAATCTTTATTTGGGATTTTGATATACAACGATCCGCCTCCTTTTAGGACTTGGATCTATTTATCCTCATACCTTGTTAGGGCCTTTTTAGATAGACTTCTCCATGATCTTTACGGGAGTATTTGCTTTTCGTCGTGTGTCTCGATCCTTCATATTGATTTTTGACAAATGATTCTTCACATCACTTGGGATCTTTAGCAACAAAATTTAGCCCTCATGCCTTGTTAGGGCCTTTTCGGACTCGCCAATCTTCGCATCTCGCTTCAATAAGTTATGCCTTGGCTATGAACTCTAATCAATACCGAGCAACTTTTAAACGATCTTGTGCTAGAAGCTAAGTAACTTTTCAAATCGTACAACCTTATTTATTGCAATTAAATTTATTAGAAAGCGATGGGAGAAAAAGCTCATAATTAACTCACATAAATTTATGAAAGAATACCAAACTTATAATTGACTCTATCATCTCTCGTTCTCCACAATTTAAAATCTCAAGGAATGAGACTCGTGGATGCTTAGCCTATTAAATCAAAGTTTTGTGTTTTCAAGTCATCTATAGGATCTTGCAATTTCTTAGACTTTTTCAAGTTTAGAATTCGCATTTTAAAGTTCCCTTGATAAACGACTTTCTAGGATCAATTATAGGAACTTGCGAAAAGTTCGTGTTCTTAACCTGTAAGAGTTAAGACTTTCGCATTTTAAAGTTCCCTATATAAAAGCCTAGCAAAACTTGACTTAAACACGTTAAGGATACTAGCTAAAGTAAAATTAGATAAGTAAACTCGGGTTGAGTCAAAAGATTCACAACGTTTAAAAATTAAAACCACTTTATTAAAATTTATTCTAGCTACGAAATAAAATAACTATAACAAAGGAAAAACTACAAGGCCAAAATAGATAAAAATTTTGAAAAATGTCGAAAAATTAATTTTCCGGTTAAAATGAGGACAAATACAAGGAAAAGCTCACTTAACTTCGATAGAAGTTCCCCTACACTTAATATAAACATTGTCCTCAATGTTTAAGCATGTGGGAGTCAACTCCCCTACACTTAGGACATAGTGCACGTTGTTTAAATCTTGCTAAGGAAGAGACAACTAAAGTGATTCCTATTTTAATACTGGAAAATATAAAATAGAGAATAACAAGAGTTTAGGATAAAAACCGGGAAGACGGGTACACGAGATCACGGCTCGTCAAAAGTCATCAAGAATGGATCTTTGAAAGCTCGAATCCCTGCACATGATAAGAAAGAAAACAACAAACACATACTAGGGTCTCCCCCTACACTTATTATAAAAACAGATAAAGATAGATAGATAATTGGTTTGCCTCCCAAAAAGCGCTTGTTTTTGGTAACCGAGTCACGAGCCTGACTCGTCCCCAAATTAACTGGTACATGGGGAAGCCTCTAAAATAATACCGGGATCAAAAATCTTGTCCTCGGTCCCGAAGGAACATAATAGATGAGAGGCAGGAGGATAAGTCTTGAAGGGTAGAAAAGTCCTTTCAACATACGAAAAGTATGTGAAATCATGATCTACGGGAGGTGGGGTGGGTAAAGGAATCAAAATGTCATCCCCAAAAGACATATGATTATCATTAAGCGGCAAAGCCGTAAAGGTGTCAATCATGGAATGGTCAATGTCACCTCTCGGGTCAAAGCACTTGATACATAGCTTTTGGATGGGGTTCAGATTTATGTCTCGGTATCATCTCTAATTGATCACGGTTCAAAGTGGAATAGTTGTTCTTGGTTACAAAAAGGGGATTGGTTTTCTAATCTACTAAAAGCTTAAACCAAAATAGTTAATAAAATAAAGCTTGAATTAAAATTAAACAATTAAACAGTAAACAATAAAATACCTCTTAACACTGATTCGGAATGCTCAAAAGAAAACTGATCCGGAATATTTATGACAAAAACTCCTCAGTCGGAAGAATTAATTGATTCGTAACGTAACTGATTCGGAACAAACTGATTTGGAACAAATAAAACTCTTCATTCGGAACTTTCAGAAAAATCAGATTCGGAACTTTTAAAAACATATGGTTCGGAACTTTAAAAACATCTGGTTCGGAACTTTTTAAAACAGATTTGGTTCGGAACTTTTTCAATATTTTGATTCGGAACTTTCTCAAATATCCGACTCGGAACTTTTGATCTTGGTTCGGAACTAATAAAAAAAAGTTGATTCGGAACTTAAACAAATAACTGGTTCGGAACTTTTTTCAAATATCTGGCTCGGAACTTTTGATACACTTTGATTCGGAACTTCAAAAAGAAAAGCACTCATTCGGGACTTGCTATTGATTCGGAATCTGGGGAAACGAAGAACAGTAGGAAACAGAAAAACAGGGGATCACGATTTTACCAACAATCAACCAAGTTTTTAACCAAAACTTAAACAAAACTAATCACCAATCATCTACTAACCATAAACATCAAATCCCATCAATAAAACCACAAAACCTAATAACGTTTGAAGATCATAATCAACCAAATAAGAACTTTAACTTTAAATCAAAAAGATGAAGATGAACAAGATTAATGGAAGGCTTGTATTAAATGATTAAGGTTTAGACAATCAAAAGAAAAGATTAAAACTACAAGATTTGTGAAAAAAACAAGAATAAAAATCACCAACACCTTAGTGGTGTTGGCTTCTTCCCTCCGAAACAAAAAGAAAGAATTGGAAAAAAACTAAAAAACTACCCAAAAAGTGTGAAGGGGTGGTCTTTATATAGTCCTTGTCTTTGGTTGGTGAGTGGGATTTCTCCCGTTCTTCTTGTCTTCTCGCCTTTTCAGAAAAGTTGACGTTTTCGATTCTGATTCGGGATTTGTCGTCGATTAAATTCAACTCGTCTTTTAATTTCTTCGTTTAATAGACTTGAGTTTCTTCGACATATGTAAATCATCCATCTTTGGTCCTTTTCTTTGATAAATCTTCAAATAGGCCCATTGACTTCAAATCTTTTTGCATTTCTTGGACAATAGACTTCGTCTTGAGTCTTTTTCTTCGATAAAACCCGTGCAGTCCCATGTTTTCTCCAATATCCATCCGGTTGGCTCTAAAAACACAATAAACACAAAAACCACGCACAATTCCAAACAAATGATATTAAATACGCCTTTTGGTCTTGTTTTAGTAAGAAATAAGTGGTAAAAGGATGGGTGTTTTCGCACCTATCAAATCCCCTACACTTAACCATTGCCATGCCCTCATGCAATGCTTAGTGATAAAGCAGTTTTACTTTTTCTCATAATCAATCAACCTTGGCCTTATTAACATACTACTAAACAAAAATTAAAATACTAAGAGAAATTAAAACTTTAAAGTAGACAAAAGGATAGAAAACCATTTTCACTTGAAAATAGCTATATGGAAATAACTTGCAAAGAGATCAAGGACTTACATTAGGGCTTCGGTGCTGCGAAGATTTATCACCCTCAAACTTCACGTTCCCCAAACTAAGCTTAAAAACGAGATCATTGTTATTATAAGTTAGAAAATCAAACACTTACACACATGGCTTAATTATATGCTTAAACTCCCTTATTCCTAGGTGTATCTCTTATATTTTATTTTTGTCTTAGAATGATCATGAAGATGCATTTTTGGACTTATTGCAATAGTTTATTTAAGTAGAAAGTAGGACGATTTGATCAATAGTTAGCTAAAGGACAAAATCTCTTAAAACTGCTTCTCGGGATATCAAAAAGTTCATATCTTGGCATAACTCGGTTCACGATTTGAGACCTTTCTCGGGCCGATATTTGGCATGTACTTCATACTTCATATCTTGAGAGACGTTCATGAGATAATGGTCTTCTCTTCGTTAATAGAGTTTCTTCACTTGGAGACTTTTGAGGGGTACTCCAACTTTGTTGACCATGACTTCATCATTATTTCTTCAATCGCTAATTGGGATTTTGAGATACAATGATCCGCCTCCTTTTCGGACTTGGATCTATTTATCCTCATACCTTGTTAGGGTCTTTTCGGATAGACTTCTCCATGATCTTTACGGGAGTTGATTTGCTTTTCGTCGTGAGTCTTGATCCTTCATATTGATTTTGGGAATAATGCTTTTCACATCACCTTGGATCTTTAGCAATAAGATTGAATCCACATGCCTTGTTAGGGCCTTTTCGGACTCGCCAATCTTCGCGCCCCGCTTCATAAGTTATGCCTTGGCTATGAACTCTTATCATTACCGAGCAACTTTTAAACGATCTTGGGCTAGAAGCTAAGTAACTTTTCAAATTGTATGACCTTACTTATTGCAGATAAATTATTAGCAAGTGATGGGAGAATAGGCAGATAATTACACCAAGTGTGCTTGTGCAAGAATACCGACTTATTATTGACTCTATCATTTCTCGTTCTCCATAATTTAAAATCTCAAGTAATGAGACTCTTGGATGCTTAGCCTAATAAACCAATTAATGTCTACGTGGTTAAGGATACTAGCTAGAATAAACTTGGATAAGTCTATTCGGGCAGAGTCAAAATAATCGCAACGGGCCTAATATGTCAAAGACTTCTAAACTAGCTACACCACTTTATTAATATTATTGACTTTATTACGGGATATATACATATGAAAGCAACGATAAAAATTTAAAATTACGACTAAATGGCCAAAGTTAATTAAAAATTTGAAAAATGTTGAAAAAGATGATTTTCTGGTTAAATGAAGGCATTTTCATGGAAAAGTCCACTTAAAACTTTGATAGAAGTCCCCCCTACACTTAAGATAAACATTGTCCTCAATGTTTAAGCATGTGGGAAAAGTCTCCCCTACACTTATGACATTGTGCACGTTGGTTAATTCAAGCTAAGGAAGAGACGACTAAAGTGATCAATTTCAAATGTGAGTATGAAGAAAATTGAATCACGATAGTTGAGAGATAGAACCGGATTTCGGATAACACGGGAGCACGGTTCTTCAAAGGTTCCAAAAGTGAACTTATCCCTGTAATCACATCACCACACAAACACAAACAACCTATATAGGTCCCCCTACACTTAGGAGGTTAAAACGGAAAAGGATAGATACTCGGGCTGCCTCCCGAGGAGCGCTTGTTTTTTATAACCGAGTCACGAGCCTAACTCGACCCAAAATTAGTTCATGGGAAACGTGGTGAGGGATGGAATCATCTCATGAGAGATGTCCTCACCAAAGTACAACTTCACTCGTTGGCCATTCACCTTAAAATTAGGTCCATTAGGATGAGCGAGCTCAAGAGTACCATATGGAAAAATTTGGGCAATGGTGAATGCGCCGGACAAACGAGATTTCAGCTTGCCCGAAAAGATTTTCAACCGACAGTTAAAGAGTAAAACTTTGTCTCCAACTTGGAACTCTCGGTTTTTAATCTTAGAGTCATGAATGAGCTTAGTCCTTTCCTTATAGATCAAAGAATTTTCATAAGCCTCATTCCGGAGTTCATTCAGCTCATTGAGTTGGATCTTGCGTAGGTCACCGACTTTGTTGATATCGAAATTAGCCCAATTCAAGGCCCAGTAAGCCTTGTGCTCCAACTTAATGGGGAGGTGGCATGCTTTCCCGTACACGAGACGATATGGTGTACAACCAATCGGAGTCTTGTATGCGGTACGAAAAAAGCCCACATAGCATCATCAAGTTTATCGGTCCATGAGGCACGATGCTCTCCCACGGTTCTTTCTAGAATTCGCTTTAATCCTCGGTTAGAGATTTCAGCCTGGCCATTAGTTTGTGGGTGGTAGGCGGTGGAAAGACGATGATTTACACCATACTTAGCCATGACTTTTGCAAATTGATCATTGCAAAAATGAGTCCCGCGATCACTAATAATGGCACGAGGCACACCGAATCTAGCGAACAGCGATTTCAAAAAGTTACAAACCACCCTTGCGTCATTAGTGGGTAAATCTTTGGCTTCAACCCATTTAGAAACGTATTCAACGGCTACAAGGATGTATTTGTTTCCTTTAGAGGAAGGGAATGGCCCCATAAAGTCGATACCCCAAACATCAAAGATTTCACATTCTTGTATGAAATTTTGAGGCATCTCATCTTTATGTGTGATCTTGCCTTGTTTTTGGCAAGCATCACAATGTTTAACCATCTCGTTAGCATCACGATAAATGGTGGGCCAATAAAATCCAGAGTCAAACACTTTTTTGGCGGTGTAGTTGGGACCAAAGTGACCACCGGTGGGTCCTTTGTGGCAAGCTTCGAGAATGTCTAAAGAGGCCGGTCCATCAACACATCGGCGAATAATCAAATCAGCGCATTGTTTGAAGAGATATGGGTCATCCCAAAAGTAAGTCTTAATGTCTTTGAAGAACTTTTTCTTTTGCTGGGATGTTAACCCGTCAATGAGAATTCTACCCGCCAAGTAGTTTGCAATGTCCGCAAACCACGGGGTTTCATCCTGATTCGAATTGATAGACATTAAGGTCTCCAGGGGAAAAGTGTCTTTGATCTCTTTGTTCGGATGTTCCCCTTGATAAGGATCCTCAAGTCTGCTGAGATGATCCGCGGCTAGGTTTTCAGCTCCCTTCTTATCACGAATTTTGATTTTAAATTTTGAAGTAGCAAAACCCAGCGAAGAAGTCTTGGTTTGGAATCTTGTTTAGTTAACAATTACTTCAACGCGGAATGATCGGTATACACGATGGTGGTAGAAAGGAGAAGATAGGGGCGAAATTTTTCAAAAGCATAGACAACAGCTAAAAGCTCTTTTTCGGTTGTCGTGTAATGCAATTGAGCCCTCGTCATTGTCTTGCTAGCATAGTGGATCGGTTGGAAGTGTTTGTTCACTCTTTGGCCCAAAACCGCTCCAATAGCAAAGTCGCTAGCATCGCACATCAACTCGAAAGGCAGCTCCCAATTAGGGGTAACCAAGACGGGTGCCTTAGTTAGCTTATCCTTAAAAAGGTTGAAGGCTTCGATACACTCTTTGGAAAAGATAAAAGGAGTATCTTTTTCCAAGAGGTGGGTCATCGGGCGAGCGATTTTAGAAAAATCTTTGATGAATCGACGGTAGAAGCCCGCATGACCAAGGAAACTTCTCACACCCTTCACGATTGAAGGTGGAGGCAATTTAGCAATAGCATCGACTTTAGCACGGTCCACTTCAAGACCGGCTTTGGAGATTTTGTGTCCTAGCACGATGCCCTCTTTTACCATGAAATGGCATTTTTCCCAATTAAGAACAAGGCGAGTGTCTTCACACCGCTTAAGCATACGTTCTAAATTGGCAAGGCAAGCAGAGAATGAATCACCATAAACCGAGAAATCATCCATGAAGACTTCCATAGTTTCTTCAACCATGTCATGGAATATAGCCATCATACACCGTTGGAACGTCCCAGGAGCATTGCATAAACTGAAAGGCATGCGTTTGTAAGCAAATGTTCCGTAGGGACAAGTGAATGTGGTCTTTTCTTGGTCTTTGGGATCGATGGGAATTTGAGAATACCCGGAGAAACCGTCTAAAAAGCAGTAATAGTCATTACCAGCTAGACGCTCGAGCATTTGATCCATGAAAGGAAGACGAAAGTGATCTTTTCTCGTGGCATCATTGAGTTTGCGATAGTCGATACAAACTCTCCACCCAGTAACGAGACGAGTGGGAATCAACTCGTTTTGTTCATTGGGAACAACAGTTATTCCGCCCTTCTTGGGCACACAATGGATGGGACTTACCCAAGGCGAATCCGAGATAGGGTAAATCAAGCCGGCATCAAGAAGTTTGATAACCTCTTGTTTGATAACGTCATGAATGCGAGGATTAACCCTTCTTTGGCTCTGGATTGCGGGTTTAAAGTCATCTTCCATGAGAATCTTGTGAGTACAAAAGTTTGGATCAATTCCGCGGATATCGAAAATTTTCCAAGCAATTGCCTTCTTATGATCTTTAAGCACGGCGATGAGGCGAGATTTCTCTTCTTCTTTCAAGTCCTTCGCGATAATGACGGGCGAATTCTTCTTTTATTCAAGAAACACATACTCGATATGGGGCGGCAACTCCTTAAGTTCTAAATCATGAGGATTTTCGATGGGAGGCGTATTCAAATTCGGTTCATCAATAGCAATAGCCTTGGGAGATGGTGGAGAAATATGGTCCTCTTTGAGAAGGTTCTCAATGAGACAAATGTCTTCATCCCAATCGGTGGGAGAATCGTCATGTTCTAAGTTCACATCTCCCATGGTGGCTTCAAGATCTTTCCAAAGGAAATCACTTTCTCCAAATAGAGATAGTGATCAATCAATAGAGGAAACGGTCTCAACATTGGGAGGAGAGGTAGGAATGCTTTTGCAAGCATCTTTGAAGTGTTCTTCACAGGCCTCATCTAGAACGTCAATACAATTAACACTCTCGTATGAATATGGCTGTTTAGAAAGCTTTCCCATGTTGAAGACGATTTTATCGTCACCAACTCTCATGATAAGCTCACCTGCTTCAACATCGATGAGAGTGCGACCGGTCCTTAGGAATGGACGTCCAAAGATTAATGGCACACGAGGGTCCATATCGTAGTCGACCACGACGAAATCGGCAGGAAAAGTGAATTTGTCGACTCCTACAAAGACGTCTTCGGCTATCCCCACTGGATAAGCAACCGTACGGTTAGCTAATTCCAAAGTCATTTTGGTGGGGACTAGCTCAGGGCCCTAGATCGGCTAGGGCCATGCAATTCTCTACTCCCGGGAAGTTGCAAGGGATTAAGAAACGACCCAGATCACCAAGTTTATTTGGCAATTTCCTTAAGAGCACTGCAGAACAATTCTCATTAAGTTGGGTGTTAGCAATATCAAGAAGCTTCTACTTGTCGCTAAGAAGATCTTTGAATATTTTTGCGTATTTGGGCATGTGAGCGAGAGCCTCAGCGAAGGAGATGTTGAAATTCAATTGTTTAAACATTTTGAGAAAGTTCGAAACCTGAATATCGTCCTTGCTTTTGAGCTTCTCTTTCCTCAACCTTGAGGGATAAGGTATATCGGAAGAATATGAAGGCTTTGGGATAGTAGGATCACTCACATCCTTGGCTGGAGGAGGGGTAGAAGTAAGAGGTGGAGGAATTGGGGAAGTAGAAGATTGAGGAAGAGGAGCAGGTGACTCGTTTTCCTTAGTCATAATCACCGGTGGAGGTATAGGAAGCTCGGGTTCCTTGGTACCTTTGCCACTGCGAGTGGTGATTGCTTTCATCTCCCCTCTTGGATTCGAAATGGTGTTACTCGGAAGAGTACCCGAAGAAGAGGATTGATTACCTTGGAAGAAACCAACCATCATGTTCCTTAAGTCATTCGTTTGACTTGCCAAAGTGTTTCTCATATCAGCTCGAAGATCGTTCCCTTGTTTCACCATGTTTGCTTTCAAGTTGAGCACTTCCCGCTGGAGATTGTCCACGATCACATCATTAGTCCTCATGTAGGTTCCAATATCTTGGAGTAATGCGGTGGGTTGGTTGGGAGGAGCATTGTAGGCGGGTGGTTGATAAGCAGGTTGTTGGTAAACTTGGTTGTTTCTTTGAGGTGGATATGGTTGTTTGTGAGGTGGTTGGTATGGTGCACGAGGTTGTTATTGAGGAGGGCGATTGAGGTTTTGTTGTTGGTTTGGGTTGTTAGGAGGAAAACCGGGCGGGGAAAGAAAGTTGTTTGAGCGGTAGCTAAGCAAGTTGCGGTCACCTTGAGGACGAGCTTGATAAGCGGCCGGGGGATAGGTGCCGTTTGCTGCATTAACAGTCTCAGAAGGATAGTCTTGGGTGGTGGTACAAGTGGCGTAAGAGTGAGGACCCCCGCATATTTCACATGGTTGGCTAACAACATTGACTTGAGCGTCTTGAGCGTTTTTAGCGTTGATGATGTTGGTATTGTTAGCGGTGTGGGTAACAAGCGATTCAAGAAGCGTAGTAATTTTGTCAAGTCGCTTGTGTTTGTCACTAGTACTAGCACTAGCGGCATTGGTCCGAACATTTTTGGTTTGCACACGAGACTTATTCTCGATAATATCCCAAGCTGCATTAGAAGTCTTAACCAAAATATTAACCCCCGAGGCACTGTTTAGTGAATCTTGGTCATTCATGCTTAAACCATTATAAAAAGTATTAATTTGGTGCACTTTGGTAAAACCATGTTGTGGGCACATTCTCAAAAGGTCTTTAAAACGGTCCCAAGATTCACTAAAAGACTCATCGTACTTTTGTTCAAAATTGATAATTTCATTCCGCAAAGCGGTAGTACGAGAGGGTGGGAAAAAGTAGTTTATGAACTTGGTCTCCAAATCCGTCCACGTCAGAATACTTTGTGGCGGTTCCTTTGCAACACAATGCCGGGCTTGTCCCTCTAAGGAAAAAGGGAAAAAGTTGTAAACGGATTACCTCTTGTGGAACACCATTGAATTTGACCGTATTCGTGAGTTGCAGGAATCTTTTGATTTGGTCATGAGGATCATCAATGGTACGCCCCAAGAATGGTTGAGCAGGGACCATCTGAATAAAGCCGGATTTGAGCTCAAAGTTGTTGGCTGCAATCGCGGGTATGACAATTGGATCATTGTTGCCCTCCACATGTGCTTGTAACAGTTCAATCATAGGGGGATTGTCCGGTAGAGGTTCATTGTTGTTGTTATTATTGTTGTTGTGAGGTGGATTGTTATTGTTGTTGTTATTATTGTTGTTTTGAGGTGGATTGTTATTGTTGTTGTGTACACCGACCATGTCTAAGTCTTCGAGAGGCTCGGGCTCTTGATAAGACGTTGATCGTGTACGCATGCACCTGCAAAAGAACTAACAAAGAAAACAAGAAATATTTTTGTCTTTTTTATGTTTTTTACTTTTTAGGATTTTTGAAAATTTTATATTTTTTAGGGTTTTTGAAATTTTTTATGAAAAAGTAACGTTCACGGTGAACGGATCCCAAAATCCAAGTTCTCACAAAAAACTGTTAATCCTTACGAGAAGAGCCGGCAGCGGCGCCATTTGATACATAGGTTTTGGATAGGGTTCAGATTTATGTCTCGGTATCTTCTCGAATTGATCACGGTTCAAAGTGGAATAGTTGTTCTTGGTTACAAAAAGGGGATTGGTTTTCTAATCTACTAAAAGCTTAAACCAAACAGTTAATAAAATAAAGCTTGAATTAAAATTAAACAATTAAACAGTAAAAAGTAAAATACCTCTTAACACTGATTCAGAATGCTCAAAAGAAAACTGATCCGGAACATTTATGACAAAAACTGCTCAGTCGGAAGAATTAATTGATTCGGAACGTAACTGATTCAGAACAAACTGATTTGGAACAAATAAAACTCTTCATTCGGAACTTTCAGAAAAATCAGATTCGGAACTTTTAAAAACATCTGGTTCGGAACTTTAAAAACATCTGGTTCGGAACTTTTTAAAACAGATTTGGTACGGAACTTTTTCAATATTTTGATTCGGAACTTTCTCAAATATCCGACTCGGAACTTTTGATCTTGGTTCGGAACTAATAAAAAAAAGTTGATTCGGAACTTAAACAAATAACTGGTTCGGAACTTTTTTCAAATATCTGGCTCGGAACTTTTGATACACTTTGATTCGGAACTTCAAAAAGAAAAGCACTCATTCGGGACTTGCTATTGATTCGGAATCTGGGGAAACGAAGAACAGTAGGTAACAGAAAAACAGGGGAACACGATTTTACCAACAATCAACCAAGTTTTTAACCAAAACTTAAACAAAACTAATCACCAATCATCTACTAACCATAAACATCAAATCCCATAAATAAAACCACAAAACCCAATAACTTTTGAAGATCAAAATCAATCAAATAAGAACTTTAACTTTAAGTCAAAAAGATGAAGATGAACAAGATTAATAGAAGGCTTGTATTAAATGATTAAGGTTTAGACAATCAAAAGAAAAGATTAAAACTACAAGATTTGTGAAAAAAAACAAGAATAAAAATCACCAACACCTTAGTGGTGTTGGCTTCTTCCCTCCAAAACAAAAAGAAAGAACTGGAAAAAAAACTAAAAAACTACCCAAAAAGTGTGAAGGGGTGGGCTTTATATAGTCCTTGTCTTTGGTTGGTGAGTGGGCTTTCTCCCGTTCTTCTTGTCTTCTCGTCTTTTTAGAAAAGTTGACGTTTTCGATTCTGATTCAGGATTTGTCGTCGATTAAATTCAACTCGTCTTTTAATTTCTTCATTTAATAGACTTGAGTATCTTCGACATATGTAAATCTTCCATCTTTGGTCCTTTTCTTCGATAAATCTTCAAATAGGCCCATTGACTTCAAATATTTTGCATTTCTTGGACAACAGACTTCGTCTTGAGTCTTTTTCTTCGATAAAACCCATGCAATCCCATGTTTTCTCCAATATCCATCCGGTTGGCTCTGAAAACACAATAAACACAAAAACCACGCATAATTCCAAATAAATGATATTAAATACGCGTTTTGGTCTTGTTTTAGTAAGAAATAAGTGGTAAAAGGATGGGTGTTTTCGCACCTATCAACACTCATCCTCCGTAATGGTGTCTAAAGGAGTGGATGAAAGGTGCTCAGGAGGGGGACTTGGGATAATATCTTCATGTAGAAAATTATCAAAAATAATATCCCCCTCCGTATCATCATCATCAATACCCAGAGGTATTGAGGGAATGTCGATTTCCTCCATAGATGTATCATTATTCTCAACTGAAGTAATAAATGGAGGTAAAGACTCAGAAATAGGAGCATAATTCAACGCTTCAATCTTAGCAATAAGAAGATGAACTTTCAATAATTTGTCGCGAAGAATAATGTCTTCCACCTCATCTACAAGACCAAGTTCAGTGGTGAACTTCTCGTAAGTCAGAGAGAATAAATCAACATCGCCCTCATCTCCCGGAGGAAATTGAGAAATTTCAAAGGTGAAATTCTCATAGCATGGAGAAAAATCATCATCATTAAGAGCGACCTCTACCGTAAGCTCAGCAAAAGTAGGGGCATCACAAACCTCATCAAAGAATTTATCAAGATCAAAATCACTAATCTCACTCGATGTATCACTATCCTTAGACGCATTAGGGATATCAAGAGTAGGAGTAGTAATCTTAGAAGATGGGTTGAGATTATAGATATCATCCTCGTCATCATCATAATAATAGTATGGACGCACAACGGGAGGAGTATAATCACTAAGATTAGATACTTGCTCTTGTTTCTGTCGCTTTTCCTCCTCCCTTGCTTCGCGTATGCTAGCTAGTTCTTGTTGAACGTATTAAAGTGTATTCAAAAGAAATGACTCGTTCTTCTTCACTCATTCCAACAGAAGGTTGATGATCGAGGGAGTAATGTGGGGACTAGAAATTATAAAACCGGAATCATAGCACGGATTTGGTTCAAAGTAATTCATCGGTTGACAATAAGAAGTATCGTGAGGGCACCCACAATGATTGCAACGCGGGTATTAAGAAAAACCCGGTGCGTCTTATGGATAGCTATTACCATTGTCATAATTGTAACCCGGTTCTTGCCCGTCATGAGACGGGTATCAAATCGGACACGAAACATGCCAATGAGAATCGCTTCTACAATATATGCAAGAGGGGGGAGTAAGTGCATGAGAAGCAAAGAATGAATTAGTCGAATTGCACGATGGACAAAATCCAAATTGTGAAACGGTTGAAACGGGTGGAAGATCTTTTCCGCATTGCTCGCATGAACACCATTGACATGATTCGCACCCATATAATCGTCTCCCACACCCTACGCAATGGACATAAGAATCCATGAAGAATTAAAAATTAGAGGGGTTGAGAAAAAGAATTAAACACAATAGAGGGTGAGGAGGAATGTTTTTGGTGCAAAACTCTTGGAAAAAAGAAATGCTTTTTATGATTTTTTAAATGTTTTTGTATTTTTGAAATATTTGATTTTTAGGATTATTTTGAAAATTTTTGAAACTTTTGACAAGAAAAATAACGTTCAAAAATGAACGGATCCCAAAATCCAACACGTCTCTCACAATAAACAGTTAATCTTCACGAAAAGAGCCGGCAGCGACGCCATTTGAAAGTGGGATTTTACTAGCTTAAAAGTTCGTTGTTCGCGGTCTAATCGAATTGATCACGGATTAAATGTGTGACTCAGTCGTCTTTGGTGGATAAAATAAAAGGTTATCGTTGTAAATGGAAAAGGGTGAAAGCTATACAATACCATCTTACTTAGCAAAATGTACCGACGTTAAACACTTACAATTTAATCGCTAGACATTACCAATAAACTTTCAAATTGATTATACACTTTACCAATATGGTCCTAAAATGACAATATTACCCTTGTCTTCTTTTACATAATTACAAATAATGCCACATTCACTCATTCTCACACCATAATCATTAAATGTAGTAGCTAAAGGATGAGTAGCCAAACCCACTATCGTAAAAAAATCGAGGAAAATTTACGTTTCGTCAGTATATTTACGTTTTCGTCAAAAAATTTACGTTTTCGTCAGAAAATTCACGTTTTCGTCAGTGAATTTACGTTTTCGTCAGTAAATTTTCGTTTTCGTCATTAAATTTACGTTTTCGTCAGTAAATTTACGTTTTCGTCAGTTAATTTACGTTTTCGTCAGTAAATTTACGTTTTCGTTAGAAAATTTACATTTTCGTCAGTAAATTTATGTATTCATCAGTAAATTTTCGTTTTCGTCAGAAAATTTACGTTTTCGTCAGTAAGTTTACGTTTTCGTCAGTAAATTTACGTTTTCGTCAGTAAATTCAAGTTTTCGTCAGAAAATTCACGTTTTCGTTAGAAAATTTTCGTTTTTGTCAGTAAATTTATGTTTTCGTCAGTAAATTTACGTATTCGTCAGAAAATTTACGTTTTCGTCAGAAAATATACGTTCTAGTCAGTAAATTTACGTTCTCTTCAGAAAATTTACGTATTCATCAGAAATTTTTTGTTTTCGTCAGTAAATTTACGTTTTCGTCAGTAAATTTTCGTTTTCGTCCGTAAATTTTCGTTTTTGTACGAAAACGTAAATTTACTGACGAAAGCTTAAATTTTTGACGAAAACGTAAATTTACTGAAGAAAACGTAAATTTACTACGAAAACATAAATTTCCTGACGAAAACGTAAATTTTCTGATGAAAAAGTGAATTTAATGACGAAAACAAAAAAATTCTGACGAAAACATAAAATTACTGACGAAAACGTAAATTTACTGACGAAAACGTAAATATACTGACGAAAACGTAAATTTACTGACGAAAACGTAAATTTTCTGACGAATTCGTAAATTTACTAACGAAAACGTAAATTTTCTGACGAAAACGTAAATTTACTGACGAAAACGTAAATTTACTGACGAAAACGAAAATTTTCTGACGAAAACGTAAATTTACTGACGAAAACGTAAATTTTCTGACGAATACGTAAATTTACTGACGAAAGCGTAAATTTACTGACGAAAACGTAAATTTACTGACGAAAACATAAATTTTCTGACGATTACGTAAATTTACTGACGAAAACGTAAGTTTTCTGACGAATACGTAAATTTACTGACGAAAACGTAAATTTACTGACGAATACGTAAATTTACTGACGAAAACGTAAATTTACTGACGAAAACGTAAATTTACTGACGAAAATTTACGTAATTATGTAAAAAAAGAAACTAACCTTTAGGTGGAATGGGTTAAAATTGCCACCTCTAGTTATTATGTAAAAAAAGAAAAAGTGTAATATCATCATTTTAGAGTTATATTGGTAAAGTCAATAATCAATTTGAAAGTTCATTGGTAATGTCTAGCGATTAAATTGTAAGTGTTTAAAGTCGGTACATTTTGATAAGTACGATGGTATTGTATAGTTTTTACCCATGGGAAAATTAATAAAAGGATAAACTAATAAAGACTTAAACGAAATATAGATAAAAGCTTGAAAAGATTAAACTAAAAATAAAACTTTAAAAATAAATGATGAAAAATTAAAAATCGACAAAAAGTAAAATTTGCAAACTTAAAAATAAAACTAAGACAAAACAAGTTTAAAATAATTCTAAGTAAAAATGGCGGGAAAAGTTAAATTTGAATTTAAAAATAAAAACAGGAAATAAAAACTGAAAAATGCAATCCGGTCGCACTCCTGATCGCACTCTGGATCACACTCCCCATCGCACTCTCGATCGCACTCCCCATCGCACTCTGGATCGCACTCCCCATCGCACTCTCGATCACACTCCCGATCGCACTCAGTGATCGCACTCAGTGATCTTACTCAGTGATCTTACTCAGTGATCTTACTCAATGATCTTACTCAGTGATCTTACTCAGTGATCTTACTCAGTGATCTTAATGAGTGTTCTTACTCAGTGATCTTAATAAGTGATCTTAGTTTGGATCGCAAGTAGAAACCCCTGGGGTTGATGCGATCACGAAACTAGATCGAAACAAGTAAACCCTTAAGATAATGACGATGGTATACAAGAGGCAAATAAGCAAAACTAAATAAGCACTTTAATAATAAGCAATTACCAAAAACTTAATTAAAACAATAAAAAGAAAAGCTAAATAAGCTCAAATTTAAAAACTTTCAAAACACTAAATAAACAAAATTTATAAATAAACTTTAAAAAGATTAAACTTTTGAAAACACTTAAAAGAAAATAAGCTAAACAAGAAATAAGCTAAAAACACAACAAGGAAAGAACATCAATTGCATGACAAGGGATAAGAACAATGGGAAAATAAGAACTTTTATCAAATAAACATCAAGATTAAACAAAACTTCAAGATTAATCAAACAAAACAAGATATTTAAAAGCAAGAAAGGAAGAATGAGAGATTGTAAAAAGCTTGAAATAAGATGAAGATTAAAGATTCAAAAGTACAAGATTAAAGATTAAAGATTAAGAAAACTTGAATGAAAAGCTTAAGAACATGAAATAAATCTAGAGAGAGAAAATAATCTACTCCTACTCCTAAACTAATCTACTCCTAAAATGACTAACTCTTAAAAATGAAGGAGTAAATGACTATTTATAGGAGGAGGGGAAGTTGTTGTTGTTTCCTCTCTTTCTTTTTTTGTCTTTTCGTCTTTTAATTTCTTCGTCTTTGTCGACGTTGTCTCGGGATTTGTCGATATAAAATGAACTCGTCTTCTAATTTTCTTCTATTATTAGACTTGGTTCTTCGACTTCGTTAAACTTCCGTCTTTAGTCTTTTTCTTCGATAAATCTTCAGAATAAGCTTTTGACATCCGTTCTTTTTGCAATCTTGATCTTTTGACTCCGTCTTTTGTCTTTTTATTCGATAAAAGCCCGTGAAAGCTCTTGTTTTCTTCCTTTTTCATATTTTGGTCCAAAAACACAATAAAAACACAAACCACGCATAATTCCGACTTTTACGACATAAAATACACGTTTTGGTCTTGTTATTATTGGAAATAAGTGGTAAAAGGATAAGTATTTTCACACTTATTAGCATGCAACTCAAATCAAGGAGTGAGAGAGGAGCTCTCGATCGACTTTGGAAAAGAATGGATTATCCTTTCTAAGATTCAATAAGTAATATTCACATGAAAATATAGTATATGTAAGTAATACTTTGGGTGGCAAAACCCCCAAGAAGCTTTCCTTCTTAGAATACTCACTAGTGAACGGGGGATTAGGTGGCGCGAAGCACTTAAGTACCTACTAACCCTTAGACGGCATTTTATAGCACGTCCCCTATCTATTCACTTTAGTAGTTTGTATTCTTCGAATTCTTGCCTATTGGAAGTATCTATCTATTTTTTCCTTTAATTTAATTTGATCGATACACGAACCTAGGACCGGAACGCCCCCAAGCACAGTGTATTGCCTCGACAATACTTATGGAAGTATGTGTATTGGTTGTTCGTATACGTATATGTATCTACATATAATGATATAAAGAAAATATTTTTGTATTTATTGGGTTTTTAAGAAAAATACTATATGTACGTAAAAACAATGAAAACCGATATATACAATATATTTTTGGGTGTAATCTTTTAGGAAAAATATTACTTTTTGGATATTTTTTAATTTTTTTGTTTCAATTCTTAGGAAAGAATTGATTTTGTGGTTTTTTAATTTTTATATTTTTCTATTTTTGATTTTTTTTATCTTTTGGATTTATGATACGTAAAAGGAACGCTCACGATGTGAACGGATCCCAAAATCCAATCGAAACCGTCAATCAATAGTATCTCGTAATGTCATGAACTGGCAGCGGCGCCATTTAATATTTGATCTTTTTCAAGTTTGTTTTTCCAAGCTCACGACAAATTGAGAGTCCAATTAAAATCAAATTCTTAATTGTTTTTGGTGTTAACAAAGTTATTTGGTATCTATGTCTATTTCAAAGAAGCACGTAAAAAGATGTAAAATAGCATAGTTATGTATCCGTAAAACAAGTTGCAAATACCACACTAATAGCACAAAGTTCAAGTATTATATGCACAAATGTAAAAATGCTCAAAATGTAAAGAAAATGACAGTACAAGGACTAAATGTGAAAATTCAGAAAGTTAAGGGATTAGAAATGAAAATTATAACAATCTATGTGAACAAACTAACAAATATCCAAAATTGTCAAACAGAATTTGTAACAAACTAAAAATAGGAGGACCTAATATTGCAAACCCTAAAAACTTGTAATTAAAAAGTTGTTTAACAAAATTATGAAAAGCTGAGGACTATATTGCAATTAAAACTAGTTTAATAACAAAAACGGGTAACAAGGTTCAGCTCTGTGTGAGCTTATTATCAAACCAAAATGACTCTAGTTTTTTGCAAAGAATTTCAAATCGAATTTTTGCTAGGGACTTAACAAGAAATAAGCTGAGGTATAGTAAAACGTGAAAGAGCTTTTTCAAATAAGCTATGTTTAATCTATAAGCTTTTCCAAACAGTCACACTTGGATTTTTCTACTAGAAGTGATTAAGCTAGTGATAAGAAGCTTGGAATAAAAAAAAGATTTGAAAATGATCAAGGAAATAAGCTGGAAACTTAAATAAGCAAATCAGCTTATCGTTGACCAAGCATTGACCAAGAAATTTCAAAAAAACTTATTTTCTCAAAATCTACTCAGGACATGTTTGTAAACAGATTTGTGAAAGAAAAAGTCAAGATTTGTGAAGTAGATTAATGTGAAATGAATAATCACTCTACTTTTATCACAGAGAATGACAAATGCTAAGTAGCTTATTTATAAGCTAGTATCAAACTCAACTCAGCAAATTGTATTTTCTACCCTAGTGATTCTGAAAGCTTATAAGTTGGACTACAAGTGAGAGCAAAATTCAGCCAAAAACATCAACTAACAAAGATATGAGAATGGATCAAAAAGTGCTTGTTTGGTCTGATGAACTCTGACCCAAACTTTTTGAGTGCCAAATGCCTTTTTAACCAAAACTTTGACCATAAAACTGTGCAGGTTAACTTGTAATGACTAACTAAGTGTATGTGAACTCTAATCAACATGTTTCAAAAGCTGATTCACAAAGAACACTTAGATCCAAACACTAGTTTTGGACTGATTTCAAAACTTTGTGAAGACTTTTTGAGCAAAAGCTTATGACAGCAAAGGTGACTTATCAAATCTTGTTTAGTGACACAAATGAGCTGATTTTATACCAATAACAAGCAAGTTAACACTCTAAAACTCAAAGTAGCTAACTGATGAAAAACCAAATTTATCAAGCAAAATTGAATCTAAAGCTATCAGACTACTAGTTAACTATCAGAACATATCAAAAACACCAATAGCACAGTAAATCAATCACAATATAGCAAGTAAGATTAATATTCTAGGAATTGAGCATGGCAGAGCACTTTAGTGGAATTTAAACAAGAAAAGGGATTCCTTTTAGCTAGTAGCCTCCTTTGATGGAGTAGAGGAGCGCTGAGCTCTCTAAGATCAACAGAAACAACTTTCTACCACCATTAACAATCGACTCATCATAATCATCTATAAATTATCTCCCCTGCTACAAACTGCTACCTTAGCTATGAACTTGAACAAGAAACGTCTGTACCATCTACAAGCTTCCAAAATGCATCAAACAAGTTCCATTGATCAAGTATGATCAATAGAAACACAATAGTACTAGGATAGGAATGATTATGTAGTAAGAATGAGGTATGAAGTGAACTGAATTTGTATTGATGAAGTAAAGTTGGTACAGAGTTGGTTACAAAGTCTAACTAACTCTCAAGTGGTTGTCAATCACTTGAGAGTAGTATCTAACTAACTTTCTAACTGGAAAATAGAGAGAATTAAGTAATGTGTTAAAATTACACACACTAAGTACAATTATAAATGAGGAACTACTGGAGTATTTATAGAAGAGAAAATGAGTTAGTTAGGATGAAGTGACATGTTCCAACCAATGGCAATCTTCCACGTGTCATTGTTCTCTTAATTTTATAATTCCGTTAAAGAACTAAATTGGGGGTTTTTTCTTGTGTTGATTTTAGGTTAACTGGATGCTTGGAGTGTATTCGTCTCTTGATTTTGAGCAGGTTTGATGTAGAACACTTCCTCTGAAACACACTATATCTCAATATAGATTCTAGGCTTGTTTGAGTATGAACAAGACCCGTGTAGTGATGTAATTGGTTTAGACGGTGAGACACGGATTGTTATCTTAAAGGTGATTTATGATTGGTTGATAAATGGATAGTGGGGTGACTGTTTGAAGTTTCGGTATTTAATATTTCGGCTATGAGTGGGGTGATGTGTCACTTATGTGGCAATCCAAAACTCATATTTGATGGCCTCTCATTAGCTGAAATGTATAGCACATGGATTGAACTTATAGTAACTTCCAAGATTGGCAGATTTAGTCCCTTATTTTAGGCAGATTCATAACTTGAGCTAGGATCTTCATTTCTTTGTCATTTTTGGTCCTTCTAGCTTCAAACTTGCACAATATTGATCCTTTGACTATTTGACTTGATGGTTGACCAAATTTGACTTTGTTCTTGACTTTCTCATAATTTTACTTCTAGTCCTTCATCTTTGAAAGTTGTAAAGAAAGGTCCTTTATCTTTGCAAGGCTTGTCACTTTTCATCCTCCTTTTGTCTTTTCTCCATCAATAAGGCTTGAATTCACTTGTTTGCTCCATATTTGTATCATTTTACCTACACAAGCACAAACAACAAAACATACCCATAATACTGCTTTTATGAATCAAAATTAGGTATTTTGCTTTGTGTTTTAGGGTGATTTATGATATTATTGATATGAGATTTCACTCATATCAGTTATCTTCTCTTTTATTATCTTATTTTTTTCTTTTTATGTGACCTATGCTATATCTTGTTGGGTGTTTCTTTTCTTCTACTAACCCTTCCATGTAGCTAGTCACCATAGCTTGATTCCTTGGTTCCCCAAGCAAGGGGGAGTAAGCACCAAGGGGGATCATTTGCAAAGTCTGGTTCTTTTATTCTACAAATACTTTTGCATCCTTTTTTGCTTCGACAAGGGGGAGAAATGAAATAAATTTGTCTTTTTAAATCTTGTTTTTCATGTAACTGAGTTTATGTGTTGTCGAAATCAAAAAAAGGGTGATTGTTAATGCAATGATGCCTAAAAACGTTACTTGCATTTCTTAGTCTCACTTTGTTTTGATTACAACAATATATAAAAACAAGCATTTACGAAAACAACGAAAAACAAATTCTTGAGTTCAAGTATTTTTTCATTTCAACCATTATCACTTAAGGTATGAACAAACGAGCTTTTATCTTAATCAAGTGATCAAGGATTTAAGTTTTCTTAAAACTCACCTTTTATTAAATGTGACAAAGTTTTTTATTAAACTTTATTTTTAAGAAAATGTTTTATTAAATTAAATATTTGAAAATTTGAAAATTTGAAAATGGCATATTCCATATGTTTTAGGAATATCCTTTGAGGATAAATATTCCACCAGATGTGACTACCCCACTAAAAGACAAAAGGGCGTGGAGTCTACCTTCACGGTTCCTTAAATGCCTATGCGGTTCCTTAATATGGAACCGCAGACATAATAAGGAACCGCGCCCAGAAAGAGTCGTTCGGCTTTTGTCTTATAAATAGTGGACCATTCTCAGATTTTCTCTTCACCTCTTTTGCACACAAATTTCCAAATTCAAACATACTTCTTAAATCATTCAAATCTTTGGTTATTTGGTTGATTACTACTTGTTTAGAAGTGAATCTTTCTCCTCCCATATCTTCCTCTCCAAGTGCAAAGAGAAGAACACTTTCATCCTTGAAGTGTTGAGTCTACCTCAAGATCTATTAAAGATCAAGTTTTATTCATTCATTTTTGTTGTGTTGTGAAGATCCAAGTAGTTGTGTTATTTGGAAGTTGTGCTGTGAAGATCTAAATAGTTGTGTCTATCTGGAAGTTGTGTATGTAGCAAGGTTAATACTTAGTCCTCAAAGTATATTGGTGTAGATTGGTCCTAGCTAAGATTAGGGCTCGACTTTTAGCTTAGAGTCGGAAATTGGTTAAGTGACATTCTGTACGGTTTTTCCACCTTAAGGATTTTGTTGATTAGTAAACTCTTGAGTAAGGAGTACTCGAGGAGTGAGTTTCATTGCCGAACCACTATAAATCCTTGGTGTTTGGTTTGATATTTCTGTTCCTTATCTCTTTACATGCATTATTCTTTACTTGCACATACTTGTGATTATTAGCTTAGTATCCCTTGTCCATATTGTGTATAAGAAGATTTCACATATTTTTTCAAGCCTAAGTTTTTGAAAAGGATTTTTGAAAACCCATTTTTAACAAGTAAATTTACGAAAGTATTCAACCCCCCCCCCCCCCTCTTCTAGTTTCTACAATGATTATTAATTTTATGATAGTGTTCGTAAATAATTCATCTTACGGTTATCTTTGACGATAAATGTTTTTACACTTTTTCGTGATCAAAACTAAGAAAGATTAGTTATTACAAACAATGTTTATAGGCATCGTTTGCATTAATAGTGTACATCCCTTTGTCTTAGAAGAATCATAGTCCTAATTAAACTATGATTTCGTTTGACTCCTACCGCGTGCGGTCAGAGTGCGTCTTTCGTGAAGCAACGTGCAACAACTATCTATTGGGCCTCGTGGGCTCTAGGCACTGTCTATTTAGCCTATTCGTGACGGATCGAACACGAATTTTACCCGTGGTTCGGGTTCATGACCCAACTAGGGACGATACGTCATCAATATCCTTTTAATTGTTATGTATAAAATAATGTACAAAAATAATCTCAATTTAAAATCACAATGCATTGATATTCATTTTAGTCTGATTGGCATGAACCCATATGTAAGTGTCAATGATAGCTAATGTGACTTGAGTTGCTACATGGGTGTTGGATCAGAAAAGGTCGTACATGTATCTTAGTGTTCACGTGCAAGCAAGACAATGCTCCAAACCAATGGTAATCTTTTTTGGTTTGTACCAATTTTGCTTGATAATATTTGAGTTTAGGTTGAATGTCTACTTGATAAGTATTAAGAATTGATAAAGCGACATATCCTAAAGCGCATAACTAACATTTTTTGCAGTCATAGATATACAATTGATATTTTTAAAGTCATAGGTATATAATGGATACTTTTTAAGTCTTTATCTTGACAGGTTGTTAGAAGTAATTAAAGTGATCGTCATATAATATATCGTTGTGAAGCTCGTGAAAATGTCATTTAATGATCTCGAGAGTTTTTAGTTATTATTGTTTATGTAACGGGATTTAGTCCCGAACACACAAATGAGGAAGGCCTCCTAAACATTTCTTAGTTAGTATAAACGATCTCCTAATCCTCATTTGTGTGTGTGCTTTCCATTTGATTAGTTTTAGAGAGAGAAAGGTGTGTTTGTTTCTCTCACTAGGAAATCACCAACTTTGTATTTCTTTTCTTCTCTTCATCTTAATCTAATCTTTCCTTTTTAGTTTAATCATCATCATATTATTTGTGTTTGGTTAGTCGTGTGATTTAGTCCAACAAGTGGTATCATTCGCCAAGGGATTCGTAGTTAGCTTTGGTGTTGATTTGGTGTGGAGTTGGTATTGGTTTCGTGGTTTTTTTGGTTTCGGATATTGGATTCGATTAGTATTTGAGGATTTGAGGTGTTGATTTTGGTGGATTCGTGATAGTGTTTTGGTGGTTTAGCATCTTCTCTGTCGTCTCATTTCTGTATATTTTTCGAATAAATCTTCGGAAAAGGGTTTGTTATTCCGAAATCTTTCATTTCAGAAAAGGGTTTATAAATTATCTGAAAAGTTCATTTTTTCCGAAGTTTTTACTAAAAACCCACTTTTTCCGAAGAATTCACTGAAAATCCAATTTTTTATATAAGTGCTTTCTCTTCCTAATATGTGCAAAAATCTTTCCTTTTTTTGATGCACATATGTAGGGGGAGCGTTTTGGGTGATACAAAAAACCTTCAAGGTGTAAACTCTGATTTCATCAACACCTTGATTGCTTTTTCAACAGGTTTTTCTAGTTATGATATCTATACCCTTCAACACATTAATTCACGGCGGTATTGGTGTCAAAAGGTGGTTAGGTATTCGTCCTATGATCCAACCAGAACCGGAGGGATCTTCCGAGGGACAATCCATTAGAATTTAGATGCCCTTAGGAAAGATAGAGTAGTTGAGTGTTCGGGAAAAATGCCGACTAATGACTTAAGCTAGCACTGGAACAATCACAACAAGGTGCTAGCTATGACGTCTTGGTAAGCATTGAAGGGGTTGAAGAATGAAAATTAAATGTAAGGATAAAGGTTGAAAAGAAATAGCCCTCCATACAACTTAGGCAGAAACCAGGTCAATACATCTACTATCAGAATCACGTTGATGATTTCTGGTATTGAAGACAAAGCATCATGGACCCAGTGATGCAATGCACAACCCATCCCAGCCTACTCAAGATTCTCTCAAAAGAAGTTTGTTTTATTGTCACGGAGTTCAACTCATTTCTATTGACTTTCTCACTCCGAGATAGTAGATATTGAATAGGTGGCAGTCTGCTACAGCCTTCGATCACCAAATAAACGTGCACTTATAGAGTCTAGAGCCAACGAGATTCATCAAAAATCTCATTAGGACACTTATTCCATATTTCAATTTTTTTTCATCATTAGAACATAAGCGATGATTTACAGAGTCCTACGCTCTATCCTTGTGGTATTGCTAGAACATTCAGAGTGATACTCTCTAGTATTCACAGTAATGAAGAGAAATCCTTCCACCGTTAACATCAAACAGCACTGCGGTAGGTCATATGTACGATTCATTTTGAATTAAACATATGCTAAATTGAAAGCAACAGTGGTTTGATTCTTAATTGATTCAAACTCGTTCTAGGTCTCGACGCAATATCTTTATGATCTTGCCAGAACATTCAGAGTAATACTTTTCAGTATTTACAATGACGAATGGAAATCCTTCCAGTGTCATCATCAAACAGCACTGAGGTAGGTAACTTGTGCGATTCTATATGAATCAAACTTGTGTCAACTGAAAAGCAACGATGGTTTGATTCTTAATTGATTCAAACTTGTTCCAAGAAATTGAATTGACGACTTAATCAGCAGAATGGAACTGCATGATTCACTCCTTACTATGAATCATCTTTCGATATATTCAAGTATTGAGAACGGCTACCACAGCCGGAAACTCTGTCAAGGAAGTTCTTTGAACTTACCTAATCACCGGTACAGTATTCTTACTGTATAACGAGAAACCGGAGGAATGCAAACGGTGGCGTAACTTCAAGAAGTCGTAATTCAAGACAACATGCTCATATATTTGAAGAAAGCTCAAGAACATCTAAAGACAAAGACTTCCGCTACTCTGATGATCAAGCGAGATTGTTAACAAGCTTTCAAGTCAACACAAACCATGAGTATGTGGAGAAAGACACAAGAACACAGGCTGGCAAAGTTACAAGATCAAGTCAAAGCAAAGATCAAAGATGCAAGATCACAAGTCATGAAAGGAACTATAAAGAAACTCTCAAGACATCGAGCTTCAAATTCTGCAACAACAAAGAAGTGAAGTCACATATTACATGACCACCCCTTAGGGGGATATTGTTAGAAGTAATTAAAGTGATGGTCATATAATATATCGTTGCGAAGCTCGTGAAAAATGTCATTTAATGATGTCGAGAGTTTTTAGTTATTATTGTTTATGTAACGGGATTTAGTCCCGAACACACAAATGACGAAGGCCTCCTAAACATTTCTTAGTTAGTATAAAAGGTCTCCTAATCCTCATTTGTGTGTGTGCTTTCCATTTGATTAGTTTTAGAGAGAGAAAGGTGTGTTTGTTTCTCTCACTATGAAATCACCATCTTTGTATTTCTTTTCTTCTCTTCATCTTAATCTAATCTTTCCTTTTTAGTTTAATCATCATCATGTTATTTATGTTTGGTTAGTCGTGTGATTTAGTCCAACACAGGTTTTGTAACAAAAACTAAAATATTACAGGTTTAAGTAATTTTAGATCAACACTTAATTAGAAATTACAAGGTAGATTACACAAACAAATTTTCAAGAGCTTTAGAGTTGTTGTAAGCAATTACTACTGTTTCTTTTCGCATAGTAATTGCTTACATATTTGAAGTCAAAAAATGATTTTATGTTTCTTTTATCTGACTTGGTTTAGAATTAGAGAAGTTGTTTTGAAAGTGAAGTAAAAACGATAATTCATTTTCCTGATGTGGAGTTGACTTGATAGATACTCAATTTAGAAAAACGTCAGAATATGAGAAAACTGATGTATTTTTTGTTTTGGTGACGGTGTAAGTTTAGCAATTATAGAAATGATTTTTTAAATGCTATAAAATGGCATTGATCACTACTAGAGCATTCCTATCTGTGGCTGATTCTACTTAAAGGAAACGGGATACGACACTTTGTTCAATCACAGACAATAGGAGATGGATGACAGAGTTGTTTTTAAAATGTGGCTTTAACTTTAGATGGTTGCGCTATAAATAATACGCCTTACTTTGCTATAACTAAGATGATTTAACTACAAAGTGTTGATCATGTTATAGTGTGGTCGGCGACAACATTTGAGACCAGTGTTGAATGTATTGGTAAATCTTTTTGTAGAAACTAGAAGGGGGTTGAATAGTTTCTCATCAGTTTATCTCCAAATTAAAATTCCTTTCAATTAGGTGAGTGCAAAAACTATCTTTTACTTGAAAGCGAGTTGCATAGTGATTAGGTTCAATTCAAATGCATTAACAATGTGTAGTAAGTATAATGATAATGAATGTAAGTAATGAGTAAGGAAAGAGACAACCTAATAGGAAGACACCAAGATTTATAGTGGTTCGGTAACGAGGCTCTATCCTCATTCCTACTTCACTTCTCGAGTACACCTTACTCGAGATTTCCACTATATCCACAAGCTCCCTTCTTGGCGGAGAAAACCTTACAATGCCGCTTACATTATTTTCTGACACTAAGCTAAATGTCGAGACCTAATCTTAGCTAGGACCAATCTACACAACGTCGCCCACTTCACCATTTTACGACACAAGGCTAGATGTCGAGTTCTAAACCAAATCTAGAACCGATCTTCACAACTTTTCCTACTTCACCATTTTCTGACAAAAGGCTAGATGTCGATTTCTAATACAAAGCTAGAACCAATCTTCACGACTCTTCACTTTGAAGCTAAGTGAGAACTTCACACAACACAACTACATATCACTTTATAGTTTAGTGAGAACTCACAAGACAAAACCACATCACTTTATAATTTAGTGAGAACTAACACAACTTATTACAACTCAACTAAACATATCCAAGTACACACATGTAGCTTGGATCTACACAACACAAATCCAAGCAAACACATGTGCAAAGAATTTACACAACTCTAATCCAAGTATTCACAAATAGCTTGGATGAACACAACTAATCCAAGTATTCATAAATACATTGGATCTACACAAGACACAAATAAACAAATGATGAACATGACTATATCTTTAGGAGAAGGTGATCTTCATCAAAGCTTCATCTTTAATCACATCACAAGTGTGTGAGTGATCTTCTCTTTGGACAAGGTAAATAAGGAGATCAAGAGGATAATCATGAGTAAACATACTTAACACATTAAGTGATCATTTACAAATGACTAGGATTAGATAGGAGAAAGAAGGCTGAAAGAGATGTCCAAAAAGGGTTAATGAAAATGAAGATTTGATCCACTATTTATAGAAGACAAATGCCAACGGCTATCTGGGGGCGGTTTCTTATCTACCCAGGCGGTTCCTTATCGATAGGGAACCGCGTAGGCACTTAAGGAACCGTAGGGAGTAGACTCTGCTCCTTTTTGTCTTTTAGTGAATTTAAAATATCTGAGGCTGTTTGAACCTTCAAAGGATATTCTTATGACATTTGGAATATGTCATATTCAAATCTACATTTTCATTTTAATAAAGCATTTTCTTAAAAATAAAGTTTATTAAAAATCTTTTGTTACATTTGACAAAAGTGAGTTTTAAGGCTAATCACTTTTATGATCACTAAGCATGATTAAGATATGTTAGTGTAATGATTATTACCTTGATGATAGTGTTTGTTAGATAATTCATTTTATGATTGTGTTTGACAATAAATGTCTTTGTAATTTGTCGTGATCAAAACTAAGAAAGCTTAATCAATACTACTTACTAACTAACTTGAGAGGGAGTAGGAAATGAAATCTCAAATTAGAAGCAAACATTTGCTAAGTATGTCCAAAGAGTGTGTATTGAAAACATCATAGTTTAATTGGTGGAATAAAGGAAGAAAAGAAACATCCAAGCCAATCAAAGATGATTAAAATGTAAAGGGGTTAAAATTTAGAATCTATGGAATAACCCATAATTAATTTTGAGTTTTAACCATGATCAACTCTTTAACAAATGTGTGAAATAGAATTAGCGGAAAAGATAACACACATAACATTCATATTACACAAATATGAAATAACATACAAGAGAAATATTCATACACACAATATGAATATTTAGAGCAAAAAATATGGAAAATAAACCACAAATCATAAACTACTCTAATAGTGATAATCTTCCAAGATTGCTTAAGTTTTATTGACTCAAACAACTAAAGTACAAAATGTGCCTTAGTTGGAAAAGAAAGAAGACGAAGCATCATTCGAAGTTTTGTTCACGGGAACGAAAACTTTGAGAGGAGGTCTAGTGAGGAGGAATTCAAGGAAATTTAGCTTGTCATAGATATGAGCAAGTTCAATTTGTTGAAAATGACAACAAGCACACGAGGAACTATGATGCAAAACAAAGTCGTTAGATGGGGGAGGTCCATCAAAATTAGAGGTTGGTGGAGAGGGAGATGATGGATAAGAGATGTTTTCACAATGCCTAGTGAGATTAGGGAAAGAAGATAGGTCATTGAGTTGAGGAGAGTTGAAAGATTTTGGTGGTGGTGGAAGAACTTCCTTTTCTATGGTAATTGGATTTATAGAGTAAATCTTATTCCAATATTGAATCGGAGAGAAAGAGGAATTCTTAGAGGATTTTGGAGAAGAATAATCATGAGGATTCTTGTTCTTTTTTATCCAAACGGGTCGAACCAAGATTTTCGGTTTCTTTGAAAGCTTAGAAGAAGAAGCTTTAGGTTGAGAAGATTGTGAAAAAGAAATATCAAGGTTAGAAAATGAAGAATTAGGCTTTATGAGGGATGAAGAGAAGAACTCCCAAAAGAGAAGGATTTAAAGAATATAGACAAGGCAAAGATTTGAAATGAAAATAAAAGGTTTTAGGGAATGTTTAGACAAATTGGGTAAACATAGAATCTTAACCAAGTCAGTGGTCAAAGAAGCAAGACCAAAAATAAGCCAAGAACGGATTTCCTGTACGAGGTTCCTTAATATAGCCCGCGGTTCCATATCGATATGGAGCCGCCTGGGAGCTAAGGAGCCACGTCCAGAGGACAGCAAACCTTGATTTTCAAAACTTTTGGAGAAAATTAAGACTTTCTCAAAAAAAATTAAATCTTGGATTTTTATCTCTTTTAGCACTAGAGTATGCTAGGGTTGCATAAAATCAACACATTCACAAAGAATGTCTTGAAAAGGGTGACAAAATATTTAGATAACATTTTGATCCAATTTTAAGTTAAGTTTTTAGAGGTTGTGATAGATTTAGGTTCAATTTTAAATAAATTGAAGTTGTTTAATGTGATCACATAGATTAAAACACATAAAACTAAATCCATAGATCATACACATGATAAAATCATGGGGGAAAAGAAAAGAAATACAAGAATTAAAAAGATAATTAACTACTACAAAGATAGCTAAAACTAGGTCTTGAATTCATTGTCCTCTTTGGCTTGACCTTCTTTAAAAAGCATGTTATTTTGAAAACCATCATTCATCTCCTAGGAGGAGGCATGGAGAACAAGGCAAGAAAGAAATCATGCAACCTTCTATGAAGACCAAGCATCTCCAACCTTAGGTTTTGAATGATATAGTTATTATAAAGACAACATGGGCAATTTACACCATGAGCTTCTAGGAACCCAAAGAAGTAAGAATCACCCATGAAGTGGGGAATAGGAATTCCCAAGATAGGGGCATTAGTGTTTGAGGATGGAGGAGATGGTGGAGGCATAGTGTCCAAGGGTGAGACGGGAGAATTTGGTGGAGTGAAAGGAGAGGTAACCAAAGGCTCAAGGACAAAGGGAATGCTTTTGTAGAATATTGATAACCTATGAATCTATGAAGGGGTTTGTTGATTTCTAGAGAGAGAAAGTTAGAGAGAGAAAGTGAGAGAAACTATGTGTTATTTCAATAAATGAAACTAGAAAAGTGACAACAACCAACCCCTTTCCATGGTGGAAAGGGGTATTTATACTTCCAAGCTACATGGGCTTGGGCCGGTCCATGACAAGCCCATGGACCGGTTCTTACTTAACTTAATAAGCAACTAATGACTACTTGTTAACTACGAGCTATTACAACATTAATAATATTGTGGAGTGACCGACACTTCTAATATACGTAAAAACGTATTTCTAACAATCTCCCCCTAAGGGAGGTCACTCCACGTTACAAAATTCTAAACCTAGCATACTATACTCAGTCTTCGTTCTTTAGCTCGTAGTCTTTTCTTCTTTTCTTTCTTTTGTTGTGAATATGTTGGTTTGATCTTTTTGGCTTTGGCTTGAGAGCATTGTTCTTTGGCCTTTCACGTGCGATCTTTGCCTCTCTTGTGAATTTGCCTCCTCGTGACTCCATGTTCCACACACTTATGTCTTTTTGATGAATTCTCGAAAGTTTCAGAGTTTGGTACAGCGGAAGACTTTATCTTGTACTTTCTTGAATTTTTGCTAAAATTTGTTGCAGAAAAACATAAGCATGTGGGAACGACTTCTACAGGTACACCGCAACACCACCGTCTTCACTGGTACACAGCAACGCCACCGTCTTCAACAGGTATACAGCAACGCCACCGTCTTTAACAGGTACACAGCAACGACACGAATAAAATGGCTTTGAACATTTTATTCTAATTCGGTAGCATTTTACCTCCGGTCGGTGAAGACCGTTGGACGATATTAGATATCGTACCCGTGACGGATAGTTTCAATTAAGTAACTTCCTGACAGGATTTCGCGGGTAAACCCGTTCTCTTTATTCGACCGTCCAAAGCTGACTGCGAACATAAAGAGTGAATCACTTGGATAAATTATCCTTGTGATTTGAAGCCGTCAATTCATGAAACCTGGAACAAGTGAATTTCAATTAAGATTTTCACCATCGTTGCTTTCCAGTTGTCACGAGCTCAATTCATAAAGAATCTTGCACGTCACCTACCAAGTGCTGTTTGATGTTAACACTAGAAGGATTTCCACTCGTCACTGTGGTCAATAAAGAGTCACTCTGAGTGTTCTGGCAAGATCATATGATACTGCGAAGAGGCCTGGAACGAGTTTAAGTTCAATTAAGAATTAAACCACTGTTACCTTCCAGTTTTTCACAAGGTTGGTTCTAAAAGAACCGCACGTGTAACCTACCATGAGCTTGTTTGATGTTGGCTCAAGCAGGATTTCCATCTTCATTGTAATACTTGCGTATTACTCGGATGTTCTGGCAATATTACAGGAATACTGCGTAGGACTCATGAAAATCTCTTACTTTTCACAGTGTGTGAGAAAGCAAGGAATAAATGGAAAGTGTCCTAATGAGACTTTTGATGATCTCTTGGCTCTAGACTCGATTGTGCATTTTGATTTAGTGAGCGATGGCTGGAGAGGAGTGCCACCTTTTCAATACCAGTCTATTCGGAGTGAATAAACCAATAGATAACGTGTTGATCTCCGTGTGATTAAAACAAATACCTTTTGAGAGATATTTGAGTTAGCTAGGAAGGGTTGTGCATTGCATCACTGGGTCCATGATGTCTTTCTTCAATACCGAGAATCATTAGCAAAAATGACCTCAATAGCATATGTATTGACCCGGTTTCTGCCTAAAGTTGTAAGGAGGGCTTTTTTCTTTACACCCTTTATCTTTACAATTCTTTTTCATTCTTCAACCCCTTCAATGCTTACCAATACGTCATCACTAGCACCTTGTTGTGATTGTTCCAGTGCTAGCTTAAGTACTTGGTCGGCATTCAGCTACGTTCACATTCTTTCTCCATCTTTCCTAGGACTTCTAATTCTATCTAGGGAATTGTCCTTGGGAAGATTCCATCGGCTCTGATGAATCATTGGACTAAACCTATTCCTACCACCCTTTTGTCACCACATTCGTCGTGAATTAAGCGTTTTTTGGGAAGGAATTGCCACCATGAAAAATCATTGAAAATCACCTAAAGTACTTGTGATATTGAAATCAAAAGTTTTGTACCTTAGGTGTTTTGTTCATCAAAAACGCTCCCCCTTAACACGTGCTTTACACATATTAAGTTGGATAATCGTTAAGTCTTTTTCATCTTTTAGTCAAGTATCACTTACGTCTCCTTAATCCCATTTTTTCCCCTTATCCAAAATGTTAACCATTGATATTTGGGATATTGAATGGATTAACCGGTCTTTGGGTAAAAATGAAATCGATGTTTGGCCATAGAACAAGTTATTGCTCCCCCTTAAGTTAATAAGGGATAGTTGTAGTGCTTTAGTATGATATATTTTGAAAGATTTAGAATCTCGTGAGAAATTCTTGAAAAATTATCATACCTTAACACTACATCAAGCCATTAAAGCACATTATTCACAAATATACATATTCACAATTGAAAACCAATATCAAGTGGACCTGAAATGTACGACCCATTAGATGGATCTTTGCAGTAGCTTGTGGTGCACTAAATACGGTCTTCCACCAACGAATCTTTCCAAGCTCCTCATCAATCTACGTTCACGGAGCTTTTGATCAATCTTCTTGATCACGTACTTCGCCATCTGCCGGTAACCCGGATGCCAATCCTCCGTCATCTCTGGCAAAGTCCCACCCGAGTTCAGATGCTCCAACTTTCCTCTGACTTGTAGAAGAGTCCCATCACTGTACTTATGGAGCTCACCCACCCTCATAAACTTCATTAAACCTCGACTATTCAAGTAGAAGATGCCGTAATTCGGGACATAAATGCCGGTATAGGGACATCTTTCTACATGTTGAGGTAGCACTTGATTCACTGGACGGGTTAGGTTAAGCTTCCTTTGATAGCTTTCGACTCCCAACTGAAGATCTTCAACTCGTGACTTGATGACAACGCTTCGTGTGAACATACGAAGTGCTGTATTCAAAGCAATGAGGTCTTCACGAGGAATATGTGTGAGTTGATCTCGGGTCATCAGAAGCAGCATATCTTCGATATCCTCAAGGCGAATGATGGAAAAATCTCCCTGTTGGATTTTGTATTCCCTGTCATCCTCCCTTTTCAAGCGAATCTCCGTCACATGATAATAGCCGTTCTTGGCTTCAGTTTTCAACCCTAAAATGCTGGAGATGCGGATATCGGATCTAACGATACTTCCAGAATTGACTAGGCAGCAACCCCTGTACGCCCTTCAGACTCGTTCGTCCCAATGAGATGAACCTATGACAGCATACATATCATAATTACGATTTATCTTTGGGACCCAGAGTCGGTTTACCTTTTCCTCGATAAAGGGTATTGTCCCCCAGTTGGCAGCTTTTTGAGCAAGGTCAGGGAGGTTGCGTACTTTGATGACCCCTTCAATAGATACACAAGATCATTGGTGACGAAGAAGTCAAGAGCAATCTGATTATCTTGAGAAGGATCCATTGGAGGTGGAGCTCTTTCTGATTCATGAAGTCCTGGCCGTTGAACGGTATTCAGAGCCTTCAGGATCTCATCGGCATAATACTCGAACTCCATTCGGGTTAACCGGGTTTTGGCACGAAGTCTCTTATCTTTCAGCGCTTTCTTCACCAAGGATGGAGTAACCGAAGTCTTATACTCATGAGCAAAAAATGCACATAAGTCAATCGGACTTCGGATACGGAGATACAACACATCTTTGTCAGCGTCTGTGATCGGATCATATTGTGCTGCTGCCGTGATCCAAGCCTGTGGTGGTGCAGTCTCGTCTATCTCCAACGTGTCTGCCCAGTCTCGTGTGCTTGGTTCAGGAACCGTAGATTGTTGTGCTTGTTGTTGAGGAGTAGAAGTGTGAACATCTGTTGGTTCAGTTTCAGGCATTTCGGCAGTGTCGTGAACTGGTGAGTGTTGTGCAGCTTCGGGTTCCGTTACTGATTCTGCAATCACAGGAGCAACAACAACAGAACTAATGGGGTTAGTAGTAATAGGTAAAGATACAGCGATAGAGGTACCGAGAACCGATGACGCTGTAGTGGCATTCACATCGTGGCGCCACCTAGTTCGTCTTGATTCCGACGATGTTGATTTGTCCTTCCGCGCTGCATCTTTCTTGGACTTGGTTCCAGACTTAGCAGGTTTCTTGGAGCTGGTAACCTTGTCTCCCTCTTTAGGCTGTTCACCCCCATCATCATCCTCATTGTTATCCCCGTTACTACCCCTAGCACTCTCCTCATTCCCATCACCACCATCATCGCCATCATCATCATCCTCATCCTCGTCATCATCATCCTCATCCTTAACCTCATCATCACCATCATCGTCATCCTTTTCCTCTTCTTCTCCTTCTTCTTCCTCTTCCTCTTCACCAGTACCCTCTTCCTGCTCACTTTCTTCCCTTTCTTCTTCAGGTAGAATGTGATAAGGTACCACACTTCCAAACGTTTTGAATAACCTATCATCCTCCATGATAGCATCATTCAGGGATTTGTATAGAGCCCGTTGAATCCTAGACTTATCAAACGATCCAAGTTCCACCATACGAGCCTTAAGGATCTTCTTCAATTCAAAATCCGTCAAGTCATAAGCAATCTTGTAGGCGGATTCTGAAGGATTGGATGACTTGATCAACAAGTTATCAGCTGCTAGCATCTTGAACTCATCACGCAGTTTAGGCATAATGGATTCAACAGATTCTTGCACTCTTTCTTCAACAGAGGCTTCAAGTGCTTCTTTTTGCTCTTTGTATTTATCCCTCATTGCTTGAAGTCTGGTGATACGTGCAGCATGTTTATCAGCCTCAGCCTGCTTAACCCGAGCTAGTTCTTCTGCATGTGCTTTTCGAGTCACCTCCATATCTGCAGCGAACCTAGCAATCATCTCCTCTTGGGCTCTCCTAGATGCTTCTTCACTTTGAGCTCGTCTTTGTAACTCTTGGTGAAGTTCATCCATTTCTCGTTTGTGATTATCCACATGCTTATCCAACATTTCGGCCATCACCAATGCAGCCATTGTAGATGTTGCAGAGCTGCTCTGGGTTGATAGAAGAGGCTCGGTTGTTACTGCGGTACTAAGGATGGGAATTATAGGTGGTGGAAGAAATGGTGTTGAAGCCGGTCTGGTTGGTAAGGGTTGTATTGGTGGAGGTTGAGTTGCTAAAGGTTGGGTTGACACCATGATCGTAGGAGCAACAGACTCCTTTTCCGCACTTGCTGAAATAGGGATTGATGGCTCCTTCGAAGTGGAATAATGTTCCGGTGACCCAAACTCATCAACATCATCTGGTTCCACGTACTCATCCTCAACATCTACCCTTGCACCTGAACCACTACCGCCAGTATCTTTCCTACTCCTTTGAATAGCTATCTTCATCATTTGTTTCTCAGTTTTATCAAGAGTAGGATCAACAACGTCTTCTTCGTCACGTAGACGCATCTCATCAGCCTTACCCTTTCCCTTCTTACCCTCTGTCTTCTTCTTCTTGGTTTCGGGTTCAGGTAACGCAGCTGGTTGTTTGCGTTTACCTTTACTCTTAACCGTTGTAGACGAGTCTTCTCCAGTCTGAAGGTTTGCTTTCAGCTTCTTGATTTCTATCTGCAGTAGCTTGTAATCAGCAGAACCTTTGATTTTCTCCGTCAGAAGATAATCGGGAATAGGACCCGGAATCACACCAATAGAAGGTCCTTCATGCCTCAGATCCACAGTATCATCAGCTTCTTCAGTGTGATAACGACTTGCTGCACGCCTATCAATAGTAGCATCATGTTTCATAAAATAATTAATGATAAGCTTGATAAACCTTGGATAAGGAAAGAAATTTGTCTTCAGCTTCTTGTTATAGAAGAGTTGAAAGGTGAATTCTTCCCATATCAACAATGCATAATCTGCATTTGCAGCCTTGTACATGCCATAGAACAGGTTTATTATAGGACTGCGCAGAGCATCATGGCCACTCGTTTTTGGTGTAAGACATCTACTGAGAATACCCATCAATGCTCTCCAAGGTTGTCCTACTTTAGCAGTCGTAAACTCAGACGCAACTCGTATTTCTGGACATCCAAGAGCGTCAAATAACTCCATGAGTTCATCTTTAGTAGGATCCCTCGAGAATGAAATGCCTTAGGGTGTATCCCGTATACCAAGAATCTTACGGAAGTCTGAAACTGTGAGTGTCTGCTGCTTGTTGTCGATGGTGAAGGTGATCTTGTTTGAAGTGATTTCCTTGGTAGCCCAAAATTCATACATATACTCATAAGGCACCGAGGCACTACTCCTAAGGGCGTTCTTGAAATGAGAGTTATCGAGGATGGCTATGGCGACCTTAAAACCATGGTGAGTGGATTTTGAGACTTGCTTCAGCCAGTAGTTGTTGGGTATAAACTTAAGGGTTCGTGCTTTAGCAATATCGGCTTCTCTAGAGTCTTGGATTGCTTGTACTGTTGGATTAGTCATTGTATCTGCTTAAGATAAGACATGAAAGGTTGATGCACAAAAACATATAGATATATATCATTCTTACTTCTAAGCATAACACATTTCATAACATAATACAACAAGTACATATAACATGCAAACAATAATAATCAAACAACTCTTCATCCGGAACTTTTCCTCATTCGGAACTTCCTTCATTCGGAAGTTCTTCATTCGGAACTTCCTTCATCCGGAAGTTCTTCATTCGGAACTTCCTTCATCCGGAAGTTCTTCATTCGGAACTTCCTTCATCCGGAAGTTCTTCATTCGGAACTTCCTTCATTCGGAAGTTCTTCATTCGGAACTTCCTTCATTCGGAAGTTCTTCATTCGGAACTTCCTTCATCCGAAAGTTCTTTATTCGGAAGTTCCTTCATTCGGAAGTTCTTTATTCGGAACTTCTTTCATCCGGAAGTTCTTCATTCGGAACTTCTTCATTCGGAAGTTCTTCATTCGGAACTTCTTCATTCGGAAGTTCTTCATTCGGAACTTCCTTCGTTCGGAAGTTCTTCATTCGGAACTTCCTTCATTCGGAAGTCCTTCATTCGGAACTTCCTCATTCGGAAGTTTTCAGAAAAAATCCTTCATTCGGAAGTTTTGTTCAACATGTCCTTCATTCGGAAGTTCTTATCCTTGTTCATCCGGAACATCAAAAACACAGCCTATAAGGTTAATTCTAAGCGCATTTGTGATTTCTAAGGTAATCTAAGGCAATTTAAACATCATTTAAACTATTCCGAGCAAAACCCACCATAAATCCCTAATCAATTAAGCCTAAATTGGGGCGAACGAACCCTAACTAGATTTAAATTGATTATCTGAATTAACCAATTGGATTTACATGATTTAAACGAATTAGAAATTAAATAATTGATGTTATTTACCTTATTTATCGAAAGAACAGGATCGGATGAATAAACGAGATGTTTTCAAAAGCTTGTGTGTGAGATATAACAATGGCGGCAAGTGGAATAGTGATACAGTGATAAGGAAAGAGGGGGCGGGGGTGTTTTATTTGACTAGGTCAAATGTTTTGACAAGTTTCAACAGATTGTCACCTTAAGTCCTCCAATTTCACTACTTTTCCTTTTTGTTTCTAACTTTTTCAATTCATTGTACCTTTCCATTGATAATTTTAGTCAACTTAATTTTACTTAGTTAAACTAAACTCGACAATCTCACACAACTTAAGTATCGCATCCAATTAGCATATCTCCAAGATCTAAGAGCAATGCCTATCACATAGAACGAACACAAGTCGTATTTTAAAGCAAAACCACTCAATTACCATTTAGCCATTAATTTTCACAATCACGTTTGAAAAATCAATTTAATGACGAAGATGATTTTAATATTTTCTCCCCCTTAAACGATGACCCGTTTTCTATTGAAAGAGCTGTAGTGATTGTTTAAAGAGTCAAATATTGATGAAAGCATTTCCCCAATTTATATCTTGAAAAAGTTTGATTCGTGGTGTCAATAAGATTTCTCTTATTTTAACAAATTAATGCACTGAGACGTACACAAATTCGTGTTAGACCAAGTTGTAAAGTAAACTTGATCCCTTTGCATGATTTGGCTTGTAAATCACGCCCGAGAAAATTAATTCCCGTTATGAGCCAACGTTTTCCAAGGAAATACGTGACTTTAATATGAAAACCGGGTTGCAGTCAGAAATAACTACAAGCCATTATGGGCATGTTTTAAAAATGTACAACTTTTATACGGACTCTATTTATGGCACCGTGTCAATGTTAATTGACATTTCTAAGGCCGTAAATATTACCGTACTAAAAGACATGCCCGATTTAAAAACGAAAAATATTTTTGGTTTTTCTTGATTTTATAATTTTTATGGTTTTTGTATGTTTTATATTTTTTATGGTTTTTGTTGGTTTTATATTTTTGTATTTTTCTTTTGTGGTTTATATATTTACGATAATATACATGATCACGAACAAAGGATACTCTGAATAGTTTACCACGACTATTCAGCTGATTCTTCTGCCAACTCTTTGAGAGTCGCTGGAGTGAATGATTTCATGCCAAGCTTGTCGATCAAAAACTCAATTCGGCCTCGATCTAATGCTTTGGTGAACATATCCGCCAGCTGGTACTCAGTAGTGACAAAATACAGCTCGATCACTCCGTTCTCCACCTGCTCCTTAATGAAATGGTAGCGTATGTCTATGTGCTTGGCCCGGGAGTGTTGAACATAGTTGCAGCAAAGGGCAATGGCGCTCTTGTTGTCACAATACATCGGGATTTTGTTAAATCCCAAACCGTAGTCAGTTAATTGTGATCTCATCCAAAGGACTTGAGCACAACAACCGGACATGGCGATGTATTCAGCCTCCGTGCTGGATATTGCAGCGCTTTTCTGCCGTTTTGAAGACCAACTGATCAATCTATCTCCAAGGAGTTGCACAGATCCAGAAGTGCTACGCCTCGTGTCTTGACATCCAGCATGATCGGCATCTGCGTATGATATTAAAGCAATAGAGGAATCTTTCGGATACCATAGACCACGATGAAGTGTTCCTTTTAGATACCGAAAGATCCTTTTCACAACATGTAGGTGCTTTTCGGTAGGCCGAGCCTGATACCGGGCACACATGCATACAGCAAATTGCAAATCAGGCCTGCTAGCAGTCAGATATAGAAGGGTGCCGATCATCCCACGGTAAAGTTTTGGATCGACAATAGTCCCATTCCTATCTTCATCTAACTTGGATTTCTCCACCATTGGAGTGTCCACGGGGTCACAATTTTCAAAGTTATATTTCTTAAGAGATTCTAGAGCATATTTGGATTGATTAATAAAGATGCCTCTGGGATTCTGAGAAATCTGTAATCCTAAGAAAAATGAAATTTTTCCCATCATCGACATCTGAAAGCGTGTGGACATTATCTTCTCAAAGTGATTTGACAATTCTATGTTAGTGGCAGCAAATATTATATCATCAACATAAATTTGTACCAGAATCATGTCGTTGCCTTCCTTGAGAGTGAATAGAGTGGGGTCCACCTTGCCTTTGGAGAAGCCTTCCGAAATGAGATATGTTGACAGGAGATCATACCACGCGCGTGGAGCTTGTTTCAACTCGTAGAGATCCTTCTTAAGCTTGTACACATGATTAGGAAACTCCGTACTGACGAACCCATCCGGTTGACTAACATAGACTTCTTCCCTTAGTTCACCGTTCAAAAATGCCGTCTTCACATCCATTTGATAGACGATCATGTTCATATGAGCAGCATACGCAAGGAATAGTCTAATCGCCTCCAATCTTGCCACAGGAGCAAAAGATTCTTCAAAGTCTATACCCAAGGCTTGTTTATATCCTCTAGCGACCAATCTAGCCTTATTCTTCAATACCGCACGCATCTCATCAAGTTTAACCTTATAAACCCATAACAAAGTAAGGATGTTAACCTTGTCAGGGAGAGGAACCAATTCCCATACTTCAAGTCGTTGGAATTCATTTAGTTCCTCCTGCATGGCTTCAATCCAAGATGATTGGGTCATAGCCTGCTGCCAATTTTTGGGTTCAATTTCAGAGAGAAATGCATCAAAGTAGCAATAAAGTGCACTCTCTTGTAATTGATGGCGTGTAGAGACTGGTCGATCTAGATCTCCAATAATATTCCTAATTGGGTGATCTTTTGTCCATTTAGTGCTATGGTTTTCAATCCTAGGTGGTCTGGAGTGAACAATAGAAGGAGCTTCTTCTGAGGTAGACGCGGCTGAAGGGTTTTCAGGTATCGCTACACCAAAGAAAGGAAGCTCTTGCAGGTGAGCATATTCCAAGTCGTGATCAATAGAATCCTCTTCCACATCATTAGGCACAAGTAGGGGTGATGATTCAGGTGTAGTTTGCGAATCACTTGGTGAAGGTGCATCCGGTTCAATGTGAATTGTAGATGCATTAGATAAAGGTTCATTAGCTTGAGCAACCACTTCAGGGATTAGAGCGATTACTACAGGTGCTGGAACTTCATCAGTCGGGGGATCGAAGAATTCATCAAACAACGGTTGAAACAGTTTATCCCACTCGGGCCTTGATGGTGGTAAAAATGATGTAGAAGTAGGATTATTGGGAACTAATCCGGAACTAATAGCACCGGTTCCCATCTCATGAAGCGCGGGTTCAGAGCTGTGTTGCTCAGAAGCCATCGCTGTCAGCTCGTCGAAATCTGCGTCCATAGTTTCTACAATCTTGCCAAGACGACGGTTATAGATTCGGTATGCTTTCTTGGACGGTGAGTAACCAATGAAAATACCTATATCGGCTTTCGGTTGAAGCTTACCCAAGTTCTCACTATTAATGTTTGGATAACAAAGAGCACTAAACACATGAAAAAATGAGATATCGGGTTTACGGTCATGTAGAAGCTCATAAGGTGTTTTTCCATGGCGTTTCCGAATGATAGAACGGTTTTGGGTGAAACATGCAGTAGAAATAGCTTCTGCCCACAAGAACAATGGAGCGTTCGCATAAATAAGCATGGTCCTAGCAGCTTCCATAAGTGTACGATTCCGTCTTTCAACGACACCGTTTTGTTGTGGAGTGCGTGCAGCGGATGTTTCATGTGATATACCAACTCCCTCATAGTAATCACGGAGAATCTGGTTGACGAACTATGTACCATTGTCTGTACGGATACGGCGGACAGTAGTATTCAAACGTACCTGAATGAATTTCAGAAAGGTGATAATAGCCTTCGGTGCTTCATCCTTTGTACGTAGAAATCTAACCCATGTAAACCTGGAGAAATCATCCACAATTACCAGAATGAATTTCTTACCGCTCACACTTTCAGTTCTCATCGGCCCACAAAGATCCATATGCAAAAGATGAAGTTTTTCTTGATTGGTGTCTTCAGCTTTGGGCTTGTAAGATTTCTTGGTACTTTTCCCCCTTGAACACGCGGAACATAAATGATCCTTTTGAAATTTAAGCTTTGGAAGACCACGAACTAAATCGTTTTTAGCCAGATGATTAATAGCATCAAAGTTAAGATGAGATAATCTACGATGTCATAACCATGACTTGGTCTTAGATGCTTTAGAGAGAAGACATACTGGAGAGGCGGCCATCATGTCTTGTAAGGACAAGGTATATAGATTTGCACCACGAGATCCCTTCAACAAATCTTTTCCTTCCATGTTGCGGATGAAACAAGTGTGTTGTCGAAAAGCAACCTCAAGGTTGGAATCACAAAACTGTCCTACTGAGAATAAATTATGACCAAGACCTTCTACATAGTATACCCTTGAAATCGTCACGTTTCCAATCTGATATTCACCATACCCCATTATCTTTGCTATATGATCATTCCCGAATTTAACCGTACCAAGAAACTTGCTGACGAAATTTCGGAGCATCGAGCGATTTCCGGTCATATGTTTTGAACAACCGGAGTCCAAATACCACAGGATGATTTGGACCACCTGAAAATATCACCACACGAAGAAAATGTAGAGGTATCGGAATCTAAGTGTTCCTTGTTATTAGCATGTACAGATTTAATAATCTTAGATTTGCTAACTCTAGGTTTCTTAGATTTCCTAGCCTTCTTTTTCTTAATAGGTGGTGTAGATTCTAGTTGGCTTAAATCCTGAGGTATTTCTTCACTGATAGGCACTAGAGTGGGGGCTGACCTAATTAAAGGGCGCTGTTTCCATACTTGAGTGCGAGTGTTCCTAACTAAAGGACGCTCAGACCTAACCTCAATGGATGCATTCCTAGTTAAAGGGCACATTTTTCCATCTAATGTAAAGGTCCTACCAGTGGGACGCCATTGCCAGCCAACTTGGGCACGAGTTCTACCCGTTGGCTTCCATTCAAGACCATTCTTAATAGCATTCATTTCATTCACGTGATCAATCAGACACAAATCATGACGTTGGGAAAACATACATTCATTACAATTCCAACAATTTAAATCAGAATTCACGAATGGTTTAGGCTGCTGCACAGGCGCAGAGCTTTTAGTCTTAACATGATTCTTTTTATTTAAAACTGAACTAGCATTCCTATTGTGAACTTCTACTTTCTTCTTTTTGGCACTACTAGTGGAGGGCTTGATCTTATCTTTCTTGAGTGGCGATCCTTTAGCCTTAGTAGTCTCTTTTAATCCTGTAGAAGGCAAAGTGGGAATATTAGCAACAGATTTAAATGTGCCTTACTTGATTGTGCCAATGACGGTTTCGCTCCTGGAGTCTTATTAAATGGAGTTACAGCAATAGGCCTATTATTAAGTAGTGCAGAACCTGGTGTACCTATGTATTGCAAATATGCTAGGCAATATTGAACTCGCTTAACATATTCATGAGCCGAATAATAGTCGCTACTTGAGGGATCTAAGGCATAAAGATCGTCTAAAATATCCCTAAGAAGATCGACATGCTTAATGGCATTCCTCATATAATCATCGTCTAAAATATCCCTAAGCGGATTCTTAAGAAGTGTCTCCTTTAACTCAGCCAAAACCATATTTTTGTCAATGAGCAGGATGTTCAAGTCAGAGATTTCCTCGCACTTTTGGTTCAGTTGTTCAACATAAGATTGTTGCTGTGTCGCATTAAAAGCGAAGCGTTCTTCTAGTGAACCATAAAGAGCGGATAGTCCCTGTCTTGTCCGATCCATCTCCCCTAGAACAGACGAAAGTCTAAATTCTAAGACCTGGTTTTTAGACTCCGCAGCCTCTAGTTCCAATTTTAATGTTTCCTTTGATGACACCTCTCTCTTCAATCTCATGATTTCTTCCTCTAATGTCTTAACAATTGCAATCATCTTGTCACTAGTCTCAACACCGTTTTCACAACCATTTGATATCAAAAGATCCTCATTTTGAGTTTGTTGTTTTAATTCTAAAGATATACAATGTTGTTCTAGTTGATTAAAGCGTTTTGAAAGTAAATTATAAGAATCTTGTAGCTTTAAAAACTCAGCGTTAGATTCGTGACAAGAATGATTATCTACCTCATTTACAGTATCAGCAACATTTACAGAGAGATTACAAACATCATCACATTTATGCACAGCATCACAATTAATCATAGCGGATGTAAGCTCATTCGAATAATTAACATTTACAGTAGTAAGCACATCACACGAGATTACTGCAGACAAGAATTGGTCATATTCGGTTAAAATCTTTTCTTTTTCAATTAGTTGTAGTTCGTAAGCGGTGTCCATTTCATAAAACACTTTTTGAACTTCACCAATTTCAAACACAAGATTTTCCTTAAGAGATGCAAAAATTCCTTTTAGACTTTCGACAAACGGATTGATCTCATTTTTAAACACCTCGTTCATATGTTCGAAAGCCCATTCTCCGGCGTTTAAGCCATTTGAAGTCGTACATTCCAAAATGACCTTATCAAAATTAGTAAAGTATTGATTAATCTCTTGCAAGTTTAACCATACAGTGCTAACAGGTGGAAGATCCTTTGGAATTTCCTTAGGACCTTCCATATTGACAAGTGTAGGAAATGTACTAGGGTTTTCTTCATCTAATATGTAGGTTGGTGCTGTTATGAGATCTTTGTCCATATGGAAGCGAATTCTAAAATCCGTTTTTGCAAGCTCCTTATTCAATTTAAAATAATCACACTCGGGATATTTTGCAGAATTGTATGACCGATCCTCATCAACTAGATCCTTACTTGTTCGATCATCAGGAAAAACAATCGGGTCTAAAGCCAATCCTAATTGAGTTGCATTATAAAGTCTAGGACTATGTCTTAAAGCTTGTTTTGCATACCGTGGATTAGGGGGAAGGCCTTTTAGACGTGATAGGTTAAACTCTCTTAACGAAGCATCAAATAAGTGCACTAGTTGAGAAGCAGCGTATTGTCTTAACAGCAAGTAATCTAGACTTCTAATCTTATTAGTGGCATTAATCTCCATTTCATTCTTCTTAGACTCTAGTGATTCAAAATCTGTTTGAAGTTTTTGAAAATTAGTGACCACTAACTCCTTTTCTTTAAGTTCATTAGTCAGATTTGCTCTTAAGTTTTCAATTTCTTGCAAGTGATCCATTTGTTTGTTTCTAAAATGATCATATTCGGGATTAGTTAGAACACTAGACGAAGGCACTAATTCCAAGGTTTGAACTTTCTCATTGCTTAAGGCAAGCTCATCAGACAAATTCTTATTCTTAGCTAAGGTTTCTAAGAGTGCAGCATTCATTTGGCTAAGTAATGTAGCAGGAACCATGACCAAATCTTGTTGAGCAGGAGTAGGCGTATGCGAAATGGGTCCCGGTTGTGATTCACTCAAAGTCTGGGGACTCACATTGATATTGCTATCATTGTTTGTCTCCTCGTTTGAAAGACTCACCACCGAAGATTCATTCGAATCAGCACTCTCTTGCACAACTTGATGTGGTTGAATACTAGCATCAGTGGTATTATTGGTGGTATTAATAAGTACCTCAGATCTCTTCTCTGGCCCTAAGCTGGAGATAGTTGCCATGAGAGCAGCCTTTGCAGATTGAAAGTCATCACAGTCTGAGTCATACGCATCGAGATCATCTGCTTGGTATGCTGCATTCTGTGTGGTGACCGTGTCTTGTTCAGCAATCCCTGGATCAGCAAGAAATGCAAGCTCCTCTTCATCAAGTTCCCTTCCTTGTGCTTGAGCATTCACCAGATAGATCTTTTCTGCAAACCATTGTCCATCCCTTCTCCTCTTGGGTTTCTTACAATCCCTGGACATATGACCCTCTTCCTTTCAGTTGTAGCATGTAATCATTCGCAACTTGCCCGTGGAATTAGCCCGTGGAGCAGGATTGACCATTGGAGCCTGATTGACCGTGCGAGCATTGGTGGTTGATGTGGTAGGTCTCCCCTGATATGGTTGAATAGGCTGAACCATTACTCTGCCGTTCTCAATAGTAGCTTGTTGGCGAGAATTGGATGAATTCTTCAACTGATTGTTGGTAGGAGCTGATCCCCTAAATCCTCGTTTGCTTAAAGTCCTTGTGAGATAGGCAGACATAGTGGTTAACACTTCAACTGGATCAGCACCTTGTTTAAATACAGGAACGGGGACTTCCTCATCATCACAGTACATTGCTTGATCTTGAGCTGCATAATCACTAGAAGGAATACTCATTTGATCAGGGTAGCTTGTTGGATATGCTGCATTCTCTTAATAAGATGAATATGAAGATTGAGCATAAGGTGCAATACTTGCTGGGTGAGGTTGTGTAGCATATTATGATGAAGGTGCATTGAACCGATATTGTTGCTGATGTGAGGTGGGTGGTTGTGGTAAAATCGAGTATTGGGGAAAGGCTGGTGTCATGTAAGGTGATGGATGATAGGCTTGATGTCCCAAAATATAAGGAGTGTTGTTGTGAGACAAGCTTGGTTGATTCGCCATCAAAGCTAATGAATCAGGGTACATACCTCGTGGAGAACGGTGCATGATCGCATGTTTCTCATGCTGCTGAAGAAAAGCATATAGTTGATCCAAATTGCACTTATGCAGATCCCTGGTTAACTTAACATCGGTAATATACTCACCCCATTCAGCTTGAGGTAAAGTATTCAAGAATTTAGTGTTAACCTGGAATGGAGCAATCACCAGATTGTATACATTCAGGTCATTCATGAGTGTGGTGAATCTGAAGTAATAATCGTGAAGCGTTTCCCCTGGGTTGTAAGTGAATCTGTCAAACAGGTCATACAACTGACATTCCCTTTCCTGTTTGGTGAGAGACGTACCTTGTAGCAACACCTTAAGACGTTCCCATAAATCCTTTGCCACTGTATACTGACTTACCATCCTATAGATGTCATGGGGAAGAGCTTGGAGAATTGTTTGAAGAGCTTTCTTGTCTGCATCGGCAACAAGTTGTTGGGCTGGTGTAAGTTCTTCAAATTCTCTTGGTCGAGACACATTGTTAGCCACGATGGTACCATAGTCAAGTGGACCATTTAAGATTGACTTAACCATAAGCCTCCCATAAACCGGTTTACCCTTAAGATAAGACATCATCCGGCCTTGCCATGCTTCAAAAACTTCTTTGATGAGCATTGGCGGGCGATTATCCGTTCCCGTAATGACGGAAATATCCATAAGTGATGTCATCTGAGGCATTACTGAATTCGGATTCATTTTGTTAACTTCAAAGAGACAAAGATTATCAGTTGATCGAGCAGTGAAGTAAAGCTTGTGAATTGTGTTGTGTTTTTGTTGTAAGAAACCAAGATTAAATCCTCTAAAAAATCGTCGAAAAAACAAGCAAAATAACCCTTGATTCGGAACTTTTTGTTGATTCGGAAGTTTGATTCGGAAGATTTAGCTTAGAATTACCTTGATTCGGAACTTTTGGCTTGATCTGGAACTTCTTGATTCGGAAGTTCTTGGTTCGGAACTTTTGGCTTGATCCGGAACTTCTTGGTTCGGAAGTTCTTTGGTTCGGAACTTTTGGCTTGATCCGGAACTTCTTGGTTCGTAAGTTCTTTGGTTCGGAACTTCTTGATCCGGAACTTCTTGATCCGGAACTTCTTGGTTCGGAAGTTCTTGGTTCGGAACTTCTTGATCCGGAACTTCTTGATCCGGAACTTCTTGATCCGGAACTTCTTGATCCGGAACTTCTTGATCCGGAACTTGTTGATTCGGAACTTTTGCTGGGTAATCAGAAACTTAATACGAAGAACAGTCGACCACAAAAAAGAGAGATTAAACCCAGATTTTGACCAAATGACCCAAAAAGTTTTGTGATTTCAACAATAATAAGTAAAAACTAATACTTATCCACTAATCCCAATCACAAAAACACCAAAAACACCAAGAATCAAGATGGATTTTCTTAAAGAACACTAATACAATCAAAAACTAAAAAACCACACAAATCACTACCTTAAATCACCCCATAGCTCTTGATACCAAATGTAGAATATTGATAACCTATGAATCTATGAAGGGGTTTGTTGATTTCTAGAGAGAGAAAGTTAGAGAGAGAAAGTGAGAGAAACTATGTGTTATTTCAATAAATGAAACTAGAAAAGTGACAACAACCAACCCCTTTCCATGGTGGAAAGGGGTATTTATACTTCCAAGCTACATGGGCTTGGGCCGGTCCATGACAAGCCCATGGACCGGTTCTTACTTAACTTAATAAGCAACTAATGACTACTTGTTAACTACGAGCTATTACAACATTAATAATATTGTGGAGTGACCGACACTTTTAATATACGTAAAAACGTATTTCTAACAGCTTTGTAGAGGTTGAGGTTGAGAAATCCCATCCAAAGGAGGACTAGGAGTGAAGGGTGAAGAAAGCTCATTCATTCATGATTGGAATGAAGAGGAGGTAGAACCATGTGAATGGTTAGTACCATGGGTTGAGTTTGTCTTCCATGGAGAAAGGGGTGGTGAAGGTGAAGAGGAAATGAGAATAGGAGAAATCTCATTTTTGGGAGTGTGAAAAGATGAAGAACCAATGTTAGGTAACTTAATCTTAATTTTAAGGCTTCTTTTCGAAGAGGGAGGTTTGGAAGAAGTGGATGTTCTAGTGGACACCATGGTTGTGTGTTAAGGTTTAGAGAAGAGTTGAAGGGATGAATAACACAATCAACAAGAGAGGGTTTAAGAATAGAAGGGAATGATCCAAACTAGTAATGGGTTAAAATCATTTTAGGTGAATAATGAAATTAGGTAGCCTAGTTTAGGAAAGTGCAGGTTTTTGCAAAATATTTATCAGAGTTTTACACAGAATAAGGAAAACAGTGTAAAGTAAATATTATGTCGAAATAGGGACAGGCGATTCCTCATGTAGGTCCGCGGTTCTTTATCGCTAAGGAACCACAGATTCGATAAGGAACCGCGACCAGTGGTGTAAAAAATTTGCACTTCCTCAAACTTTGGTTAGCCCAGATTTCACACAGGTAAATAGCAAGCCAAAGTTAACTATAAATCAAAATCTTGGAAGCTAACAAACACATAATATGCACAAAGCTATGTAAATCGAAAGATCGATTACATAGATAATTAAGGATTAAAATAGTTAGTAATCCAAACAGGTAGTAATAGTTAATACACACATAAAAAGAGAAGTTAAACACCACAAAACATGTCCAACAACATATTCATCATGAATCAAATCCAAGTCATCATCTCTTCTTCTTGCCAAGTCCTTTGATCAATTTTCCCAAGTACTTGAATCCAACTCTTGACTCAACTCGATGATCATGTAACTCACCTTGTGTTCTAATATTTGACCGATAGACATCCTCAAGACTAAGGTTCTCTGGAATTTCACTAGTAGCATGGTGAGGAGGAGGAGATAGGTCTTCTAACCCGTCCATGAATGAGTTAGTGGAATTGTGGGAGTTACTCGAAGAGTCAAAATGAGCGCTTGTACCTATGCCATCACCATCACTTGTTGGCATAAAAGTGTCCTCATCACTGGACTCTTGTTGGTCGGCGTTTCTTGAACCTCTATCAATTCTAGGCTTTCTTTCATATACCTCTTTGTAGGTCAATAGTTTCTTATGATTGTTACAAGTGTTGGATTGATCTAAATAGAGAGAAGGATAGATGAAGAACTTGATATGAACTAGAGACAGAAAGGAGAGGAAAGGAGTGGAAAGGAGAGGTAGAGAGAGAAAGTGATATTGATTAATGAAAGTGTGTAAAATTACTAATGATCAACCCCTCCTAACATGCTAGGAGGGGGTATATATAGCCCACCCTACATGTGGGCTATATGGACTATATTGTTTACATATTGGATTACGAGCCCAATACTTGAATATATCGTTGGAGTGACCGATCCTTTCTAAATAAGTAAAAACGTATTTCCAACAATCTCCCCCTAAGGGAGGTCACTCCAAGTTACAATGTCCTAAATAGTTTATGGCTCGTGATCTATGCTAACAATGATATGACCGAGACTTTCCTTGGAAAAACGTATTTCCAACAATCTCCCCCTAAGGGAGGTCACACCATTTTACAAAATCTTAAAGCTAGCATACTATGCTTGAGTCTTTGATCTTGTTCTTGTGAATATGCTGATGAGATCTTTGACTTTAGTCTTGAGCATGTTTCCTTGCCTTGACCTTGTGCATTCATCACTTGTGAAATTTGCCTCCTCGTGACTTCATGTTCCACATACTTATACCTATATAAATTCTTGAAAGCTTCAGAGTTTGATACGGCGGAAGACTTGACTTTTATGCTTTCTTGAATTTGTTGAAGTATTAAGTGTAGAAAGCATAAGCATGTGTTGATGACTTCTTCTAGATTATACACCGCAATGCCACCTTCTTGTTATGGTGCATAAGACAGCAACAAAACATATACACGGATGAAATGGCCTTGAACATTTCATTCTAATTCGGTAGTATTTTACCTCCGGCCGGTGAAGACCGTTGGACGATATTAAATATCGTACTTGTGGTAGGTAGTTTCAATTAAGAACCTCCTTGACAAGATTTCGCGGGTAAACCCGTTCTCTTTACTCGACCGTCCAAAGCTGACTGCGAACGTAAAGAGTGAATCATTTGGATAGAATTATCTGCATGATTGAAGCCGTCAAATCATGTTCCTAGAACAAGTGAAATTCAATTAAGAACCGTACCATCGTTGCTTTCCAGTTGTCACGAGCTTGATTCGTATAGAATCTTGCAAGTTACCTACCAAGTGCTGTTTGAGGTTAACACTAGAAGGATTTCCACTCATCACTGTGAACGCTAAGGTATCACTCTGAGTGTTCTGGCAAGATCACTAAGATATTGCGTAGAGGCCTGGAACCTGTTTAAATTTAGTTAAGAATTAAACCATTGTTGCTTTCCAGTTATCACAAGTTTGATTCATAAAGAATCGCACAAGTCACCTACCATGAGCTTTTTGAGGTTCGCTCAAGAAGGATTGCCATCTTCATTGTAAATTCTTTCGTATTACTCGGATGTTCAGGCAAGATCATGAAGATTTGGCATAGGACTCTTAAGATCTTTCTTACTTTTCACAGTGTGTGAAGAAGCAAGGAATTATGAAAGTGTGTCCTAATGAGATATTTGATATTTGATGATCTCAAATGGCTCTAGACTCGATCGTGCATTTTCGATTTTTAGTGACCGGAGGCTGGAGAGGAGTGCCACCATTTCAATACCAATTTATTCGGAGTGAATAAATCAATAGATAATGTGTTGTCTCCGTGTGATTAAAACAAGTACCTTTTAAGAGATATCTGAGTTAGCTGGGATGGGTTGTGCATTGCATCACTGGGTCTATGATGTCTATCTTCAATATCGAGAATCATTAATGATCTCAATAGCATATGTATTGAACCGGTTTCTGCCTAAGGTTGTAAGGAGGGCTACTTTCTTTACACCCTTTATCTTTACAATTCTTTTTCATTCTTCAACCCCTTCAATGCTTACCAATACGTCATAACTAGCACCTTGTTGTGATTGTTCTAGTGCTAACTTAAGTACTTGGTCGGCATTCAGCTAAGTTCACAATCTTTCTCCATCTTTCCTAAGGACTACTATTTCTAGCTATGGAATGTCCTTGGGAAGATTCCTCCGGTTGTAGAGGAATCATTGGACTTTAACCTATTCTACCATCCTTATGCCACCACAATCTTCATCTTCGTGAATAGAGATGTTTTAGGTAAGTGTATGTCACCATGAAATCCATTTTGATATCTAAATCCATTTTGCTCCCCCTTAACATATGCCACGATATTCGAAAACATTTCGCACATGTCGGGATGAGCCAGCACATTAAGTGAAACCATTATTGATCTCAATATTAAATCACATTTTTCCCCCATATTAAAAATATTAACCCAATCGATGTTTTTAATATCAATTGATTTAATAGCATTTTAAGAAAAATTTGGGAAGAAAAATGCAAATCCAATTATCTTCATGATTTACACAAGCTCCCCCTCAAATTAATGAGGGTGTACTTGAAACGTAAAATAAATACCTTTTAAACACAAGTGTAAGGTACTTATCACATGCAAAGATCATATATGATAATGTATTCACAAGATTAGCAACTTACGAGGTTGGACCTGAATGATGGAGAACATCATATGAAAGAATCACATGGTTCTTGTTCACGAATGTTGGTCGCCTCGTCACTTTCGGCGTCAAAGATTCTGAACGCTGGACAATTGCTCCCCCTCAATTGTTGACCCGTGTTCTATTGAAAGAGTTGTTGTCGCCGTTTGAGTAGTCGCATCGTCGAGTATGTAGATATCAATTGTAAATTGCTATGATTGGTGGAGATGATAACTTCATAAAAACAAGATTTCTCTTGTTTTAACAAATAAATGCACTGAAGCATACATATATTCGTGTTAGATTATGTTATTACGTAAACACAATCCCTTACATGGTTATAAAGTAAACCATGCCCGAGAAAATTAATTCCCGTTGCTGTGTCAAAGCTTTCCGGTGAAATGATTGACTTTAATATGAAAAGCGGGTTACTATCTAAAATAATAGCAAGCCATTTTGAGCATGTTTTAAAACATTTGAACTTCTGCTCGAACTTTATTTACAACCCCGTGTCATTATTGAATGACATTTCTAGTATCGTAAATATTATCGATTCCAGAAGACATGCTCTTTTTATCAAAACATTTTTGAACACACAATTTTGAAAGATTTAGAAAAACCTTTTGAGAAATTCTCGAAAAATTGTGTTCATTGTTTTGAAATCCAATTACTTGAGCTTAAGATGTTGAATATCTTACAAAACGAGCTCAAGTCCGAGAAGTTGTAAACTTCCCGTTGTTAAGGATAAGTTTTTCATCGGCGATAAACTTTCCTTTTAACTAAAGAACGAGTCCTAAGTTGACATTTACTTAGACGTCGTTTTCATGAGCTTGAAAAACTTTTGAATGTTTTAATGTAAAGCTCATGACCGAGAAAGATGAATTTCCCGTTATGAGGAAAAGTTCTCTTATTTTAAAGATACACTTTCCTTTCAGAGCTTAAAACTTGGAATGTTTTAGTACAAGCTCATGACCGAGAAAGATTAATTCCCCATTACGAGGATAAGTTATCACAAAAGATAAGCTTTCCTAAAATTGAAGTCCGAGTTACCGTCTGATATTTAACTGTAAGTCATTATGCATGAGCTTTAAAAACTTCGAATGTTTTTAATGTAAGCTCATGCCCGAGAAAAATTAATTTTTTGTTGTTAGGATTAGTTATCATCGGCGATAACCTTTCCTTTCTTTGAAGTTCAGGGCATAATCTGGAATATAATTATACACCATATACACAAGCTTAAAACTTTTGAATAGTTTTAATGTAAGCTCGTGTCCGAGAAAATTTAATTTCTCATTAATGAGGATAAGTTTATCATCGACGATAAACTTTCCTTTCTTTGAAGCGCGGGTTACACTCTGTCATGTGACTACAAGCCGTTGTGCATGAGCTTAAAAACATTGAATGTTTTTAATATAAGCTCATGCCCGAGAAAAATTAATTTCTCGTTGTGAGGATAAGTTTATCATCGACGATAAACTTTCCCTTCTTTGAAGCACGGGTTACACTATGTCATGTGACTGCAAGCCGTTGTGCATGAGCTTAAAAACTTTGAATGTTTTTAACATAAGCTCATGCCCGAGAAAAATTAATTTCTCGTTGTGAGGATAAGTTTATCATCGACGATAAACTTTCCTTTCTCTGAAGATCGGGTCATTTTCTGAAATTTAACAATGAACCATATACACAAGATTAAAACCTCAGAATAGTTTTAATGTAAGCTCGTGTCCGAGAAAAAAATTTAATTTCTCGTTTTGAGGGTAAGTTATCGTTGCGTAGATAAACTTCCCTTTCTCTGAAGTTCGGGTCATAGACTGTGATTTGAATGTGATCCATTGTGCATGAGCTTAAAAACTTCGAATGTTTTTAGTTTTAGCTCATGCCCGAGAAAACTTAATTTCTCGTTGTGAGGATAAGTTTATCATCGTCAATAAACTTTCCTTTCTTTGATGAACGAGTTACAGTCTGTGATGTGACTACAAGTCCTTGTACACAAAGTTTAACTGCGAATCCCCTGAGACACTTGTTTCTCTGATATCAGCTTCTTTAGTAACCAAACTCTGAGAGTGTCCTTAGTTGAATGGTATATAAAGATCGGACTGGTTTGTTTATGTTGATCCTTGACTTTGGTACCTGCAATCTCAGTTGAAGTTTGTATGCTTTTATATGGGTTAGCAATATCTATCTTAGAATCCTGCAGGGATTCACAGTTTTCTTTTCTTGTGCCAGAGGTGGCCTGAGGGGATGATTCACTTGTCTTAGTTGGCAAACGTTTCCTTTTATATAAAACCTTAAGTTCAGGCTTAAGTGATGTATCATCCTTTGCAATTTCCTCCCTAGTAGTCTTAGTAGAATCAGGGACTATCTTAGTTAAAGGGCACTCATTTCCTACAACAGTGAGAGTTCTACCAGTGGGGCGCCACATTTTACCAATGGGTTTGATTTTAGCCACCCACTAGGATTTAAGTCTAGCATGGGAGTTCACCTCATTAAGTAATTTCTTGACAAAAGAATCATGATTGGCTTTAAAGACACATTTTCTAAATGTTTTACAAGTAGCATATTTAATGTCCGAGTAAGATCTAGAATTCCTAGATGATTGATTGATGCTCATAGGATATGACATGCTACGGTTAGCAGTGTTGGGTAATCTAGAAGACATCTAACTAGATTTAAAATTCCTATCTCTTACTTGTGTCTTTTGAATAGCTTCCCTTAGACCAAAGTTATGGCGAACGTCATTTGAACTATTTCGAGACGTGTTCTTTGGACTATATCTAGGGAGACTAGATGCAATCATGTGATTAGGTCTTGCAAAAGCTGTTTTCTTCACATTGGCCCTAGTTGGTGGAGTGACTGGTCTAGAAAGATGAACCATATAAACTTGGGAGGCAAATCGCGGTCTCGAGGATTGTGATCACTCGGATCTAAATGTAGTCGGTTGTCGAACGAACTGATTTGTAGGCGGTTTCCCCAAGATTGATGGTTTTTCAAGCTTAGTGTCCACACTAGTTCCTTTAGTTTTCCTCAATTCGTTTTTCAATGCAGCTATAGAAAATACCTTTTCCTGTACTTGAGCCTTTAAAGTCTCATTCTCATTGAGCAAGTTATCTTGGGATGCCAATTTAGATTCAAGCAACTTAATTTGTTTCAAAAGATTATCCTTTTCAGCTTTACAATCTAGAACAGTTTGATCCAATTTTTGTTCAAGAACAACGTTTGACTTTTCAAGTTTTTCAAAATACTTTTCAAATTTGTCCGTTTTCTTTGAAAATTCAATTTTGGCATCCTCAAGCTCTTTTGATTGCTGAGCTAAAATCGTTTCAAGCTCTTTAATCTTGTAATCAGAAGCAGTTAATGAAACAGTCATAAGGCAATTATCATTATTGTTAGCATTTTGAACACTTTCTCCCCTATTATGACGCACATCGGATGAATAAAAAGTGGTATCGCTATCACTCTTTTCCATCCCATTTTTGTCATAATTAGGTTCGAAATGCTCAATATGTGACATTTCATCAGCATATACATCATATACAACATTACATTGTACCATATTTGTAGGTTCTTCGTCATAAACGGGTATGGTGTCATCCTAAGAGATGTCATTAACATTCCCTAACGTGTTGCTGATGTCATGCTTAACTGTTGATTCCATGTCCTTGCAGTCTTTAGCAGTCTCCAACTCGTCAATCTTATGACCATTTTCCTCTTGAATCGTAGATTCTTGCACTTCATTACCATACGCTTGCTGAAGTCGGGATCTTTCATAAATCGAAGATGAGACCGATGTCATGAGTTTCAATAGAGTACCACGGAAAACTTAAAGCTCGGTATGTGTGTCTCGAAGAAATGACTGGCAAATCACTGAACTTTCAGACTTGACGATATTGAATTGGAGGAAAGGAATGAGTTGTGTCACAAGAGCCTTATATGGAAGTACCGATGCAGAGTGATTAAAGTCTTCATTGTGGAGTTGCTCTGCTAATTGGTTCAAGATGATGAACATTGATTCCATGAATATATGACGATCTTGACCAAAGAGTGACAAATTCGCTCCCTCTTTGAAGCCATGAAATGTTCACACGATGAGACTGAAGTAGTCGAAATGTAGTTATGCCACTTTCACTAGCTTTGTCTTGCATTTGATGCAATTCTCTCTTTTGAAATGTCGAATTCAATGATTCCATTGAATGTCGATGAAAAATTCTTGGATCCTTATTTGGTGAAATAAAACGGTTCTTGAAATCGTCAAAGTTTGTCTGAATCCCAAATAACTCAAATCTTGAAATCCGTGCAAAAATAATTTCTCTTAAAGCCGACTTTTTGATATTTTCCGACACATTATACGCGACCCGATGCCATTAAACCGTTTATTTCCAATATCAATAAAGTCAAATTTTGTAAATATTGAAAACGTCACAATACTTTTCACAATGTGATATAAATACGTGGCCTAACAATATTTTATAAATATTTTTCACAATATTTTTGTAAATATTAAAAATATGTGGCCTGACAATAGGATATAAATACAGTGTCAAAAACACGTGCCAGCAAAGAAAGAAAATGAGGCCTCCTGTGTCCCACTTATAAACTTTGTAATCTCCGCCTGTCCCTTTTCTTTATATACCAATGTCACAGTCTGAAAAATAATCAATTCCTATTTTTACTCACAACTCACACACCTACTCCTCCTATCTATCTTTCCTCTCTAGTTTCATATCGCAAATTCAGCTAAACGAAACGAGGAGTGTTAGAATATGGCGTCTATCACCCCCTTATCTTTCGCCTCTTTTTCTTATCTAGTAACTCAGCCCCCACTATCAAATCATCAAACCATCATCTCAGTCACTTTTAAATCCTCTCAAATCTCACACATATCACCGCCCAAATGATTCTTCTCCTTCTCTTAACCCAAATCAAACGCAGTCACAGAAAGCTCACAAATCTCATATATCTCAATAAACGAGTCCTTTTGATTATATGTGACTAACAGCAAACCATACACCTTGTGACAATCTAACATTTTCAGGTAGTGAAATATTTTCTCATATAATATTTTGAAACTTATTTTTGTGTTGGTTGATGAACTCACAATTTACGGATTTAAATTTGGGCTTACGTGCATAATTTAGCGTCCTTTATGACTAAACCGGAAACCTTAGGATTACGTATTTGCGTTTTTGAACTCCGTTTTTGATAAGACAATTTTTATTAGATTTGTTTTGTGTCGTTGATTCGTAATTTATAAAAACGTTTTTCATAAAACGACCCGAGGGCACGCAAATCGAGGAAACTAGAATTGAGGAATACCCGTAAATTAGCGGGATGGGACAAAACTAGTTTATCCCACCCCACTAAAAGGGACGGCCAAACTAGAGGACACCACATCAAAGATGTGGCATCCTTACACCAAATTTGCTTACACTTGTAACTTAGCTTCATTTTGAAGCTTATTCACCCACCAAAACTAGCTAAACCATCTAACTTTCCCATTACTTCCATTTTACACATGCAAAACAACTAAAACTCTCTCCCACTCTCATCTTTGCCGTCCCACTTCACCACTCTACACCATCATTTGATCTTTTCTAGCCACAGATACATGTTATCTAGCCATATTATGGAGAAACCTTGAAGCCTTGATTGATTGGTGGCCATTTTAACAACAAAGGAGGTGATTTGCTTGTGTCCTAGGGCTAATTTCTCAACAAACTATCTTGGTGATTGATAATCTTAGAGATATATTTGGTGTTCATCAAGTTGTGGTCTTCCAAAAACAAGATATAATCTTGGTTGGTAAAGAAGATCATCCTTTCCATTTCTCTTGTTATTTTTGTAAAGATCAAATGTATTTCTTTCTTATTATATATGTATATGATGAATATATGATGATAAAAATGTTGTGTGGGGATCAAGTGTTGATAAATATGCTTAAAAAGATGAATAACCATAAGAAACAAGGCTAAAATCATGCTTAAATTTTTGGCTGTATAAAAACAGTAAGTAACCAAGATTTAAACTGATAAAATTACATGGTGGAATCCATTTACAGTAAGTATAATATGTCATACACATGTGAGAGTTGGCCATGCAATGGAATCATCAAAATGAGTGAGATATGATCAAAATAAGATGAGTGTGCTAATCTGAATATTCTGTTTTGTAGGGACTGTTAAGGATAGTTAGACATAGAATGAGCAGTATCTATATCTAACTTATTTGTAGCACATAATATGAAGTTCATGCCATCCAAAAATGAGCTTCTAACTCATTATAGAACTCTAGATATGATAAAAATGGTGAAGATGAAACTAAAAATTAGATTTTGAAGAATTAATGTTTAATACTATTATATAAGCACTCAAATAATATAGTATAAAATGTGAAATTAAAACCCACTAACTTATGAATTTCATTAATATAAATATGTATAAGGTTAAATAAATGGACACTTTATAAAAATAGTAGTTGAATAATATTTATAAGCTATAAAAACTATAAACATGATTTTTACGACTTTTTCGGCTATTACCGTAAAATTAACGTTTTTCGCCAATTAAAACTTAGACGATCAAACCCGTCTAATGTAAAGTTTTTAAAAGTCATATACTGATATATAAGTATCTAATACAAGTAAAAACCGATAAAACCCGAACTATAGGACATACGGACATTAACGAGCTAAGTTAGCATATTGGACTAATAATTTAACTAAATAAGTTAAACACTTATAAAAAGTATTTATTGGGCTTAACCCATTTGAGCCCAACATGTAAAGTGTAAATACTGATAATACAAGTATAAAATGGATTAATACAAGTTAAAGAACTTATAATAAGCTTATTGGACTTAAAATATGTAAATAGGTAAAACTAGTAAACTAGTAAAAAGTTACCAATACATAAACACTAAAATAAGTAAATAAGAATATATAAACCCACTTGATCATCATCATATGTACAAAATCATCATATGTATATTTGTTATTTTGATAAAGTCATTGGACAAAAGTCTAAGACCGATTATTATTTGTATAGGTTTCCGTGACCGAAGCACACCCGTAGCTGATAATCCGCCTTTCATTATCAACGTGAGTTCATAGCCTGACACTCTTTTAAATGTTTTATAAAATGATCTGTAAACCCGCGAGGGAGATAACATGCTAGTTTTTGATAAAAATAGAACACAAGTAGTCCCGATGGTATGCTTAATGATATGGACCCGAATGATGCTATGACCCTATAAACGAGATAAAAAGGATTATTAGTAGTTAGGTTATGTCACTCAAAGTCCCATTAGCATGAATTGTGAACTACCGGGATTTGGTAGACTCTTATGCATATGATAGTACTATTTGGGGACGATCACCCCAGTTCGCTCCTTGACGGTTGATCCCCGTCGTACCACATTGATTGGTAAGCGAATTTATGTATGAGAAGATTTACATAGCGTGATTTTTGTGACGACACGCTAACTTAGATGGGCAAATTGTTTGTCAGGTTCGCGGCCCGTTGTTGTGATAGTAAGGTAACGATGTCATGTGACTAATAATAATCCAAATGAATCCTATATAATCTAAATATCCGATATGATACGATGTTAATAACGATAATAATATTACCTATAATGCTAATATTGAGGCTACGGTCTCATGGAAGGTTTAAGATGTATGCTTGATTTATATATTGCCTGACTAGCAATACGAGGACTTACTTCTGTTATTATACTTGTGTTCTGATTTCAACGATTGTTTTATATAACGGTTTTATTAAAATCTATGAATTCACTCGGCATTCGCTGATATGATTTTTGCATGTTTTTATCTCAGGTGCTTGAAGGTAATCCGGATGGAGATCGACTCTGATGGCTCACATAATATTAAAAATGTTCATTCGATCTATGTTTTGTAAACTTAATGACCTGTATAATTTGGGACCTGTTGTACGCTTTAAAACTTTTTAAATCGAATGAATGTATGTTGAACCTTGTATAACCATTTTTATGTGTTGTCTATGATTGGAGTTATTGTTCTATCCCGTAACACTCTAAAAGACCCTTCCGCTGTACCGATACGAAAATTGAGAGTGTTACAGTTTGGTACAAGAGCTCTCGTTGTAGAGAACAAAAGATTTTAAAAACCAAGGTTTTGAACAAAACTTTTCAAAATCTTTTAACTATGAACATTTGAGAAAATATTTGAAAAATCTTTTGACTATAACGGTGCCAAAGATCTCCGACTATACCAACAAGCCCTATTGAGAAGATATATTTTGAAATATATAATTTAATTTATATATATGTATATATCGTGGTTTCAGTATGTAATTGTTTAATAAGTATGTTATCCTAATACGAGATATATATATATAAATGCAGATTGTCATGGCTGACCCTAATATTCCTTTAGAGAACCATGCTATTCCCGAACCTAATGTAGATGATGATCCTTATTTAGACTTAGTAGATTATGATATGGATGATGATGAGGAGGAACCATTTGAGGATCCCGAGCCCGAGATAGGACTAGGAGATCAGATTGCCCCTCAAGATGATATGGTAGAGAATGAGATTGATAATGTTGATATTGAGAATGATGATGAGATTGGGATAGATAATTTAGATGATGAGATTGACGACGAGGATGTCGAGGAGGATATAGGTATAGACGATGAAGTTGATGATGATGAAGAAGCCGAGCTTATTTACCCTTATGAAGTTCCAGAGGGCGAGCCCTTACCCCCACCAGTTCATTTGTTTGATTCTGAGGTTGAGCTACCTAGGGATGAAATGTCTGAATCGTCTGAATCAGAGGAGGATGAGGATGATAATGCACCTGACGGTACTGATGGTATTGCTACTCGTAGATGTGTGATAGGAGAGTCGTCTAGTTCTTGAGAGGCTACTCATATGGATGGTCTTGCACCATGGGCCTTGAGACGTGATTTAGATGCTTCCCGTGTTAAGAGTAGTATGACAGAGATTGGATTAGCTGTTGTTCAGACTCATTTTGCTTATTTGGAGTCGAAGACTAAGTTTGGTGAGAAAGAGCGGGAATTGCTTAGTTTGGATTTGACTGATGTAGAGCGTGGTTTGAATGAGGCTTTTAGGAGGTTATCGGTGTTAGAAAGTGGTGAGTTTGCTGCTATGAAGAAAAAGGTGAATTCTATGGAGATTCAGTTGAATCTAGCTCGTGCGATGCGTGAGAAAGCTGAGAAGGAGTTGAATATATCTGTGGGATGGAATAGTAGATTTTATGCTGACATGGTTAAAAGAGGAGTGATCCGTAAGCGCCCAGCTAAAGATGTGTCTAGTGATCGTCCAACAAAGATACAGAAGACGATGGATGATGGACCATCTGGCGGTTCTCAGTACACCAGTCTGTGTTTAGTAGTGACCTTTGTATCTTTTGTACTTTTGTAGCTTTGATTGAACCGACTTCTTAGTAGTAGACCTGGCACGAATTTTGAGTATGTATAGTGCTAGAACTTTGATATGGGATGTAACTAAGACAATGCTTTTGTTTCAAATCCAATGAAATATGTATCTTGTCTTGAATTCCATATTGTGCCTTATTTGTATCTTGATTATGAATTCAATCCATCCATATTATATGAATCCCTTGTTGGGTGAATGCTGAATACTTTGAAATTGTGAAATTATAGAACTATGCCGCCCAAGAAAGCTGTGACTGAGGATGATGTACGTAGGATTATTACGGAGCAAGTTACCGCATCTATGACTGAATTTATGGCAAATGCAAGAAATGAAGATGGCGGTAGTGGAGCTGGCGGTAGTGGAGCTGGCGGTAGTGGAGCTGGTGGTAGTGGAGCTGGCGGTAGTGGAGCTGGAGGTAGTGGAATTGGTGGTTCTAATGTGAATGTGAATGCTAATAATGTGAATGCTAATGCTGGAGGAAATATAGGAGGACTTGGAACTAATGCAACTTAAGTTGGTGGCTGTACTTATGTGACTTTCATGAAGTGTGAACCTCTACCTTTTAATGGAACTGAAGGTGCTGTAGGATTAAGCCAGTGGATTGAGAAGATTGAGTTGGTGTTTCAGATTAGTAAGTGTAAGGAAGAAGATAAGGTGACTTTTGCTATGGATACTCTTAAAGGTCGTGCGTTGACTTGGTGGAATGGGAGAATTGATTTCATGGGTATTGATGTTGCTAATGCTACTCATTGGGCTGAAATTAAGAAGTGGATGACTTTGGAATTCTGTCCCCGTAGTGTGATCATTAGGTTAGAACAAGAGTTGATTCATTTGAGAATGAAAGGTGTGGACATTGATAGTTACACAAACCGATTCCATGAGTTGGCCTTGCTATGTCCTCGATTGGTGGAACCCGAAGAGATCCGAATTGTACAATATATTAAAGGGTTGACCAAGAATATCCGGGGGGACGTGACATCATCGAAACCACTGACCATTGATGATGTTGTTCGAATGGCTTACCAACTCACTAGACAGATAATTCAGGATAGGGAAGATGAAGCCCGTGTTGGTGAGAAAAGAAAGGGAGGCGGTGATCGTGTAGATAGAGGTGATAATAGGAAGAATTTCAATCGCCGTCAGAACAAGAGAAAGGGGAATGCAAATGCTCTTACCAACAACACACCGCGCAACGATGATAGATGTCCTAAGTGTGGCAACAAGAGGCATGCTGGCGACTGCTGAAAGTGCCGAAATTGCGGAAAGCTTGGACACAAGGTTGAAAGGTGTAAGAAGGGAACCATTTGCTTCAACTGTAATGAAGAAGGTCATAGGAAATCGGAATGCCCCAAGTTGAAAGCGATTGTACCTAGAAGAAACCCCCAGGCTGGTGTCTATCAACTTGGAACAATCGAGGTGAAGAAAGAGGATCCGGATGTCGTTACCGGTACGTTTTTACTCAACAATCATTATGCTGTTGATTTATTTGATTCGGGTGCCGATAAGAGCTTTGTATCCACTAAATTTAGTGCCCTTATTGACATTGAACCTGTTGAGATAAATACTAGTTACGAGGTGGAATTAGCTGATGGTAAATTAGTGAAAACTAATAAGCTATTAGAAGGATGCTCTCTAAATCTCTTGAACTATTCCTTTCCGATTGATTTGATGTTGATATAATTAGGTAGTTTTGATATTATTATTGGTATGGATTGGTTGTCGTTGAATAATGCTAGTATTTTATGTGGAGAGAAGAAGGTTAAGATTCCTCTTAGGAATAGGACGTTAGTAATTGATAGTAATTGACCATTGCAATGCCCTCATGCAATGCATTAATTTCAAAGAATAATTTACATTTTCCATCATAATTAATTCACCTTGGATTTTATTAAATTCTAGACAATAAGGAAACTTAAAAGGATAGAAAATTACAAAATGTTTAAGGGAAGAAAACAAGTAAAGAGATCAAAGACTTACATTAGGGCTTTGTTTGTCATGAATGTTTATCACCCTCAAGTTTCACGTTCCCCATACTAAGCTTAAAAACGAGATCATTGTTATTATAAGTTAGTAAAGCTAACACAAACTCATGTGGCCCAGTTATTCCCTAATACAAGGCTTTTACCTAGTATGAAAGTTAAAGTTCGTTGAAGTGGTCTAATCGAATTGATATCCGGTTTAAAGTATGACTCAATTGTCTTTTGGTGGGAAACAAAGATTTTGTCGTTGTAGTAAAAGGAAAAGTGCACAAACTTTAAAGTAAAAGGCGGTAATTTAAATCTAAACCTAATTGAAAATAAATGACGGAAAATTAAAGCCTGACGAAAAGTAAATAGCAATTAAAGTAAATAACTCAAACTTAAAACTATCCTAAAGGCAAACTTAAAACGCAACTAAAACTTAAACTAAGGCAAGGCTTAAAATAAATCTAAGGCAAGTAAACTTAAAGTGCGACTAAGGAAAAAGGCGGGAAAAGTAAAGCATAAAAATTAAAAATTTAAACTTAAAAGAAACTAAAAATGCTCATTCGGAAAACACCCTCATTCGGAATAATCACTAATCCGGAATGTCACCTTCGTTCGGAATAATTCTTCTTCACTCGGAATATTTACCTCATGCGGAATAAAAGCTTATTCGGAATAATCAAAACAAAACCGTCATTCGGAATAACACACTCATCCGGAATAATTGCTTATTCGGAATAGGTTCTTCATGCGGAATATGCTTGGTTCGGAATAAAGTGGCTCATTCGGAATGTTTGCTTCATCCGGAATAAGTGGTTGATCCGGAATATTGCTTGGTTCGGAATAATCAACAAAAAGCCTTCGTTCGGAATAACGAGCTCATCCGGAATATGTTGCTGATTCGGAATATCAAGTTGATCCGGAATATTTGGTTTATCCGGAATATTTGGTTTATCCGGAATATACTAGCTCATCCGGAATAATGATGTTCATTCGGAATACATGTTTCATCCGGAATGTTCTTCTGATCCGGAATAAACTATTGATCCGGAATAAATCCTTTATTCGGAATAACTTGTTGATCCGGAATAATTACCTTGATCCGGAATGATTGCTTGGTTCGGAATAATGATAGGTGTGAAAACACCCATCCTTTTACCACTTATTTCTTGCTAAAACAAGACCAAAACGCGTATTTAATGTCATTTGTTTGGAATTATGCGTGGTTTGTGTGTTTGTTATGTTTTCAGAGCCAACCGGATAAATATTGAAGAAAACAAGGGGTTGCACGGGTTTTATCGAAGAAAAAGATGAAAAGACGAAGTCTATAGTCCAAGAGATGCAAAAGATTTGAAGTCAATGGGCCTATTTGAAGATTTATCGAAGAAAAGGACCAAAGATAGAAGATTTACATATGTCGAAGAACTCAAGTCTATTAAACGAAGAAATTAAAAGACGAGTTGAATTTATTCGTCGACAAATCCCGAATCGAAATCGAAAATGTCAACTTTTCTGAAAAGACGAGAAGACAGGAAGAAAAGGAGAAAGCCCACTCACCAACCAACTTGAAGACCTATAAATAGGAGTCCCTTCACACATTTAGACCATTTTTTCATTTCCCTTTTTTTGTTTTTTCTGTTTCGTAGGAAACCAACACCATTAAGGTGTTGGTGATTTTTCATTTTTGTTGAATCAAAGATCTTGTAAGTTTTTAATCTTCCCTTTTGTTCCCTTATCCTTAATCATTCAATATCATCTTTCATTTAATCTTCATCTTTCTTTTCTTGGTGATTCAAAGTTTTTAGTCTTTATTTTTTTGAGTTTGATCTTCAAAACTAAGTGGGTTTTATGTTTTTGTTGATTTGATTTGATGTTTATGATTAGTAGATGATTAGTGGTTAAATTGGTTTAATTTTTGGTTAAAAACTTGGTTGATTTTGGTTAAATTCGTGTTGTTATTATGTTCCCTGTTCTTCGCATATTCAATTACCCAGATTCCGAATGAAGTCAATTTATTTCGGATGAAGGTGTGATTTGAACATTCTGAATGAAGCTGTTGATTTAAATATTCCGAATCAGTGCAAGTATTCCGAACGAAGGTTTCATTCAAATTATTCTAAATCAGTTTGTTCATCCGGAATAATCAATATTCCGGATGAGTAGCTAAGTTCCGAATCAAGGTTTTTCAAAAATATTCCGAGTCAGTTTTTCTGTTATTCCGAATGAAGCTTTTTGTTTAAATTATTCCGAGTCAATTTTTTATTCCGAGTAAGCAAATGTTCCGAATCACCAAATATTCCGGATGAGCCAAAATGTTCCGAATCAAAGATTTGTCAGATTATTCCGGATGAGCAAGCCATGTTCCGAATGAAGTGTTTTTGTTAATTATTCCGCATGAGCAACTCATATTCCGAATGAAGCTTTTTGTTCCTGATTATTCCGCATGAACGACTTGTTCCGAATCAAGCTTTTTGTTCCTGATTATTCCGCATGAAGATGTTGTTCCGAATCAAGCTTTTATCTTAAATATTCCGGATCAAGCACCACATTTCGAATCAAGTATTTTTCAGTAAGGGGTATTTTACTGTTTATGTTTTATTGTTTAATTGTTTAATTTTAATTCAAGCTTTATTTTATTAACTGTTTTTGGTTTAAATTTTTATCACTTTACGCATTTAATCCTTTTTAGTAGATTAGAAAACCAATCCCCTTTTTAGTTACCAAGAACAACTATTCCACTTTGAGTCGTGATCAATTCGAGAAGATACCAAGAACTAAATTGAACCCCCATCCAAAAGCCTTGTATCAAATGGCGCCGCTGCCGGCTCTTTTCGTAAGGATTAACAGTTTTTTGTGAGAAATTGGATTTTGGGATCCGTTCACCGTGAACGTTACTTTTTCCTAAAAGATTTCGAAAAACCAAAAAAATATAAAATTTTCAAAAAAAAAAAAAAATTGAAAAAACATACAAAACCAAAAATATTTCTTGCTTTGTTAGTTCTTTTGTAGGTGTATGCACACTCGATCAACATCTTATCAAGAGCCCGAGACTCTCGATAACTTAGACATGGCCGGTGTACACAACAACAATAATAATCCACCTCAAAACAACATGAATAATAACAACAATGAACCTCTACCGGACAATCGTCCTATGATCGAACTTTTGCAAGCACATGTAGAGGGCAACAACGATCCTATTGTCATACCCGCGATTGCAGCCAACAACTTTGAGCTCAAATCCGGCTTTATTCAAATGGTCTCTGCTCAACCATTCTTGGGGCGTACCATTGATGATCCTCATGACCACATCAAAAGGTTCCTTCAACTCACAAATACGGTCAAATTCAATGGTGTTCCACAAGAGGTAATCCGTTTAAAACATTTTCCTTTCTCTTTAGAGGGACAAGCCCGACATTGACTTGCAAAGGAACCGCCACAAAGTATTCTGACGTGGACGGACTTAGAGACCAAATTCATAAACTACTTTTTCCCACCCTCTCGTACTACCGCTTTGCGGAATGAAACTATTAATTTTGAACAAAAGTACGATGAGTCTTTTAGTGAATCTTGGGACCGTTTTAAAGAACTTTTAAGAAAGTGCCCACAACATGGTTTTACCAAAGTGCATCAAATTAATACTTTTTACAATGGTTTAAGCATGAATGACCAAGATTCACTAAATAGTGCCTCGGGGGGTAATATTTTGGTTAAGTCTTCTAATGCCGCTTGGGATATTATTGAGAATAAGTCTAGAGTGCAAACCAAGAGTGTTCAGACCAATGCCGCTAGCGCTAGCACTAGTGACAACGACAAGAGACTTGACAAACTTACGTCGCTTATTGAATCGCTTGTTGTCACCACCGCTAACAATACCAAAAGCATCAACGCTCAAAACGCTCAGGTCAATGCTGTAAGCCAACCATGTGAAATATGCGGGGGTCCTCACTCTTACACTACTTGTACCTCCACCCAAGAATATCCTTGTGAGATTGTTAACGCAGCATACGGTAATTATTCCACGGCCGGTTATCAAGCACGCCCTCAAGGTGACCGCAACTTGCTCAGCTATCGCTCAAACAACTTTCTTTCCCCGCCCGGTTTTCCTCCAACCAATCAAAACCAACAACAAAACCTTAACCGAACCAATCAAAACCAACCTCGAGCACCATACCAACCACCTCAAAGACAACCATATCCACCTCAAAATCCTACTCATGTTTACCAACCCGCTCCTTACCAACCACCTGCTTATCAAGCACCTCTTCCTACTCAACCCACCGTTTTCAACCACGAGGTCGAAACGTACATGCGGACGAATGATGTGTTGGTGAAGGATCTGCAGACCCAGATTATTAATTTGAAGGGCGATATGGTGAAACAAGGGAATGATCTTAGAGCTGATATGCGAAACTCTTTGAGTAGTCAAACGAATGACCTAAGGGACATGATGGCTGGTGTCTTCCAAGGTAGTCAACCCTGTTCTTCGGGTACTCTTCCGAGTAACACCGTTGCTAATCCAAGAGGGGAGATGAAAGCAATCGCCACTCGCAGTGGCAAAGGTACCAAGGAACCCGAGCTTCCTATACCTACACCGGTGATTGTGACAAAGGAAAACGAGTCACCTACTCATATTCCTCAACTTTCTACTTCCCCAATTCCTCCACCTCTTACTTCTACCCCTCCTCCACCCAAGGATTTGAGTGATCCAACAATTCCAAAGCCTTCCTCTTCTTCCGATATACCTTATCCCTCAAGGTTGAGGAAAGAGAAGCTCAAAAGCAAGGACGATATTCAAGTTTCAAACTTTCTCAAAATGTTTAAACAATTGAATTTCAACATCTCCTTCGTTGAGGCTCTCGCTCACATGCCTAAATATGCGAAGATGTTTAAAGATATTCTTAGTGACAAGGAAAAGCTTCTTGATATTGCTAATACCCAACTTAATGAGAATTGCTCCGCAGTTCTCTTATGGAAATTGCCAACCAAACTTAGTGATCCGGGTCGCTTCTTAGTCCCTTGCAACTTCCCGTGAGTAGAGAATTGCATGGCCCTAGCCGATCTAGGTGCTAGTATTAACTTAATGCCATTAAGTGTTTGGAAGCAATGATTTCTCCCCGAGCTAGTCCCCACCAAAATGACTTTGGAATTAGCTAACCGTACGGTTGCTTATCCAGTGGGGATAGCCGAAGACATTTTCGTTGGCGTTGACAAATTCACCTTCCCGGTGGATTTTGTTGTCGTTGACTACGAGATGGATCCTCGTGTTCCATTAATCGTTGGACGTCCATTCTTGAGGACCGGTCACACTCTCATCGATGTAGAAGCGGGTGAGCTTATCATGAGAGTTGGTGACGATCAAATTGTCTTCAACATGGGTAAGATTTTGTAGAAACTAGAAGGGGGGGGGGGGGGTTGAATAGTTTCTTATATTTACTTGTTAAAATGTGGTTTCCAGAAATCCTTTTTCAAAAACTTAGGCTTGAGGGAATATGTGAAATCTTCTTATGCACAATATGAACAATGATAGTGTAACTAAACTAATACTAACAAAAATATATCCACAAAGAATAAAGAATGATAGTGTAACTAATCTAATACTAACACATGTATATGCATAAAGAATAAAGAATGTAAAGAGTTAAGGGTAAAGAAAGATCAAACCGAACACCAAGGATTTATAGTGGTTCGGCAACGAAGCTCACTCCTCGTTCCTACTCCACTCCTCGAGTACTCCTTACTCGAGAGTTCACTACACAACAAGCTCCTTATGGCGGAGAAAACCGTACACGTCGCTTAACCAATTTCCGACTCTAAGCTAAAAGTCGAACCCTAATCGTAGCTAGGACCAATCTACACAACTATACTTAGTACATACACACCTTCCAAATAGACACAACTACTTGGATCTTCACAACTATGACACAACTACAAATGTATAAAATAAGATCTTCAATGGATCTTTGTTGGTGGACTCAACACTTCACAAGGATAGTGTTCTTTTCTTTGCACTTGGAGAGGAAGGGATGGAAGAACAAGATTCACTTCTTAAACAAGTAATAATCAAACAAATGATTAAAGATTTGAGTGATTAAAGAAGGGGTTTGAATCTGGAAATAAATGTGCAAAAAAGGTGAGATGAAAATCTAAGAATGGTCCACTATTTATAGGACAAGGGAGCCAACGGCTAGTTCTGCCCGCGGTACCTTATCTTAGCCAGCGGTACCTTATCGATAAGGTGCCGCCTAGGTGCTAAGGTACCGCCGGACTAGACTCCGCTCCTTTTTGTCCTTTAGTGGTGGAGGTCTTATCTGGATATAAAAAATATCCTGAAAGGATATTCTTAACCAAATAAGAATATGCCATTTTCAAATTTCAAATAATTAATTTAATAAAACATTTTCTTAAAAAGAAAGTTTAATAAAAACTTGTCACACTTAATAAAAAGTGATTTTTAAGAAAAGATTAAATCACTTGATCACTTGATTAAGGTTAGTACTTGTTTATCCATACCTTAAGTGAAAATGGGTAAAATGAAAAATACTTGAACTCAAGAATTCATTTTTCGTTGTTTTCGTAAATGCTTGTTTTTACATATTGTCGTAATCAAAACAAGGAGAGACCGAAAAATGCAAGTAACGTTTTTAGGCATTTATTGCATTAACAATCTCCCCCTTTTTAATTCCGACAATACATAAACTCAATCACACAAAAACAAGATTTTTCGAAGACGAGTTTATTCATTTCTCCCCCTTTGTCGAAGCAAAAAGGTTGCACAAGTCGGTGTTTGAAGAAACGGACTTCGCAAAGACTCCCCTTGGTGCTTACTCCCCCTAGCTTGGGGCACCGAGGAATCGAGATATGGTGACAAGTTACATAGAAGGGTTAGTTGAACAAAAGAAACAACCAACAATATATAGCAATAGGTCACATAAAAAAATAAAAGAGAAGAAAACACAAAGAAAAAGATCCCAGATAGGTTACTAAAAGAACATCATACAAAGAAGTATGGAAAAAAGAAACAATCCAAAAGCATAAATCTAATCCTAGTTATTCTAGAATTCTAAGATTTGCTTGAATTTGGTGTCTTGTGGATAAGCAACCAAAGATTATATGAAAGACAAGGTAATAGCGGAGGGTGGTGGTGGTGGCTTGTTGGAGATCTCATAATCAAAGTGAAGAGAAGGCTTGATTAAGAGACACTTGATGTAGCTCATCTCCTTATAGATGTGTGACATAGCAAGGTGTTGATACTGACAACATTGACAATATGTTCCATGATGAATGACATTATCATGAGAAGGAGGAAGTACACTAAAGGGTGGTGGTGGAAGAAAAGATGTTCCACAATCAACATTCTTGGTAGGAGACATGTGATTAAGAGTGTTCTTGGGTGGGTTTGGATTGTAATGGTTTTTGGGTGAGTTGGGATTGAAAGCAATTGGAGAAAATGGAGGAGATTCAAGGCTTTCATTGGGAGAATAAGACATTTTGAATGTGAAGTAATGCAAAATGCTTATGGTTTAAATAGGGAAGGCTTAGGGTATTTTTGGGGTGGTCAAAGGGTTTGAAACAAAGATTCTCAAAAATGTTGGAGCAAATCTGGAGTTTCAGACAAAAACCCGAAAAAGGAAGGCACTGTAGGCGGTTCCTTATCTAGGGTGGCGGTACCTTATCAATAAGGTACCGCGGTTCACATATGGAACCGCCTGCAGAGGCAGGGTTTGGTGTTTGGAGGAAGATTTTTCAGCAAATCTTATTTTTCTAGTCTAACTTATCATAGGGATGTTCTTAAAAGCAAAGATAGACAAAGAAAACATATGCAAACTTACCAAATAGAGATTTGACCAAAATACATGGATTAAAAAATCGATGTAGGAGGTGTGTAAGACAAGACCTTAAGTCATGACACAATGATCCTCCATGATTCTATCTTGTTCTTGCTATGTTTGATAGAATCATACATATGAAATATGTAAGCTCTAGATTAATAGCGAGAATCTATGAAAAATCGTTTTTAGATTGAATTAACAATGTCAAACGAATTTCTCAACCATTTTCGAAAGAGACTTTGAGAATTTTGAAAAGGAGAGGAAAAGAATTTAAAGACTCAAAGTGGTAAAAGAAAACACACAAGAAGAAAAGAATTTAAGGAAGATGTTCCATTAATCCTAGACCTAGACGCAAGTAATTAAAAGGTTCCCTCTTAAGTGGCTTAGTGAAGATATCGGCTAAGTTGTCCTCGGAGGGAACCTTTTCAATAGAAATGTTCCCATTTTGAACATTATCCCTAAGGAAATGGTGTCTAATTTCTATGTGTTTGGTTCGCGAATGTTGCACGGGATTCTTGCTTAGGTCTATAGCGCCTTTATTATCACACATGATGGGAACATCATCAAGAGAAATCCTGTAATCAACAAGCGCTTGCTTCATCCATAGAGCTTGTTGGCATGCTTTTCCGGCACTCACATACTCGGCTTCCGTGGTGGATATTGCAAGAGCGGTTTGTTTCTTGGAGAACCAAGAAGTTAAACAACAACCCATGAAGGTACAAACTCCACTAGTGCTTTTCCGATCCACATAGTCTCCCGCATGATCCGAGTCCGCGTAGACAATGGTTTCTACGCCGGTCCCTTTAGGATACCATAATCCTAAATGTATAGTGCCTTTAATGTATCGGAAGATAGGCTTAACCGCCTCAAGGTGAGAGGTTTTGGGAGCCTCTTGGAAGCGAGCACAAAGGCAAACACTAAACATGATATCCGGTCGACTTGCCGTTAGGTACAACGAACTACCAATCATACCTCTATATTTGGTGTTGTCTACCGACTCACAATCATCATCTACGGTGAGTTTAGTATCCGAGGCCATAGGGGTCTTCATTGGTCTAGATTCTTCTAATCCAAATTTCTTTAGCATTTCTTTAGCGTACTTAGATTGACTAAAGATAATACCATCGTCCATTTGTTTAATTTGGAGTCCTAAAAAGAAGTTAAGTTCTCCCATTATACACATTTCAAACTCATCATGCATGATTTTGGCAAAGTCATCACACAATTCTTGACAAGTTGAGCCAAATATAATGTCATCAACATATATTTGTACGATTATGAGGTGAGGACCTTTCTTATTTGTAAAGAGTGTATTGTCTACCATTCCTATGGTATACTCATGTTTAACAAGAAACGCTTTAAGTCTATCATACCAAGCTTTGGGTGCTTGTTTGAGTCCATAAAGTGCTTTCTTAAGCTTGTAAACATGGTCCGGTTTCTCAAAATCAATGAAGTCGGGAGGTTGAGCCACATATACCTCCTCATTGATCAAACCGTTAAGAAATACACTCTTTACATCCATTTGTTGAAGCTTAAAATCTAAGGCACAAGCGTAGGCTAAAAGGATTCTAATTAATTCTAATCTAGCTACAGGTGCATATGTCTCGTCATAATCAATACCTTCTTGTTGATTATAGCCTTGAGCTACAAGTCTAGCCTTGTTACGAGACACAGCACCATTCTCATCTAGCTTATTCCTAAATACCCATTTGGTTCCTATAATGGTAGAAATTCTAGGTGGAGGAACAAGTTCCCAAACATCATTGGCAACGAATTGATTCAATTCTTCTTGCATCGCAATGACCCAACTCTCATCCGTCAAAGCTTCTTTAACATTCTTTGGTTCAATCAAGGAGACAAAACAAAAGAAGTTGCTTTGGTTTTGGACTTGAGATCTTAGGGTCCTTTGATTTAAGTCACCAATGACATTATTGAGAGTATGATCCCTAGATTCCTTAATGTTTACTTTCTTTTCAACACTAAGGTCTTCAATTCCTATTTTTCTAACCTCTTTGGCTTTAACTACTTCTAATTCATCCAAGTCATCATCAACCAATGGTGGTGTCTTGGGCGAAGGAGGGGTTTCATCAAAGGTTACGTTGAGTGATTCTTCAATAACCCCCGAGGTTCTATTTAGGCCTATGTAGGCTTTACTAGTTTGGGAATAACCTAAAAAGATACATTCGTAAGACTTTGGGTCAAACTTGGTAAGGTATTCTTTGGTGTTGAGGATAAAGCACTTGCTTCCAAACACCCTAAAGTATTCTAATGAGGGTTTCTTACCTTTAAGAATCTCATAGGGGGTCTTTCCTAGGAAAGGTCGAATAAGAATTCGGTTGAGAATATAAGTCGATGTGTCCACGGCATTGCACCAAAAATTTTGAGGCAAAGATTGCTCGTTTAACATCGTCCTACTCATCTCTTGGAGAGTCCTATACTTCCTTTCAACTACCCCATTTTATTGTGGAGTGCGAGGAGCCGAGAAGTTATGGGTAATACCATGAGCTCACAAAAGGCACCAAATTGTACTTCATTGTCAAATTCCCTACCATGATCCGTCCTAATAGAGACAATTGAACATCCTAGTTGATTTTGAATTCTTCGACTAAAGATTTCGAAGTGATCGAAAGCTTCATTCTTAGATGCCAAAAATCTAGTCCAAGTGAATCTAGGATAGTCGTCAACTATAACTAGGGTATAAAGGTTACCTCCATAACTCCGTATGGCGGAAGGTCCAAAAAGATCCATATGTAGGAGCTCTAAGCACCGAGAGGTTGAAACCAAATTCTTGGCTTTGTGACTTGAGTGAACTTGCTTTCCAACTTTGCAAGCATCACAAAAGTGACTATCAAACTTAATCTTGGGGAGGTGTCTTACCAACTCCTTAGAGACTAAAGATTGAATTAAACGCATATTAGCGTGACCTAATCTCCTATGCCAAAGAGTAGAACTATCATCTATAGTCGCAAGACATATGTTGTCATTTGACTTCTTATTAACCTTCATGACATAAAGCCCATGCTTTCTAACACCTTTTCCAATGACTTTTCCATCTTTTACGATTTCACTGTCATGTTCCGAAAAGATGACCTTACACTTATTATCACAAATTTGACCTATACTTAAAAGGTTAAATCCTAAGTTATCTACGTGCTCAACATTTTCGATGGTCATGGAGTCAAGAGAAATCGTACCTTTGCCAATGATATTACCACGTAGACTACTAGCGAATGTGACGTTACCTCCATCATATGCTTTGTAATGCGAGAACAATTTTCGATTACCCGTCATGTGTTTAGAGCATCCACTATCCTTAATCCACTCATCGGGCTCCAAATAAATTCCCAAGCATATCTAGGTAACAACACACAAGATCAAACATTTGGTCCCCAATATCTCATGGGTCCAAAATTGTTAGTTCCAAACATCCCTTGCATTTGGTTAGGATGCATGAATGAGGAGGGGATTCCCCATGGAGAACAAAATGGAGGAGGGTAGTAATTCATGAAACCATTTTGTTGTTCATTATTTCTTCTAGGTGTATTTGATCTAGGTTTAGAGTTATTATTATTCCTTCTAGGTGTTGGAGTTTTACTTCTAGATCGTGAATTGTTTTGATTATCTCTTCTAGGCGTTGTCGTTCTACTTCTAGGCTTAGACTCATTCCGTACTCTAGGTGGAGTAGAGGATAGTCTAGATAAACTTATATTTCCCATGAGAGGTTTACATAATGGCTTGTAGAACTTACCAATAGCATTGTCGTCAAGTATGGGTAATTTTACCTTATTAACAGTAAGATGCTTTAGTTTTTCATCTAACTTAGACTTTTCAGAAAGTTCAGGATTTTCACCAAAATCATCCTCTGCCCGCGGTACCTTATCTATGGCGGCGGTTCCATAGTGATAAGGAACCGCGCCATACAATTTGGAACCGCGTACAGTGGGCGTTTTTTCTGAAAACCTGACTTGTTTTGGTTCACTAGTTGAGGCTTCATTTGAGTTAAAACCTAGACCAAGTCTTTCCTTAGAATGAACTTGTTTGATTAACATATCATCAAGAGCACTAGTTCCTTTCATGAACTTTTCCAATTTAATGGAGGTGCTCTTGAGATCTTCATTCTCTAATCTAAGTTTCTCACAACTTAAGCAACTTAAATCAACCTCTTTATTTTTCTCAAGTTTATCCAATTTCTCCCTAAGTTCATTGATCTCATTTTCAAGCTTAGTTTTGGTTGTTTTTAAGGTTTTATTCTTTTCTATGAATTTAAGACTAAGTTTGTGTAAACTATCATATTTACCTTCAAATTCAATATCATCACAAGTGGAACTATCATTGCTATAATATTCGGTTTCAGAATGTACCTCTTTAGAAGTGTGAGCCATTAGACATATCTCCTCTTTGGGGTTGTCATCATCATCTTCACCGCTATCGCTCCAAGCACCACTAATGAACGCCGTGTGGTTCTTATCACGAGCGGGCTTTGGACAATCACCAATGAAGTGATTTGGATCACCACATCTAAAGCAATTCCTATCACCTTTTTCGTTCTTGACAAACCGATTATTTGATAATGGTTTCTTGTCATAGTTGGGTTACCTAACGTGTTGACCTAGTCTCTTGAAGAACTTCTTGAAATCTCTCACCGCCAATGCATACTGCTCGTCATCGCTTTCCGAGGAACTATCATGGTCACTTTGTGCCTTCTTGGCTTTAAGTGCAAGAGATTTCCTTTCACTCTTGGTTTTCACTAATTCCGAGTCCTTCAAAATTATCATCTCATGAACCTTCAAGTTTCCTATGAGTTCATCGAGTGATAAAGTTGAGAGATCTTTCGATTCTTTAATCGCCGTGACTTTTGCTCTCCACTTTGGATGTAAGGCCCTTAGAAACTTCCTAACATTGTTCTTGCTAGAAAAACCTTCATCAAGTGCTTTTAGACTAATAATAATGGTATTAAACCTAGCAAATGTACTATCAATAATTTCATCTTCTAAGATGACAAATTGTTCATATTGTTGGACAAGAAGATCGATTTTGCTTTCTTTGACTTGGCTATTACCTTGGTGGGTTACTAAAAGAGTGTTCCAAATATCTTTAGCGGTTTCACACATAAAAATTCTTTCATACTCTTTCTTAGGCAAAGCATTATAAATCACCATTTTAGCCTCATTATTTTTTGAAAGTTTCTTTTTAGTATCGTCATTAGTTTTGTCAAAAGTGACCAATTCTTTTGTTTTAGAAACTTCATTAAATTGATAAGGTAAAAAATCACCATTGGTAATAACATGCCAAAGATCTAAATCTTTTAATTTCACATAAGTTTCAAATCTATTTTTCTAATAAATAAAACTATCGGTTTCAAAAAGTGGTGGTCTTTGCATAGATTGCCCTTCTAGGTATTTGTTGGAATCCATAGATCGATTCAAGTTTTAAAATACAATATACTTTAAAAATTCTTGAGCAACCCGCTCTGATACCAATTGTAGAAACTAGAAGGGGGGGTTGAATAGTTTCTTATATTTACTTGTTAAAATGTGGTTTCCAAAAATCCTTTTTCAAAAACTTAGGCTTGAGGAAATATGTGAAATCTTCTTATGCACAATATGAACAATGATAGTGTAACTAAACTAATACTAACAAAAATATATCCACAAAGAATAACGAATGATAGTGTAACTAATCTAATACTAACACATGTATATGCATAAAGAATAAAGAATCTAAAGAATTAAGGGTAAAGAAAGATCAAACCAAACACCAAGGATTTATAGTGGTTCGGCAACGAAGCTCACTCCTCGTTCCTACTCCACTCCTCGAGTACTCTTTACTCGAGAGTTCACTACACAACAAGCTCCTTATGGTGGAGAAAACCGTACACGTCGCTTAACCAATTTCCGACTCTAAGCTAAAAGTCGAGCCCTAATCGTAGCTAGGACCAATCTACACAACTATACTTAGTACATACACAACTTCCAAATAGACACAACTACTTGGATCTTCACAACTATGACACAACTACAAATGTATAAAATTAGATCTTCAATGGATCTTTGGTGGTGGACTCAACACTTCACAAGGATAGTGTTCTTCTCTTTGCACTTGGAAAGGAAGGGATGGAAGAACAAGATTCACTTCTTAAACAAGTAATAATTAAACAAATGATCAAAGATTTGAGTGATTAAAGAAGGTGTTTGAATCTGGAAATAAATGTGCAAAAGAGGTGAGATGAAAAGCTGAGAATGGTCCACTATTTATAGGACAAAGGAGCCAACGGCTAGTTCTGCCCGCGGTACCTTATCTTAGCCCGCGGTACCTTATCGATAAGGTACCGCCTAGGTGCTAAGGTACCGCCGGACTAGACTCCGCTCCTTTTTGTCCTTTAGTGGTGGAGGTCTTATCTGGATATAAAAAATATCCTGAAAGGATATTCTTAACCAAATAAGAATATGCCATTTTCAAATTTCAAATAATTAATTTAATAAAACATTTTCTTAAAAAGAAAGTTTAATAAAAACTTGTCACACTTAATAAAAAGTGAGTTTTAAGAAAAGATTAAATCACTTGATCACTTGATTAAGGTTAGTACTTGTTTATCCATACTATAACTAGGGTATAAAGGTTACCTCCATAACTCCGTATGGCGGAAGGTCCAAAAAGATCCATATGTAGGAGCTCTAAGCACCGAGAGGTTGAAACCAAATTCTTGGCTTTGTGACTTGAGTGAACTTGCTTTCCAACTTTGCAAGCATCACAAAAGTGACTATCAAACTTAATCTTGGGGAGGTTTCTTACCAACTCCATAGAGACTAAAGATTGAATTAAACGCATATTAGCGTGACCTAATCTCCTATGCCAAAGAGTAGAACTATCATCTATAGTCGCAAGACATATGTTGTCTTTTGACTTCTTATTAACCTTCATGACATAAAGCCCATGCTTTCTAACACCTTTTCCAATGACTTTTCCATCTTTTACGATTTCACTGTCATGTTCCGAAAAGATGACCTTACACTTATTATCACAAATTTGACCTATACTTAAAAGGTTAAATCCTAAGTTATCTACGTGCTCAACATTTTCGATGGTCATGGAGTCAAGAGAAATCGTACCTTTGCCAATGAAATTACCACGTAGACTACTAGTGAATGTGACGTTACCTCTATCATATTCTTTGTAATGCGAGAACAAACTTCGATTACCCGTCATGTGTTTAGAACATCCACTATCCTTAATCCACTCATCGGGCTCCAAATAAATTCACAAGCATATCTAGGTAACAACACACAAGATCAAACATTTGGTCCCCAATATCTCATGGGTCCAAAATTGTTAGTTCCAAACATCCCTTGCATTTGGTTGGGATACATGAATGAGGAGGGGATTCCCCATGGAGAACAAAATGGAGGAGGGTAGTAATTCATGTAACCATTTTGTTGTTCATTATTTCTTCTAGGTGTATTTGATCTAGGTTTAGAGTTATTATTATTCCTTCTAGGTGTTGGAGTTTTACTTCTAGATCGTGAATTGTTTTGATTATCTCTTCTAGGCGTTGTCGTTCTACTTCTAGGCTTAGACTCATTCCGTACTCTAGGTGGAGTAGAGGATAGTTTAGATAAACTTTTATTTCCCATGAGAGGTTTACTTAATGGCTTGTAGAACTTACCAATAGCATTGTCGTCAAGTATGGGTAATTTTACCTTATTAACAGTAAGATGCTTTAGTTTTTCATCTAACTTAGACTTTTCAGAAAGTTCAGGATTTTCACCAAAATCATCCTCTGCCCGCGGTACCTTATCTATGGCGGCGGTTCCATAGTGATAAGGAACCGCGCCATACAATTTGGAACCGCGTATAGTGGGCGTTTTTTCTGAAAACCTGACTTGTTTTGGTTCACTAGTTGAGGCTTCATTTGAGTTAAAACCTAGACCAAGTCTTTCCTTAGAATGAACTTGTTTGATTAACATATCATCAAGAGCACTAGTTCCTTTCATGAACTTTTACAATTTAATGGAGGTGCTATTGAGATCTTCATTCTCTAATCTAAGTTTCTCATAACTTAAGCAACTTAAATCAACCTCTTTATTTTTCTCAAGTTTAGCCAATTTCTCCCTAAGTTCATTGATCTCATTTTCAAGATTAGTTTTGGTTGTTTTTAAGGTTTTATTATTTTCTATGAATTTAAGACTAAGTTTGTGTAAACTATCATATTTGCCTTCAAATTCAATATCATCACAAGTGGAACTATCATTGCTATGATATTCGGTTTCGGAATGTACCTCTTTAGAAGTGTGAGCCATTAGACGTTTCTCCTCTTTGGGGTTGTCATCATCATCTTCACCGCTATCGCTCCAAGCGCCACTAACGAACGCCGTGTGGTTCTTATCATGAGCGGGCTTTGGACAATCACCAATGAAGTGATTTGGATCACCACATCTAAAGAAATTCCTATCACCTTTTTCGTTCTTGACAAACTGATTCTTTCACAATGGTTTCTTGTCATAGTTGGGTTGCCTAACGTGTTGACCTCGTCTCTTGAAGAACTTCTTGAAATCTCTCACCGCCAATGCATACTCCTCGTCATCGCTTTCCGAGGAACTATCATGGTCACTTTGTGCCTTCTTGGCTTTAAGTGCAAGAGATTTCCTTTCACTCTTGGTTTTCACTAATTCCGAGTCCTTCAAAATTATCATCTCATGAACCTTCAAGTTTCCTATGAGTTCATCGAGTGATAAAGTTGAGAGATCTTTCGATTCTTCAATCGCCGTGACTTTTGCTCTCCACTTTGGATGTAAGGCCCTTAGAAACTTCCTAACATTGTTCTTGCTAGAAAAACCTTCATCAAGTGCTTTTAGACTAGTAATAATGGTGTTAAACCTAGCAAATGCACTATCAATAGTTTCATCTTCTAAGATGACAAATTGTTCATATTGTTGGACAAGAAGATCGATTTTGCTTTCTTTGACTTGGCTATTACCTTGGTGGGTTACTAAAAGAGTGTTCCAAATATCTTTAGCGGTTTCACACATAAAAATTCTTTCATACTCTTTCTTAGGCAAAGCATTATAAATCACCATTTTAGCCTCATTATTTTTTGAAAGTTTCTTTTTAGTATCGTCATTAGTTTTGTCAAAAGTGACCAATTCTTTTGTTTTAGAAACTTCATTAAATTGATAAGGTAAAAAATCACCATTGGTAATAACATGCCAAAGATCTAAATCTTATAATTTCACATAAGTTTCAAATCTATTTTTCCAATAAATTAAACTATCGGTTTCAAAAAGTGGTGGTCTTTGCATAGATTGCCCTTCTAGGTATTTGTTGGAATCCATAGATCGATTCAAGTTTTAAAATACAATATACTTTAAAAATTCTTGAGCAACCCGCTCTGATACCAATTGTAGAAACTAGAAGGGGGGGGGGGTTGAATAGTTTCTTATATTTACTTGTTAAAATGTGGTTTCCAAAAATCCTTTTTCAAAAACTTAGGCTTGAGGAAATATTTGAAATCTTCTTATGCACAATATGAACAATGATAGTGTAACTAAACTAATACTAACAAAAATATATCCACAAAGAATAAACAATGATAGTGTAACTAATCTAATACTAACACATGTATATGCATAAAGAATAAAGAATGTAAAGAGTTAAGGGTAAAGAAAGATCAAACCGAACACCAAGGATTTATAGTGGTTCGGCAACGAAGCTCACTCCCCGTTCCTACTCCACTCCTCGAGTACTCCTTACTCGAGAGTTCACTACACAAAAAGCTCCTTATGGTGGAGAAAACCGTACACGTCGCTTAACCAATTTCCGACTCTAAGCTAAAAGTCGAGCCCTAATCGTAGCTAGGACCAATCTACATAACTATACTTAGTACATACACAACTTCCAAATAGACACAACTACTTGGATCTTCACAACTATGACACAACTACAAATGTATAAAATTATATCTTCAATGGATCTTTGGTGGTTGACTCAACACTTCACAAGGATAGTGTTCTTCTCTTTGCACTTGGAGAGGAAGGGATGGAAGAACAAGATTCACTTCTTAAACAAGTAATAATTAAACAAATGATCAAAGATTTGAGTGATTAAAGAAGGTGTTTGAATCTGGAAATAAATTTGCAAAAGAGGTGAGATGAAAAGCTGAGAATGGTCCACTATTTATAGGACAAAGGAGCCAACGGCTAGTTCTTCCCGCGGTACCTTATCTTAGCCCGCGGTACCTTATCGATAAGGTACCGCCTAGGTGCTAAGGTACCGCCGGACTAGACTCCGCTCCTTTTTGTCCTTTAGTGGTGGAGGTCTTATCTGGATATAAAAAATATCCTGAAAGGATATTCTTAACCAAATAAGAATATGCCATTTTCAAATTTCAAATAATTAATTTAATAAAACATTTTCTTAAAAAGAAAGTTTAATAAAAACTTGTCACAGTTAATAAAAAGTGAGTTTTAAGAAAAGATTAAATGACTTGATCACTTGATTAAGGTTAGTACTTGTTTATCCATACTATAACTAGGGTATAAAGGTTACCTCCATAACTCCGTATGGCGGAAGGTCCAAAAAGATCCATATGTAGGAGCTCTAAGCACCGAGAGGTTGAAACCAAATTCTTGGCTTTGTGACTTGAGTGAACTTTCTTTCCAACTTTGCAAGCATCACAAAAGTGACTATCAAACTTAATCTTGGGGAGGTTTCTTACCAACTCCTTAGAGACTAAAGATTGAATTAAACGCATATTAGCGTGACCTAATCTCCTATGCCAAAGAGTAGAACTATCATCTATAGTCGCAAGACATATGTTGTCTTTTGACTTCTTATTAACCTTCATGACATAAATCCCATGCTTTCTAACACCTCTTCCAATGACTTTTCCATCTTTTACGATTTCACTGTCATGTTCCGAAAAGATGATCTTACACTTATTATCACAAATTTGACCTATACTTAAAAGGTTAAATCCTAAGTTATCTACGTGCTCAACATTTTCGATGGTCATGGAGTCAAGAGAAATCGTACCTTTGCCAATGAAATTACCACGTAGACTACTAGCGAATGTGACATTACCTCCATCATATGCTTTGTAATGCGAGAACAAACTTCGATTACCCGTCATGTGTTTAGAACATCCACTATCCTTAATCCACTCATCAGGCTCCAAATAAATTCCCAAGCATATCTAGGTAACAACACACAAGATCAAACATTTGGTCCCCAATATCTCATGGGTCCAAAATTGTTAGTTCCAAACATCCCTTGCATTTGGTTGGGATGCATGAATGCGGAGGGGATTCCCCATGGAGAACAAAATGGAGGAGGGTAGTAATTCATGTAACCATTTTGTTGTTCATTATTTCTTCTAGGTGTATTTGATCTAGGTTTAGAGTTATTATTATTCCTTCTAGGTGTTGGAGTTTTACTTCTAGATCGTGAATTGTTTTGATTATCTCTTCTAGGCGTTGTCGTTCTACTTCTAGGCTTAGACTCATTCCGTACTCTAGGTGGAGTAGAGGATAGTCTAGATAAACTTCTATTTCCCATGAGAGGTTTACTTAATGGCTTATAGAACTTACCAATAGCATTGTCGTCAAGTATGGGTAATTTTACCTTATTAACAGTAAGATGCTTTAGTTTTTCATCTAACTTAGACTTTTCAGAAAGTTCAGGATTTTCACCAAAATCATCCTCTGCCCGCGGTACCTTATCTATGGCGGTGGTTCCATAGTGATAAGGAACCGCGCCATACAATTTGGAACCGCGTATAGTGGGCATTTTTTCTGAAAACCTGACTTGTTTTGGTTCACTAGTTGAGGCTTCATTTGAGTTAAAACCTAGACCAAGTCTTTCCTTAGAATGAACTTGTTTGATTAACATATCATCAAGAGCACTAGTTCCTTTCATGAACTTTTCCAATTTAATGGAGGTGCTCTTGAGATTTTCATTCTCTAATCTAAGTTTCTCATAACTTAAGCAACTTAAATCAACCTCTTTATTTTTCTCAAGTTTAGCCAATTTCTCCCTAAGTTCATTGATCTCATATTCAAGCTTAGTTTTGGTTGTTTTTAAGGTTTTATTCTTTTCTATGAATTTAAGACTAAGTTTGTGTAAACTATCATATTTTCCTTCAAATTCAATATCATCACAAGTGGAACTATCATTGTTATAATATTCGGTTTCGGAATGTACCTCTTTAGAAGTGTGAGCCATTAGACATTTCTCCTCTTTGGGGTTGTCATCATCATCTTCACCGCTATCGCTCCAAGCGCCACTAACGAACGCCGTGTGGTTCTTATCACGAGCGGGCTTTGGACAATCACCAATGAAGTGATTTGGATCACCACATCTAAAGCAATTCCTATCACCTTTTTCGTTCTTGACAAACCGATTCTTTGACAATGGTTTCTTGTCATAGTTGGGTTGCCTAACGTGTTGACCTCGTCTCTTGAAGAACTTCTTGAAATCTCTCACCGCCAATGCATACTCCTCGTCATCGCTTTCCGAGGAACTATCATGGTCACTTTGTGCCTTCTTGGCTTTAAGTGCAAGAGATTTCCTTTCACTCTTGGTTTTCACTAATTCCGATTCCTTCAAAATTATCATCTCATGAACCTTCAAGTTTCCTATGAGTTCATCGAGTGATAAAGTTGAGAGATCTTTCGATTCTTCAATCGCCGTGACTTTTGCTCTCCACTTTGGATGTAAGGCCCTTAGAAACTTCCTAACATTGTTCTTGCTAGAAAAACCTTCATCAAGTGCTTTTAGACTAGTAATAATGGTGTTAAACCTAGCAAATGCACTATCAATAGTTTCATCTTCTAAGATGACAAATTGTTCATATTGTTGGACAAGAAGATCGATTTTGCTTTCTTTGACTTGGCTATTAACTTGGTGGGTTACTAAAAGAGTGTTCCAAATATCTTTAGCGGTTTCACACATAAAAATTCTTTCATACTCTTTCTTAGGCAAAGCATTATAAATCACCATTTTAGCCTCATTATTTTTTGAAAGTTTCTTTTTAGTATCGTCATTAGTTTTGTCAAAAGTGACCAATTCTTTTGTTTTAGAAACTTCATTAAATTGATAAGGTAAAAAATCACCATTGGTAATAACATGCCAAAGATCTAAATCTTTTAATTTCACATAAGTTTGAAATCTATTTTTCCAATAAATAAAACTATCGGTTTCAAAAAGTGGTAGTCTTTGCATAGATTGCCCTTCTAGGTATTTGTTGGAATCCATAGATCGATTCAAGTTTTAAAATACAATATACTTTAAAAATTCTTGAGCAACCCGCTCTGATACCAATTGTAGAAACTAGAAGGGGGGGTTGAATAGTTTCTTATATTTACTTGTTAAAATGTGGTTTCCAAAAATCCTTTTTCAAAAACTTAGGCTTGAGGAAATATGTGAAATCTTCTTATGCACTATGAACAATGATAGTGTAACTAAACTAATACTAACATAAATATATCCACAAAGAATAAAGAATGATAGTGTAACTAATCTAATACTAACACATGTATATGCATAAATAATAAAGAATGTAAAGAGTTAAGGGTAAAGAAAGATCAAACCGAACACCAAGGATTTATAGTGGTTCGGCAACGAAGCTCACTCCTCGTTCCTACTCCACTCCTCGAGTACTCCTTACTTGAGAGTTCACTACACAACAAGCTCCTTATGGTGGAGAAAACCGTACACGTCGCTTAACCAATTTCCGACTCTAAGCTAAAAGTCGAGCCCTAATCGTAGCTAGGACCAATCTACACAACTATACTTAATACATACACAACTTCCAAATAGACACAACTACTTGGATCTTCACAACTATGACACAACTACAAATTTATAAAATTAGATCTTCAATGGATCTTTGGTGGTGGACTCAACACTTCACAAGGATAGTGTTCTTCTCTTTACACTTGGAGAGGAAGGGATGGAAGAACAAGATTCACTTCTTAAACAAGTAATAATTAAACAAATGATCAAAGATTTGAGTGATTAAAGAAGGTGTTTGAATCTGGAAATAAATGTGCAAAAGAGGTGAGATGAAAAGCTGAGAATGGTCCACTATTTATAGGACAAAGAAGCCAACGGCTAGTTCTGCCCGCGGTACCTTATCTTAGCCCGCGGTACCTTATCGATAAGGTACCGCCTAGGTGCTAAGGTACCGTCGGACTAGACTCCGCTCCTTTTTGTCCTTTAGTGGTGGAGGTCTTATCTGGATATAAAAAATATCCTGAAAGGATATTCTTAACCAAATAAGAATATGCCATTTTCGAATTTCAAATAATTAATTTAATAAAACATTTTCTTAAAAAGAAAGTTTAATAAAAACTCGTCACACTTAATAAAAAATGAGTTTTAAGAAAAGATTAAATCACTTGATCACTTGATTAAGGTTAGTACTTATTTATCCATACCTTAAGTGAAAATGGGTAAAATGAAAAATACTTGAACTCAAGAATTCGTTTTTCGTTGTTTTCGTAAATGCTTGTTTTTACATATTGTCGTAATCAAAACAAGGCGAGACCGAAAAATGCAAGTAACGTTTTTAGGCATTTATTGCATTAACAGATTTCTAAACAGCCTTATTCATACGAGAGTGTTAATTGCATCGACGTTCTTGATGAGGCTTGTAAAGAACACTTTAAAGATGCTTGTAAAAGTAGTCGTACCTCTCTTCCCAATGTTGAGATCGTTGCCTCCCTTGCTCCATCACTAACTCCATTTGGAGAAAGTGATTTCCTTTTGACAGAATTTGAAGCCACTTTGGGAGATATGAACTTACAATATGACGATTCTCCCACCGATTGGGATGAAGACATTCGTACCATTGAGAAACTTCTCAATGAGGACCATATTTCTCGACCATCTCCCAAGGATATTGCTATCGATGAACCGAATTTGATTGCGCCTTCCACCAAAAATCCTCCGGATTTAGGGCTTAAGGAATTGCCGTTCCATCTCGAGTACGTGTTCCTTGAAGACAAGAAGAAGTCGCCCGTCATAATCTCTAAGGACTTGAAAGAAGAAGAAAAATCTCGCTTTATCGCCGTGCTTAAAGATCATAAGAAGGCAATTGCTTGGAAAATTTCCGATATCCGCGGAATTGATCCAAACTTTTGTACTCACAAAATTCTCTTGGAAGATGACTTTAAACCCGTAATCCAAAGCCAAAGAAGGGTTAATCCTCGAATTCATGACGTCATCAAACAAGAGGTTATCAAACTTCTAGATGTCGGCTTGATTTACCCTATTTCGGATTCGCCATGGTTAAGTCCCGTCCATTGTGTGCCAAAGAAAGGCGGTATAACCGTTGTTCCCAATGAACACAACGAGTTTATTCCTACTCGTCTCGTTACTGGGTGGAGAGTTTGTATCGACTATCGCAAACTCAATGATGCCACGAGAAAAGATCATTTTCCTCTTCCTTTCATGGATCAAATGCTCGAGCGTCTAGCGGGTAATGATTACTATTGCTTCTTAGACGGTTTCTCCGGGTATTTTCAAATTCCCATCGATCCAAAAGACTAAGAGAAAACCACATTCACTTGTCCCTACGGAACATTTTCTTACAAACGCATGCCTTTCGGTTTATGCAATGCTCCTGGGACGTTCCAAAGGTGTATAATGGCTATCTTCCATGATATGGTTGAAGAAACTATGGAAGTCTTCATGGATGATTTCTCGGTTTATGGCGATTCTTTCTCTGCTTGCCTTGCCAATTTAGAACGTATGCTTAAGCGGTGTGAAGACACTCGCCTTGTTCTTAATTGGGAAAAATGCCATTTCATGGTAAAAGAGGGCATCGTGCTAGGACACAAAATCTCCAAAGCCGGTCTTGAAGTGGACCGTGCTAAAGTCGATGTTATTGCAAAATTGCCTCCACCTTCAACCGTGAAGGGTGTGAGAAGTTTCCTCGGTCATGCGGGCTTCTACCGTCGATTTATCAAAGATTTTTCTAAAATCGCTCGCCCGATGACCCACCTCTTGGAAAAAGATACTCCTTTTATCTTTTCCAAAGAGTGTATTGAAGCCTTCAACCTTCTTAAGGATAAGCTAACTAAGGCACCGGTCTTGGTTACCCCTAATTGGGAGCTACCTTTCGAATTGATGTGCGATGCTAGCGACTTTGCTATTGGAGCGGTTTTGGGCCAAAGAGTGAATAAACACTTCCAACCGATCCATTACGCTAGCAAGACAATGACAGGGGCTCAATTGTATTACACGACAACCGAAAAAGAGCTTTTAGCTGTTGTCTATGCTTTTGAAAAGTTCCGCCCCTATCTTGTCCTTTCCACTACCATCGTGTACACGGACCATTCCGCGTTGAAGTACTTGTTAACTAAACAAGATTCTAAACCAAGACTTCTTCGCTGGGTTTTGCTACTTCAAGAATTTAAAATCGAAATTCGTGATAAGAAGGGAGCTGAAAACCTAGCCGCGTATCATCTAAGTAGACTTGAGGATCCTTATCAAGGGGATCATCCGAACAAAGAGATAAATGACTCTTTTCCCCTGGAGACCTTAATGTCTATCAACTCGAATTTTGATGAAACCCCGTGGTTTGCGGACATTGCAAACTACTTGGCGGGTGGAATTCTCATTGACGGGTTAACATCCCAACAAAAGAAAAAGTTCTTTAAAGATTTTAAGACTTACTTTTGGGATGACCCGTATCTCTTCAAACAATGCGCTGATTTGATTATTCGCCGATGTGTTGATGGACCGACAGCTTTAGACATTCTCGAAGCTTGCCACAAAGGACCCACAGGTGGTCACTTTGGTCCTAACTTCACTGCTAAGAAAGTGTTTGACTCGGGATTTTATTGGCCCTCCATTTATCGTGACGATCACGAAATGGTGAAAAATTGTGATGCTTGCCAACGACAAGGCAAGATCACACATAAAGATGAGATGCCTCAAAATTTCATACAAGAATGTGAAATCTTTGATGTATGGGGCATCGACTTTATGGGGCCATTCCCTTCATCTAAAGGAAACAAATACATCCTTGTTGCCGTTGACTACGTTTCTAAATGGGTTGAAGCCAAAGCTTTACCCACTAACGATGCAAGGGTGGTTTGTAACTTTTGGAAGTCGCTATTCGCTAGATTCGGTGTGCCTCGTGCCATTATTAGTGACCGCGTGACTCATTTTTGCAATGATCAATTCGCAAGAGTCATGGCTAAGTATGGTGTCAATCATCGTATTTCTACCACATACCACCCACAAACTAATGGTCAGGCTGAAATCTCTAACCGAGGGTTAAAGCGAATTCTTGAACGAACCGTGGGAGAGCATCGTGCCTCATGGGCCGATAAACTTGATGATGCTCTATGGGCTTTCCGTACCGCATACAAGACTCCGATTGGTTATACACCATATCGTCTCGTGTCGGGAAAGCATGCCACCTCCCCATTGAGTTGGAGCACAAGGCTTACTGGGCCTTGAAGTGGGCTAACTTCGACATCAACAAAGCCGGTGACCTACGCAAAATCCAACTCAATGAGCTTAATGAACTCAGGAATGAAGCTTATGAAAATTCTTTGATCTATAAGGAAAAGACTAAGCTCATTCATGACTCTAAGATTAAAAACCGAGAGTTCCAAGTTGGAGACAAAGTTTTACTCTTCAACTCTCGGTTGAAAATCTTTTCGGGTAAGCTGAAATCTCGTTGGTCTGGCCCATTCACCATTGCCCAAATCTTTCCATATGGTACTCTCGAGCTCGCTCAACCTAATGGACCTAATTTTAAGGTGAATGGCCAACGATTGAAGTTGTAATTTGGTGAGGACATCTGTCATGAGATGATTCCATCCCCCACCACGTTTCCCATGAACTAGTTTTGGGTCGAGTCAGGCTCGTGACTCGGTTATCAAAAACAAGCGCTCCTCGGGAGGCAACCCGAGTATCTATCCCTTTCCGTTTTACCTCCTAAGTGTAGGGGGCCTATATAGGTTGTTTGTGTTTGTGTGGTGATGTGATTACAGGGATGAATGCACTTTTGGAACCTTTGAAGAACCGTGCTCCCGTGTTATCCGCAATCCGGTTCTATCTCTCAACTATCGTGATTCAATTTTCTTCATACTCACATTTGAAATTGATCACTTTAGTCGTCTCTTCCTTATCTTGATTTAACCAACGTGCACAATGTCATAAGTGTAGGGGAGACTTTTCCCACATTCTTAAACATTGAGGACAATGTTTATATTAAGTGTAGGGGAGACTTCTATCGAAGTTTTAAGTGGACTTTTCCATTAAAATGCCTTCATTCAACCGGAAAATCATCTTTTTCAACATTTTTCAAATTTTTAATTAACTTTGGCCAAATAGTCGAAATTTTTAAATTTTTATCGTTGCTTTCATATGTATATATCCCACAATAAAGTCAAAAGTATTAATAAAGTGGTGTAGCTAGTTTAGAAGTTTTTGACATATTAGGCCCGTTGCGATTATTTTGACTCAACCCGAATAGACTTATCCAAGTTTATTCTAGCAAGTATCCTTAACCATGTAGACCTTAATTGGTTTATTAGGCTAAGCATCCACGAGTCTCATTACTTGAGATTTTAAATTGTGGAGAACGAGAAATGATAGAGTCAATTATAAGTCGGTATTCTTGCACAAGCACACTTGGTGTGATTATAAGCCTATTCTCCCATCACTTGCTAATAATTTATCTGCAATAAGTAAGGTCGTACAATTTTATTGAATAACTTAGCTTCTAGCCCAAGATCGTTTAAAAGTTGCTCGGTAATGATAAGAGTTCATAGCCAAGGCATAACTAATGAAGCAGGGCGCGAAGATTGGCGAGTCCGAAAAGGCCCTAAAAAGGCATGACGATTCCATTTTATTGCTAAAGATCCAAGGTGATGTGAAAAGCATTATTCCAAAAATCAATATGAAGGATCAAGACTCACGACGAAAAGCAATCAACTCCCATAAAGATCATGGAGAAGTCTATCCGAAAAGACCCTAACAAGGTATGAGGATAAATAGATCCAAGTCCGAAAAGGAGGCGGATCGTTGTATCTCAAAATCCCAATTAACGATTGAAGAAATAATGATGAAGTCGTGGTCGACAAAGTTAGAGTATCCCTCAAAAGTCTCCAAGTGAAGAAACTCTATTAATGAAGAGAAGACCATTATCTCAAGAACGTCTCTTAAGATATGAAGTATGAAGTACATGCCAAATATCGGCCGGAGAAAGGTCTCAAATCATGAAGCGAATTATGCCAAGATATGAACTTTTTGATATCCTGAGAAGCAGTTTTAAGAGATTTTGTCCTTTAGCTAACTATTAATCAAATCGTCCTACTTTGCTTTCAGCCTAAATAAACTATCGAAATAAGTCCAAAAATGCATCTTCATGATCATTCTAAGACAAAAATAAAATATAAGAGATATACCTAGGAATAAGGGAGTTTAAGCATATAATTAAGCCATGTGTGTAAGTGTTTGTTTTGCTAACTTATAATAACAATGATCTCGTTTTTAAGCTTGGTTTGGGGAACGTGAAACTTGAGGGTGATAAATCTTCACAGCACCGAAGCCCTAATGTAAGTCTTAGATCTCTTTGCGAGTTATTTCCATATAGCTATTTTCAAGTGAAAATGGTTTTCTATCCCTTTTGTTTCATTCAAGTTTTTATATATCTCTTTGGTAGTAGTGGTTATTGTTAATAAGGCCAAGGTTGATTGGTTATGAGAAAAGTGTAAATTTGCTTTATCACTAAGCATTGCATGAGGGCATGGCAATGGTTAAGTGTAGGGTATTTGATAGGTGTGAAAACACCCATCCTTTTACCACTTATTTCTTGCTAAAACAAGACCAAAACGTGTATTTAATGTCATTTGTTTGGAATTATCCGTGGTGTGTGTTTGTTGTGTTTTCAGAGCCAACCGGATAGCTATTGAAGAAAACATGGGATTGCACGGGTTTTATCGAAGAAAAAGACGAAAAGACGAAGTCTATAGTCCAAGAGATGCAAAAGATTTGAAGTCAATGGGACTATTTGAAGATTTATCGAAGAAAAGGACCAAAGATGGAAGATTTACATATGTCGAAGAACTCAAGTCTATTAAATGAAGAAATTAATAGACGAGTTGAATTTATTCGTCGACAAATCCCGAATCGAAATCGAAAACGTCAACTTTTCTGAAAAGACGAGAAGACAAGAAGAAAGGGAGAAAGCCCACTCACCAACCAACTTGAAGACCTATAAATAGCAGTCCCTTCACACATTTAGACAAGTTTTTCATTTCCCTTTTTTTGTTTTTTCTGTTTCGTAGGAAACCAACACCATTAAGGTGTTGGTGATTTTTCATTTTTGTTGAATCAAAGATCTTGTAAGTTTTTAATCTTCCCTTTTGTTCACTTATCCTAAATCATTCAATATCATCTTTCATTTAATCTTCATCTTTCTTTTCTTGGTGATTCAAAGTTTTTAGTCTTTATTTTGTTGAGTTTGATCTTCAAAACTAAGTGGGTTTTATGTTTTTGTTGATTTGATTTGATGTTTATGATTAGTAGATGATTAGTGGTTAAATTGGTTTAAGTTTCGGTTAAAAACTTGGTTGATTTTGGTTAAATTCTTGTTGTTATTGTGTTCCCTGTTCTTCGCATATTCAGTTACCCAGATTCCGAATGAAGTCAATTTATTCCGGATGAAGGTGTGATTTGAAAACATTCCGAATGAAGCTGTTGATTTAAATATTCCGAATCAGTGCAAGTATTCTGAACGAAGGTTTCATTCAAATTATTGCGAATCAGTTTGTTCATCCGGAATAATCAATATTTTGGATGAGTAGCTAGTTCCGAATCAAGGTTTTTTGAAAATATTCCGAGTCAGTTTTTCTGTTATTCCGAATGAAGCTTTTTGTTTAAATTATTCTGAGTCAAATTTTTATTCCGAGTAAGCAAATGTTCCGAATCACCAAATATTCCGGATGAGCCAAAATGTTCCGAATCAAAGATTTGTCAGATTATTTCAGATGAGCAAGCCATGTTCCGAATGAAGTGTTTTTGTTAATTATTTCGCATGAGCAACTCATATTCCGAATGAAGCTTTTTGTTCCTGATTATTCCGCATGAACGACTTGTTCCGAATCAAGCTTTTTGTTCCTGATTATTCCGCATGAAGGTGTTGTTCCGAATCAAGCTTTTATCTTCAATATTCCGGATCAAGCACCACATTCCGAATCAAGTATTTTTCAGTAAGGGGTATTTTACTGTTTATGTTTTATTGTTTAAATGTTTAATTTTAATTCAAGCTTTATTTTATTAACTATTTTTGGTTTAAATTTTTATCACTTTACGCATTTAATCCTTTTTAGTAGATTAGAAAACCAATCCCCTTTTTAGTTACCAAGAACAACTATTCCACTTTGAGTCGTGATCAATTCGAGAAGATACCGAGAACTAAATTGAACCCCATACAAAAGCCTTGTATCAAATAACCTGGGAAAAACAGACAGCGAAGAACACGGGGAAGAATAATAATACGAATCTAACCAAAACTAATCAAATCAAACCAAAAGATTAAGCAAGACTAATCACAAATGATCAACTAATGAATACCTATCAATCCAAATCAATAAAACTAACAATAATAACCACAATAATCAAAACCCACTTGGTCAAATTAATAAAAATTAAAGAACATAAACATGAACATAAAGCATAAAGATCAAACAAGAAAGGTAGATAAGAGATTAACAAATAAAAATAAAGATTAACAACAATAAAAAGGAAACTTACTTGAAATTAAAGGAATTTAAAGGTGCAAGACAATTAAGGAAATGACATGAATTTAAATGCAAGTAATTAAAAGGGTGGAAGAACTAATTGTCACTATTAGCCAACAAAAACTAAACAAATGACTAATGACTCTATTTATAGGGGAGGAGGGGATTAGTGGAAGGAAGCTTCCTCCTCTCTTTCTTCTTTCTTTAATTATCATTAAGTCCTTGTCTTCTTAATTCTTCGACTTTTGTCTCGGGATTAATAAACTCGTCTTGTAATTTCTTCAATAAATTAGACTTGAGTTCTTCGGCTTTTAGTAAACTTCCGTCTTTTGACTTTTTCTTCAATAAATATTCAGAATTGGTCTTGGACTTCCGTTCTTTTTGCACTCTTGATTTCTTGACTTCGTATTTTGTCTTTTTCTTTGATAAAAGCCCGTGAAAGCCCGTGTTTTCTCCCCTTTTCAAATTTTCGTCCTAAATCACAACAAAAACACAAACCACGCATAATTCCGACATTTACGACATAAAATACACGTTTTGGCCTGGTAATTATTGTAATTAAGTGGTAAAAGGATGGGTGTTTACACACCTATCAAATCCCCTACACTTGACCATTGCAATGTCCTCATGCAATGCATTAGTTACAAAGCACGTTTTACATTTTCCATCATAATCAATCCATATTGGCTTTTATTAAAGAGATAGGAAATTATAAATATTCAAAGGAAGAAAGTAAGTAAAGAAATCAAAGACATACCTTAGGGTTTTGGAAATGTCATGAATGATCATCATCCTCAAGTTTTCACATTCTCCAAACCAAGCTTAAAAACGAGATCATTGTTATTATAAGTTAGCAAACTAACACGAACTCATGTGGGCCAATTATTTACTTAGACTCCCTTATTCCTAGGTGTATCTCTTGTATTTTATGATTGTCTTTAATGATCACGAGGATGCATTGTTGACTTATTTCGATAGTTATTAAGGCTGAAAATAAAGTGGGACGATTTAATCAATAGTTAGCTAAAGGAAGAAATCTTTTAAAACTGCTTCACGTGACCTCATAAAATTCATATCTTGGCATAACTCGCTTCACGATTTGAGACCTTTCTCGGACCGATATTTGGCAGCGACTTCATACTTCAAATCTTGAGAGACGTTCATGAAATAATGGTCTTCTCTTCATAATAGGAATTTCTTCACTTGAAGTTTTGAGAGATTCTTCATATTTGGACCACGACTTCTTCATTTTTCTCCAATTTTTATTTTGGACTTTAATATACAACGATCCGCCTCCTTTTTGGACTTGGATTTATTTATCCTCATACCTTGTTAGGGCCTTTTTGGATAGACTTCTCCATGATCTTTTGGGGAGTTTTTGCTTTTCGTCGTGTGTCTCGATCCTTCATATTGATTTTCGATAAATGATTCTTCACATCACTTTTGGATCTTTAGCAACAAAATGTAGCCCTCATGCCTTGTTAGGGCCTTTTCGGACTCGCCAATCTTCGCATCCTGCTTCAATAAGTTATGCCTTGGCTATGAACTCTAATCCATACCGAGCAACTTTTAAACGATCTTGGGCTAGAAGCTAAGTAACTTTTCAAATCGTACAACCTTATTTATTGCAGATAAATTTATTAGCAAGCGATGGGAGAATAGGCTTATAATTAACTCACATAAATTCACGAAAGAATACCAAACTTATAATTTACGCAATTTAAAATCTCAAGGAATGAGACTCGTGGATGCTTAGCCAATTAAATCAAAGTTTTGGGTTTTCGAGTCATCTATAGGATCTTGCAAATTCTTGGACTTTTTCAAGTTTAGAAATCGCATTTTAAAGTTCCCTTGATAAACAACTCTATAGGATCAATTATAGGAACTTGCGAAAAGTTCTTGTTCTTAACCCGTGAGAGTTAAGACTTTTGCGTTTTAAAGCTCCCTATATAAAAGCCTAGCAAAACTTGACTTAAACACGTTAAGGATACTAGCTAGAGTAAACTTAGATAAGTAAACTCGGGTTTAGTCAAAAGATTCACAATGTTTGAAAATTAAAACCACTTTATTAAAATTTATTCTAGTAAAGAAAGGAAATAACTATACAAAGGTAAAACTACTAGGCCAAAATAGATCAAAAATTTTCAAAAATGTCGAAAAAATTGATTTTCCGGTTAAAATGAGGACAAATACAAGGAAAAAGCCACTTAACTTCGATAGAAGTCCCCCCCTAAACTTGATATAAACATTGTCCTCAATGTTTAAGCATGTGGGAGTAAACTCCCCTACACTTAGGACATTGTGCATGTTGTTTAAATCTTACTAAGGAAAAGATAACTAACGAGATTTCTATTTTAATATTGAGAAATATAAAATAGTGAATCGAAAAGAGTTTAGGATAGAACCAGGAAGACGGAAACACGGAATCACGGGTCGTCAAAAATCATCAAGAGTGGATCATTGAACGCTCGAATCCCTGAATATGAGAAGAGAGGAAATAGCAAACACCAACGGGTCCCTCCTACACTTAGGATAAAGATAGCTAAAAGATAGATACTTGGGTTGCCTCCCAAGAAGCGCTTGATTTTTGATCAGGTTAAGTGAATATGTAGATCATGTTGGGCCGTATCTTGAACCACATTGGAAGTTTCAGGATAGTGAGGTATATGCTAATTCTCATTATATGATAGATCCGCCGTGTCAAGGAGGGATTTTCAAGTATGGATTTAGGAACCCACCGTGTTTAGATCCAAAAGGGAGGTGCTGTAAGTGAGGACCAGATGAAGATGAAGCCGGGATGAGCCAAGTTGGAGAAAGTGATGGACCACATCCTATGGAGTGATGTAGTGATGGATTTTTGTTGTATTTCAGTTTATGTATTGTTGTGTTGTATTTGGATTATCTAGATGTTGTGAGGTATTTTTATGATGGATTATTATTATTGTTGTTTTTTAGGATGGTAAGGGTAAGTGACATTAGTGACAAGGTTTTGTTGCGATTTTCTCGGATTTATGGATGAAATCTACTATTACCCTTTAGTATTTTGATGTGTCTTTGTATCTTTTCTTTTGAGATGATTGTGGAATTTAGGTAGTATTGTGTTGTTGGCGTATGTAGTATTCTTGTTATATCCTGATGAAAAGATCCTATTCTTTCTATCTAGATGTGTATACTTATTAAGTCTCTTTCGTATGTGATAACAGTTGAAAGAGTTGAGTGAGATATGTTTCTGTCATTAGCATGGATTCCTGTGTGTGTGACTGAGTATCTTGAAATATGTCTCAAAAGGTTGCCAACCATTAGGGTAGATTATATGATTGTGGGAGTAGTTGTTAGATTGTTTGAAGCTGATAGTGCTGAGAAGAGACGAGATGCTGCTGAGATTGAAAATCCTGCTGTTTTAGTTGAAGATGCTACTGAAATTGAAGATGCTGCTGAGACTGAAGATGCTGCTGATATTGAAGATGCTGCTGGTCCAGTTAGAGATGCTGCTGTTATTTTGCAAGATTTTAAAAGAATGTCTGTGTATTGGATTATTAGGAATGAGAAGAGATGCGGTGAAGAGTGCCGTACGACTATTGATGGTAATTGGAAAGGTGCAACTATATGGATAAGTTCGAGTAACTGATGGATGTTTAATATATCAATAGTAAATTGGGAATGTTCAACTCGACGAAAAGAGATGGTAATTTAAAGATTGACCGTGATTCGAAATTAAGTGTGGCAGAAAAGGGTAAAGGAACGGTGTTGTTGCGAATGAGAACAAGGAATAGGAATTTATTTCCTCTAATAGAAGGTAAACTTGGAATTTAATAGTCTAAGATAAGAAGAGATGGTATTCAAGCAGTTACTATAAATCGGGTAAGCAGGAGGAAGTATGATGTGTAGATCACATGTATTTTATACCACTTAAGTAATTATCTATTTACTTGATGTAAGTACGGACTAGCTGGAGGTCGAGCTACTAAAGGAATAATAAGGAATGTGGTATAAAAATTGGTATTTCTGTGGTAATGAAGTGTTTTCATTTCGGTAAAGGAGATTGAATAAAGGAATTATTCAGATAATGGAAGATCAATATGAAAGGAATGTCGCTGCTATTACAGCCTTTATTTTGGAAATGCTGATAAGATTTGAGATTTAGATGCAGTAAATTGTGTGTTCTTATCTGGAAATCATTGAGTTAGAATTTTATTGAAATACTGAAAGTGTTATTGATGGTGTATCTAAATTCTGAGGGTGTTATTGAGGATATATTGAGATTTGAAGATGTTAGATTTTAGCAGACTTGAGGACAAGAATTCAACAAGAATTTGCGATTGGTTGAAATGAGAAATTCACTAACGGAAGAATAATATGTATATATATTAAGGAAATATTTTCTGAGTTTATGTAATTAAGAAGTATAGCACAATCAACTGAACTAGAGTTGTGAGAAAGTTAACCGGGATAAGGATGAATATCATAGGATATGATAAATAAAGGTGGAAAGAATTAAATTGGAATGTTGTTGAACATTGAGTACTGATTTCAGGGAGTAATCAGTGGAATTTCTATTTGACGATTTTATTGGTCAATGAGGAGAAGGTATGTAGTAGGAAACTACAATAAGTCGAAATTTTTGTGCACTTTACTAGTTGTAGTCGGGAAAAGAATGAGAAGATGCGTTAGTACTTGAGGATACTATGTGATTGTTCTGCGGAATCGTAGAGTTCACTGTCGTCATGGGAAAAAGGAAGCTTTGCGTTAGCTTGGTGATAGGAGTTATGCAATCTGATTGTATATTTTATTATATGGCATTGTCAAGAAGTTGAGGATGGTAATATGTTTGATTGTAAGGATTGGCAGATGAGACAATAAGGATAATCTGATTTGACTGGAAGGGTAAGTAATAATGGAACTAAGGATAGAAGCTGGATGTTTTATGAATGAGATGATTGTTGTAAGGTTGAACAAACTGAGCACCAGATTTCGGTGTCTATTATTGATTGTGAATGTTTAGTGTGATGACTAGATGATTGAAGGAATGAAAAGTATTCTCTAACAATTGGAAAAATTGTTATTAAAAGGAGGAACGGTGTGTAAAATTCTTTGGATAAGAATTTTAGTTGGAGTAATATAGATATTTTAGAATGTGCAATCTATGGCTGAAGTGATCGTGAAAATCTGACTAGATTGAAACGATTGAGGCATTGTCGATACCGATGAAACCGACTAAAGCTTGTCAATTCCTTTGTGTAAGTTGAGTATTATCGGAGGTTTATCAGGAGGTTTTCACTGATTGTTGAACCAAGGATAAAGTTGACAAAGAAGAACTAAATGTGTGAAATCCATTCATATATTTAAGTTGTGGTTGTGAGATCTGATTTTGTAGTTGAGGAAGTTGTTTGTGAACGCTGAGGATAGATTGAAGTTCGGTGCCTGTATAATTAGTATTGTAGGAATCTGAAGGAATTATAAAGCTGCGATGATGATATTTGGATAATATCAAGTGGAAAGGAAAGCAATAGTAATGGAGTTATTTAAATAGTATATGATATGAGGAAGATGTAATAATGTACTATGGAAGGTACTGTAAATCGGTGATCTAGCAAGCATTACGCTTGGTACATAGAGATTGTTAGAATGAATGAAAGTGGAAAATGAGTATGGGAAGTATTTAAGCGACTGGTAAGAATTATGGATAATCTCATTGTATTTAGTTTGAGTGTAACCTCAGGACATAGAGGCAGAGTAAATTTTAAATATTGGAAATCGCTATGATAACGTATGAGTATTGATTAAGGTTTGAACATATTATATGTAACCCAGAAATTGAGATTGACTTTTGGATATTAGTGATTTCTACAGAAAGTGTGAAGAATTGAGTTAAGGAGGAATATTGCGTATTTTCGGAAAGTAATGGACAGATTGAAAGGATGAATTGAACGATGGTAACTGAAATTGGTATCAATCACATCAACATATAATAGAAACTTAAGAAGATGATATCTTAATATTTTACTATGAGGACTAATGGAAACTAGTGAAGATGGAATCTTTATGCGATGATAATCGTCATATCAGTAGTTAAGAGGTGTAATATGACAACTTGAATCACAACTATGTATGTTGTCTGAATTGTGGGATACGTTGTCAGAGTATTGAGGCAGGAATGAAACTGAGAAAGTGATGCAGAAGGAGTATGAATGATGGAGGAATATTAGCATAATAGAAGGTGAAATTGAAAATTGAAGTGTAGTAATAGTTATGGATATGGTGATATCATAAGAATTGAGTTGGACTGGTGTGAAAGACGTGAGTATCTCTTGAGGATAAGAGGTCATGTTGACTCTAGAAGTGAGGAAGTGCGAGTGTGAGGCGGGTTGAGCGCCGGGACGTCGCTCTCTTTTAGGAGGGTAGGATGTAACAACCCAAAACCGTGGTCATTATTTAATTATATTATTACGTATATTTTTAGAATTTTTGACGAGGTTGATTATTATGACGATTGGTAATTTGATATGGATGATGTCGAAATTATATTTTTACGTTTTGACGAGTTACGAGGATTATTAGTGATGACGATATCGACGGATGCCAGATAAATTTTACATTTTAATTTAAACATGTCGATGTTTAATATTTTGACGTTTTTATTTTAATGTCGTATTAAGTAGTGCCGGGACTATATAATATATTATTTTGTGTGCGTTTTAAGTTTTGAGAAGCATTTTTAAGAAACTCGAGACCCGTAAAAATTTTCAAAAGTGACTAATAGTCATTTCCCGCTTTTTAACAAAGTATTTGCACTTTGGTCTAAAAGAATCACAATTGGCAAAAACCACCCTAAACTTTCCCCATATAAAATGAAAAAATTAAAACAAAAACACATACACAATCACTCCACCCACCACAACTCTCTCTCCCCTCCCTCTCCTTTTTCTTCCCGTCAACCCACAACCACCAAACACCCCTTGATTTTTCAAAATCAAGTTTGATTCAATTAAAACTAATCAAAGACCCATTCCTAGTTTTTGATTCTCTACACATTGGTATGAAATTTAGCTACATGCATGAACATTTTTATAAAACCCATTTTTGGATGAAAATCATGTTGTTTGATCTTAAATTGTTATTGTATGTAGGTGTATATGCTTATATATATATATATATGTTTTTATGATTGCATGTTAAGATTTTTGAGTTGGGTTTTTATGATTTGATCATCTAGGATGATTTAGTATGTTATGATATAAACTAGTAGTGTGGGAATGATTATAGCGGTAAAAATGGGGTTAAAATGTGGTGAAAAATTAATTTTGAGTGATATTTAAACATGTATTTTATAGCAGATTATTAAAAGTAAATTTCTGAAAATATGAGTTTGAGTTTGAGATGAACTAATTAGATATTGCTGTAGAGGATGTTTTTACCTGCGTTTTGGTATAAGGTAGGACTTGTAGCTCCAAACGAGCGAAAAGTTACGTTAGTTTGATTATTTCGTGTACCAGGAGACGAGTACCGACACAATATATAATTGTTGTCGATATCAGGATCGAATCTCGGGGACTATAAAATGGATTTTTAAATATGTCATGGACTGATTTTTAAGGTTAAGTATGAGGATGTCGAGTTATTTTCAAAGTTGAGTGTCGGTTTCATAAACGGAGAAAAATAAATGTGTTAAAAGACTATAAGTGTTGTTAACGTAAAACTGTCCGGTTTTTGTAGTTCAAAGATGTGTCGGGCAGGGAAATTTAAATGTAAAATCTTTTGATGAGTTTTTAACAGGGCTTTCTATATATAGTAAGTGAAGTTTCTGATTAGTATCATAAAAATTTGACGTGTTTAAGTGGGGTAAATGAGCTTGTACATTTGGTGTGTACCAGCATATTTTTATCGAAGGAATTAACTAATAGAATAAACATATAGAATGGAGTAAAAGGTCACTTGTATTATTTTTATTTTGGATTGATTTGTGATTTTATGATTTTGAGTTTGATATTACTAAGTATGGATTTTACTCGAGTTATTATTGATGAACGCGCCTTATTTGATAGGTTGCGGTTTTTGTGTTTACCGGGCATCAACTATCGTCGAAGATCGTCATACTACTGCTATTACTCCAGGTGAGTCTATAGCCTCGCTTTCTACTTGTTTTAATGATTTTAAAACCCGCGAGGGGGATACATACTATTTGAAGTAAAATGAACACATGTCATGAGTAATTGTTAGACCCGATGTTGCCTTTGATGAAATGAATTATATAAGTACTTAATTGCATAAGACCCTAAATTAATGAGCCGTTAACTATCTTATGACTTGATGTTGCGAGTTGGGAATAGCCGCTTATTCTAATAATAGTACTATTGGGTTGACAACCCTATCTGAGACCAGGGCTTTACGCTGAGTAACCCGCTGGGATGGATAATTTTATGTGAATGAGAGTTGGTATTCTTGCAATTAATACCCTAGTAGGGGCACTGGTAATTTTTCTAGTCATGCTGGCATTTGGCGTAGGTGACTAAGTTAAGGGGTCGGTGTCATGAGCTTAATACAATTCGATAGCTACTGCTATAATATAATATACCTGATTGATAGATTGTATGGCCACAATTCTATTAAACAATTGTGAATGATTTTTACGATGTGTTCAATTATGTTTTGTTAAACCTATAGACTTGCTCAACCTTTGTGTTGATGATTTTAAGCATGTATTTCAGGTACTTGAAGTTGTTGATTTGCGGAGCTTGCAGGAGAAGTATCGCGGAATTGCTTTTGTAGTAATTTGGTCTAAAACAAATTTCTTTCCCTATTGTCGTAAACATATAGTAAATGGTCAAATATTTTGGTAAAAGGTTTGTTGTTTTGATTAAGATCTTAGGGAAACCTGTACGCTACTCTGATATATTTTAAACGGATTTTACTTGGGATTGAAGGTTTTAAACATTGATTTAAATTATTTTCCATATTTATTCTTAAATATATTGTTTTTGGGTCATTTAAAGAGTTGTGAAATGAAGTTTGTGAATAACACCCAATTGTGTATTTTCCGCTGCGCAATGTAAATTGGGGGTGTTAAATACCTTGATTTTGATAAGCAAGTGCTAACGGCAGAGAGAGTGATTAGTTTGTTTTGTGATGATCAATGGAATATTTTAGATAATTTAATGAGATATTGTTCGGTGTGCAAGACTTCTAATTAGCACTCTTCTCAAATGCAATCATTATAGATACTTCATGAAGTTATCTCATTTATTATTATTAAATTTTATTTTCAATTTTAAAAGTACAATTTATATGTTTTTGCATAAAAAAGTATCAAATTTGAAATACAATTTATATTTTTTTGTTTTTATAACATTTGACATTCCTTAAAATAACTTCAAACAAATAGATGCTAATATTTTGTAGTTAGAATATCTTTTTAAGTTTATCATTGTTTTTGTATTCCATAAGAGCATCTACAATGGTTTGAACCTTTAAAAGGTCTAAGATTTAATAATATAATTAATTTATAAAGGTCCTAACTTCATAAACCTTTTTTATTTGTATAAACCTCTTAAAGTTTATAAATTCTCAATATTTACACATGCATTAAATTTTGAAGAGGAATAATATTTTAGACCTATACAACATAAACCTACTTATAATGTTTATAACTTTAATTAGAATCGACTATGTATTTGTTGATACAAAAGTTGGATGATCCTTGCTTGATTCGGATTAGGCTTAATTCGGATAGATTGGGTTCCGGCTCTTGAACCAATTGAATGTCTTGCTGAGACCCTACACACTAAAACAACACGCGTTAAGCTTACCATGGGAACGTATCCCACGATTAGACTCTGGCGTGAGAGTAAGTAATCGGTTTAGGGTCATGAATCGGTTGTAGGTTAAGAGTATGAAGAATGTGATCCCTCTGTGGAACCCTTAGGGGTTCCTTATTTAGGCGGTGAAACCCTAATGGGCTTGATAGGTGTGTAAACACCCATCCTTTTTACCACTTAATTACAATAATAACCGAGCCAAAACGTGTATTTTATGTCATTTATGTCGGAATTATGCGTGGTTTGTGTTTTTGTTGTGATTTAGGATGAAAAGGTGAAAAGTGGAGAAAACACGGGTATTCACGGGCTTTTATCGAAGAAAAAGAAGAAAGACGAAGTCAAGAAGTCAAGAGTGCAAAAAGAACGGAAGTCCAAGACAAATTCTGAAGATTTATAGAAGAAAAAGTCAAAAGACGGAAGTTTACTAAAGCCGAAGAACTCGAGTCTTATTTATGAAAAAAATTCAAGACGAGTTTAAAAGAAATCCCGAGACAAAGTCATTAAGTCCAAGATTTAAGAAGATTAAAGAAAGCAAGGACTTAAGTGTGCAATTAAGAAAAGATGAAAGAGGGAGGAAGCTTCCTAAGCACTCCTTAATCTCCCCTATATATAGATTATACGAGATTCATTTTCATTTTGTTGGCTAGTTTGACAAACTATGCTCTTCCATTTTAATTACTTGCACATTTAAATACATGTCATTTACTTTATTGTCAAATTTAAATACCTTGTCTTGCACCTTAAATTTCTTTAATTTCAAGTAAGTTTTCTTTTAATTCTTGTCAATCTTTATTTTTATTGTTCATCTCCTATCTACCTTTCTTTAATCTTTGATCTTTATGTTTATTTGTTCATGTTCATGTTCTTATTTTTTTTGATTTGATTAAAGTGGGTTTTGATTATTTTGATTAGTTTTGTTAGTTTTATTGATTTGGATTGTTTGTTTATGTTTAGTAGATGTTTATTGGTTAGTTTGATTTAATCTTGTGGTTGATTTTGTTTAGTTTTTATTAGATCCGTATTATTCTTGTTCTCCTTGTTCTTCGCTTGTCTTCTTATTTTTCCCAGGAATATTCTGGATCAAGCCAGTTATTCCGAGTGAAGGTGTGTTTCTTGGTTGTTCTGAACGAAGGGTGTTCATCTGGAATAAGTGACATATTCCGGATCAAGCACAACATTCCGGATCAACAGAATATTTCGGATCAACAGAATATTCCGGATCAAATTATATTCTGGATCAACAAGTTCATCCGGAATAATTTATTATTCCGGATCAAAGTGTTTTATTCGGAATAATAAAAAATTCCGCATCAAAGAGTTTATTCGGAATAATATTCCGGATCAGCAACATTCCGGATCAAAGCTAGTATTCCGAATCAAGTCTTTATTCCGGATAAGTGACATATTCCGGATGAAGGATTTATTCCGGATCAAGGTGTTTGGTAATATTCCGAGTGAAGAAGAACATTCCGAACGAAGGTGACATTCCAGATGAGTGTTTATCCTGAACGAAGGATTATTCCGGATGAGCTGTTTTCAGGTTATTTTTAGTTTCAGTTTTTAACTTTGTGTTTTTACTTTTCAATCTTTACTTTTCTCGCCTTTTTACTTAGTTTCACTTTAAGTTTATTTGCCTTAGATTTATTTTAGCCTTGCCTTAGTTTTAAGTTTTAGTTGCGTTTTAAGTTTGCCTTAGATAGATTTAAGTTTACGTTATTTACGTTTAGTGCCTTTTAATTTTCGTCATGCTTTTAAATTCTTGTCATTTATTCTAAATTAGACTTAGATTTACCTTAACGTCATTTTACTTTAATTGTTTTTCACTTTTAATATAATACAACGACACAACTTTTGTTTCACCAAAGAACGACTGAGTCACATAGTTAATCTATTTTTCTATTCGAAGAGACATACATCAACGAACTTTTTAACTAGGTAAAATCTTAGTTATCAAATGGCGCCGCTGCCGGCTCTTTTCGTAAAGATTAACGGTTTTCTGTGAGAGACGTGTTGCTTTTTGGGATCCGTTCACTTGTGAGCGTTATTTTCTTGCTTAAAAAATTCAAAAAACACATAAAAATTAAAATTTCAAAAATCCAAAAAGATTTTATTTTTATTGTGTATATATATTCTCTTTGTGTTTGGTATTGTTTTCTTTTGCCTTTGTAGGTGTATGCGTACTAAATCTTCTAATTATCAAGAGCCCGAGACTCGAGAAGATTTAAGTATGGCAGGTGTTAACAACAATAATAATCCACCGCACCTCAACAATAACAACAATGTTCATCCACAGTCCGATCTTCGGACAATGGAGGAGCTTTGTCAACCTACCATGTTTGGATGAGGAGGACCGATTGCGCCGATGCAAATCACGGCTCCGGAGTTTTCGTTGAAGCACCACATGATTCGGCAAGTGCAAACTAACCCATTCGCCGGAATGCCTGATGATGATGCCAACAAACACCTCGACAAGTTCATTACAATCACCCAAAGCATGAAGTTGCCCGGTGCCACAATGGATGTTCTTCGCCTACAAATCTTTCCATATACTTTATCACACCACGCCGAGAAATGGTTTGATCGTCTCCCGAAGAATTCCATTCATACTTGGGATGACATGACTCAACGCTTTTTGTCGCGCTACTTTCCACCATCCATGGTCACGAGCCTTTGCAATCAAATCAGAGGTTTCATGCAAGATCCCGATGAATCTCTTTTTGATGCTTGGGAAAGATATAATGTTTTGATTGATCGTTGTCGAAACCACAACATGCTCCCTGTGACCTTAATTGATACTTTCTACAACGGTTTGACTTTTCGTGATCGTGATACGATTAATGCAGCCGCCGGTGGCACATTTATGAAAAGGAGACCCGAGGAGTGTAGAGAGCTTATTGAGAACATGACTACTCACCACAAAAACTGGGATTCCTCCGCTTCTTCAAGGAACAACCCGAGAGTCAATGTTTCTTCTACTTCAGCAAACCCCGATATGACCGAATTCACCCGCATGATGACCGAAATGAACAAAAATATCTTTCTTCTCGCTACAAACCAACGACATCAAGTTAAGGCGGTTGCCAATCCTTGTGAAACATGCGGCGGTCCACACTCATACACTGATTGTCCTTCTACTCAAGGAAATCCGGAAAACGTGTATGCAGCTTATGGTAATTATTCACCGGAAAATTACCAAGCTATACCTCAAGGGGATAGAAATTTGCTGAGTTACCGATCAAACAACTACCTTTCACCTGGTTTTTCTCCTCAAAACCAAAACCCCGCCAACAACTACAATAGAAGCAACCAAATCCCACCAAGAGCTTCTAATCCTTATAACCTACCCGCCCAACAAGCCCCACCCATCAATCCAGATGTTGAAGCATTAATGAGAACCCAAGGTGAGCAAATCAAGTATCTGCAGAGCCAAATTATCAATCTGAAAGGAGATATTACCAAGCAAGGGAATGACATTAGATCTGAGCTTCGCGATAATATCCAATCCTCTTTCAGCAATCAAACGAATGATATAAAGAATATGCTGGCTAGTTTCTTGCCCACCGCTCAACCTTCTACTTCAAGTTCTCTACCTTCAAACACCGTCACCAATCCGCGAGCAAATGTGAGTGCTATTACTACCCGTAGTGGAGTTACCATAGTAGGACCACCTATCCCGCCCCTATCATCTACACCTCCTCCACCACCATTTATCCCTACTCCTCCTACACCTAGTATTAGTGCACCATTACCGTCTCCGACTCGACGTGATGAAGTACCCACCAAGAATCCTCCACCAAACCCACCTTCAACATCTCAACCTACACCTACACCTTCACCACCCAATCCTAATATCCCATATCCTTCTCGCTTAGGCAAGACCAAAATGCACACAAAGGATGACATTCAAGTGTCGAATTATTTGAAGATGATCTCTCAAATGACTTTCAACATTAGTCTTGTTGAAGCACTTGTCCACATGCCGAAATTTGTCAAAGCATTCAAGGAATTGCTTAACAAGAAGGAGAAGCTAATTGAACTCGCCAACACACGCTTAAATAAAAACTGTTCTGTAGTTATTCTTAAAGAACTTCCGGAAAAACTTGGAGATCCCGGTCGTTTTGTGTTGCCTTGCATCTTTAACAAAACCGAAGAATTTACTTCCCTTGCTAATCTCGGGGCCAGTATTAATCTTATGCCTTTGAGTGTTTGGAAAACACTATCATTACCCGACCTTACTCCAACGAAGATGACTCTTGAGCTTGTAAATCGCACTCTCGCTTACCCCGTTGGTATTACCGAAGAGGTGTTCATTAAAGTTGGCACATTTACTTTTCCGGTCGACTTTGTCGTTTTTGATTATGAAATGGAGCCTCGTATTCCTTTAAGACTTGGTCGGCCATTCTTGAGAACCGGACGAGCTCTAGTTGATGTTGCCGAAGGTGAGTTAATCTTAAGAGTCGGGGATGATGCCCAGGTTTTTAAAATGGGGAAGCTTTCAAGCAAATCCTATGGACGAGAATCTACGAATAAGATTAATGTGCTCGATGATTTTGTCATCTACAACAATCCTCTATTCGAGTCTTGCATTGATAATCCACTTTTTGAAGATGATGTGGATGATTCTCTCTCCAATTTGGAACCTTCACCCATTTATGATTCTCCACCGATCTTTGATGCTTATTATGATGATTCTAGCTCAGATTCGGATGATTACGATGACCTTACTTCCGAGTATCCCGACCTGCCCATTTATGATGATTTTGATGAGGCCGATACTCTCTCGAGTGATTCTTCACATGATGAAGATCCTCCGTCATCCATGCTTAATCCTACTTTGGATGATTACTCTTTTGAGGAAGACTTCTCTACTTTTCTCAATACTTACTTCCCTCATGAGAGTGATTCTCCTCCTTTAGACTTTGAAGATTATCGTCTTGATCCTACTTTGGATTTGAAGAAAATTCTTTCAAAGGAGAAGCAACCGGCCGACACCGACATCCGCAGCACAATGAGTTAACACCTCTTTTTCCACCTTCTGAGGACGAGGTTGTGCATCTTCTTCGCGGATCTTCTTCACATTATGCTGAGCCTGAGTGCTATTTTCCCTTAAAGGAAAAGGTGTTCGACCCCGGTATCGATATTCTTCAGCCATCTCAGTATCCACCTGATGAAATAAAAGGAAATATCTTTGGAACTTATGGAAATCTGCTTGCACCACTTCACCCTTGCTTCCACCGTGCTCCATCTTTGCTTAAGGGAACCTTGCCTACTCTTCTTTGGCTTGCCTTGTTCGCCTTAATCTTTTGCTATTTGATGGACGAAAACTATGTATTTGATCCCAGTGGATATGTTTCATGCTTTTTCCTATGGTAATCAAGATCGAGTCAGGCTCACGACTCGGTTAACAAAAATCAAGCGCTTCTTGGGAGGCAACCCATGTATCTATCTTTTAGCTTTCTTTATCCTAAGTGTAGGGGAGACCCGTTGGTGTTTGCTATGTCCTCTCTTCTACTATTCAGGGATTCGCGCGCTCAATGATCCACTCTTGATCATTCTTGACGACCCGTGATTCTGTGTTCCCTTTTTCCCGGTTCTATCCTAAACTCTTTTTGATTCACTATTTTATATTTCTCAATATTAAAATAGGAATCTCTTTAGTTGTCTCTTCCTTAGCAAGATTTAAACAAAGTGCACAATGTCCTAAGTGTAGGGGAGTTTACTCCCACATGCTTAAACATTGAGGACAATGTTTATGTTAAGTGTAAGGGGGGACTTCTATCGAAGTTAAGTGGCTCTTTTCCTTGTATTTGTCCTCATTTTAACCGGAAAATAAATTTTTCGACATTTTTCAAAATTTTTGATCTATTTTGGCCTATTAGTTTTTACCTTTGTATAGTTATTTTCTTTCCTTATTAGAATAAATCTTTAATAAAGTGGTTTTAATTTTCAAACGTTGTGAATCTTTTGACTCAACCCGAGTTTACTTATTTAAGTTACTCTAGCTAGTATCCTTAACGCGTTTAAGTCAAGTTTTGCTAGGCTTTTATATAGGGAGCTATAAAACGCGAAAGTCTTAACTCTCACGGGTTAAGAACAAGAACTTTTCGCAAGTTCCTATAATTGATCCTAGAGAGTCGTTTATCAAGGGAACTTTAAAACGCGATTTCTAAAACTTGAAAAAGTCTAAGAATTTGCAAGATCCTATAGGCGACTCGAAAACCCAAAACTTTGATTTAATAGGCTAAGCATCCACGAGTCTCATTCTTTGAGATTTTAAACTGTGGAGAACGAGAGATGATAGAGCCAATTATAAGTTTTGTATTCTTTCGTAAATTTATGTGAGTTAATTATAAGCCTATTCTTCCATCGCTTGCTAATAAATTTATCTGCAATAAATAAGGTTGTACGATTTGGAAAGTTACTTAGCTTCTAGCCCAAGATCGTTTAAAAGTTGCTCGGTATGGATTAGAGTTCATAGCCAAGGCATAACTTATTGAAGCGGGATGCGAATATTGGCGAGTCCGAAAAGGTCCCAACAAGGCATGAGGGCTACATTTTGTTGCTAAAGATCCAAAAGTGACGTGAAGAATCATTTATCGAAAATCAATATGAAGGATCGAGACACACGACGAAAAGCAAAAAACTCCCCAAAAGTCATGGAGAAGTCTATCCAAAAAGGCCCTAACAAAGTATGAGGATAAATAAAGCCAAGTCCAAAAAGGAGGCGGATCGTTGTATATCAAAGTCCAAAGTAAAGATTGGAGAAAAATGAAGAAGTCGTGGTCCAAATATGATGAATCTCTCAAAACTTCAAGTGAAGAAATTCCTATTATGAATAGAAGACCATTATTTCATGAACGTCTCTCAAGGTTTGAAGTATGAAGTCGCTACCAAATATCGGTCCGAGAAAGGTCTCAAATCGCGAACCGAGTTATGCCAAGATATGAACTTTATGAGGTCCCGAGAAGCAGTTTTAAAAGATTTTGTCCTTTGGCTAACTATTGATTAAATCGTTCACTTTATTTTCGGCCTTAATAACTATCGAAATAAGTCAACAATGTATCCTCGTGATCATTCAAGACAATAATAAAATATAAGAGATACACATGGGAATAAGGGAGTCTAAGTAAATAATTGGCCCACATGAGTTCGTGTTAGTTTGCTAACTTATAATAACAATGATCTCGTTTTTAAGCTTGGTTTGGAGAAAGTGAAAACTTGAGGATGATGATCATTCATGACATTTTCATAACCCAAGGTATGTTTTTGATTTCTTTACTTTGAATGTTTATAATTTTCTATCTCTTTAATAAAGGCCAACGTGGATTGATTATGATGAAAAATGTAAACGTCCTTTGTAACTAATGCATTGCATGAGGACATTGCAGGTCAAGTGTAGGGGATTTGATAGGTGTGTAAACACCCATCCTTTTTACCACTTAATTACAATAATAACCGAGCCAAAACGTGTATTTTATGTCATTTATATCGAAATTATGCGTGGTTTGTGTTTTTGTTGTGATTTAGGACGAAAAGGTGAAAAGTGGAGAAAACACGGGCATTCACGGGCTTTTATCAAAGAAAAAGACGAAAGACGAAGTCAAGAAGTCAAGAGTGCAAAAAGAACGGAAGTCCAAGACAAATTCTGAAGATTTATCGAAGAAAAAGTCAAAAAACGGAAGTTTACTAAAGCCGAAGAACTCGGGTCTTATTTATGAAGAAAATTCAAGACGAGTTTAAAAGAAATCCCGAGACAAAGTCATTAAGTCCAAGATTTAAGAAGATTAAAGAAAGCAAGGGCTTAAGTGTGCAATTAAGAAAATATGAAAGAGGGAGGAAGCTTCCTAAGCACTCCTTAATCTCCCCTATATATAGATTAGACTAGATTCATTTTCATTTTGTTGGCTAGTTTGACAAACTATGCTCTTCCATTTTAATTACTTGCACATTTAAATACATGTCATTTACTTTATTGTCAAATTTAAATACCTTGTCTTGCACCTTAAATTCCTTTAATTTCAAGTAAGTTTTCTTTTAATTCTTGTCAATCTTTATTTTTATTGTTCATATCCTATCTACCTTTCTTTAATCTAAGATCTTTATGTTTATTTGTTCATGTTCATGTTCTTATTTTTGTTGATTTGATTAAAGTGGGTTTTGATTATTTTGAATAGTTTTGTTAGTTTTATTGATTTGGATTGTTTGTTTATGTTTAGTAGATGTTTATTGGTTAGTTTGATTTAATCTTGTGGTTGATTTTGTTTAGCTTTTATTAGATCCGTATCATTCTTGTTCTCCTTGTTCTTCGCTTGTCTGCTTATTTTTCCCAGGAATATTCCGGATCAAGCCAGTTATTCCGAGTGAAGGTGTGTTTCTTGGTTATTCCGAACGAAGGGTGTTCATCCGGAATAAGTGACATATTCCGGATCAAGCACAACATTCCGGATCAACAGAACATTCCGGATCAACAGAACATTCCGGATCAACAGAATATTCCGGATCAAATTATATTCCGGATCAGCAAGTTCATCCGGAATAATTTATTATTCCGGATCAAAGTGTTTTATTCGGAATATTAAAACATTCCGGATCAAAGAGTTTATTCGGAATAATATTCCGGATCAGCAACATTCCGGATCAAAGCTAGTATTCCGAATCAAGTCTTTATTCCGGATAAGTGACATATTCCGGATGAAGGATTTATTCCGGATCAAGGTTTTTGGTTATATTCCGAGTGAAGAAGAACATTCCGAACGAAGGTGACATTCCGGATGAGTGTTTATTCCGAACGAAGGATTATTCCGGATGAGCTGTTTTCAGGTTATTTTTAGTTTCAGTTTTTAACTTTGTGTTTTTACGTTTCAAGCTTTACTTTTCCCGCCTTTTTACTTAGTTGCACTTTAAGTTTATTTGCCTTAGATTTATTTTAGCCTTGCCTTAGTTTTAAGTTTTAGTTGCGTTTTAAGTTTGCCTTAGATAGATTTAAGTTTGCGTTATTTACGTTTAGTGCCTTTTAATTTTCGTCACGCTTTTAAATTCTTGTCATTTATTCTAAATTAGACTTAGATTTACTTTAACGTCATTTTACTTTAATTGTTTTGCACTTTTAATATACTACAATGACACAACTTTTGTTTCACCAAAGAACGACTGAGTAACGTAGTTAATTCATTTTTCAATTCGAAGAGACATACATCAACGAACTTTTTAACTAGGTAAAATCTTAGTTATCAAATCTTGATGACTAAGATTTTACCTAGTTAAAAAGTTTGTTGATGTATGTCTCTTCGAATTGAAAAATGGATTAAATATGTGACTTAGTCGTTCTTTGGTGAAACAAAAGTTGTGTCGTTGTAGTATATTAAAAGTGCAAAACAATTAAAGTAAAATGACGTTAAAGTAAATCTAAGTCTAATTTAGAATAAATGACAAGAATTTAAAAGCGTGACGAAAATTAAAAGGCACTAAACGTAAATAACGCAAACTTAAATCTATCTAAGGAAAACTTAAAACGCAACTAAAACTTAAAACTAAGGCAAGGATAAAATAAATCTAAGGCAAATAAACTTAAAGTGCAACTAAGTAAAAAGGCGGGAAAAGTAAAGCTTGAAAAGTAAAAACACAAAGTTAAAAACTAAAACTAAAAATAACCTGAAAACAGCTCATCTGGAATAATCCTTCGTTCGGAATAAACACTCATCCGGAATGTCACCTTCGTTCAGAATGTTCTTCTTCACTCGGAATATTACCAAAAACCTTGATCCGGAATAAATCCTTCATCCGGAATATGTCACTTATCCGGAATAAAGACTTGATTCGGAATACTAGCTTTGATCCGGAATGTTGCTGATCCGGAATATTATTTCGAATAAACTCTTTGATCTGGAATGTTTTAATATTCCGAATAAAACACTTTGATCTGGAATAATAAATTATTCCAGATGAACTTGTTGATCCGGAATATAATTGTTCCGGAATATTCTTTTGATCCGGAATGTTATGTTGATCCGAAATGTTGTGCTTGATCCGGAATATGTCACTTATTCCGGATGGACACCCTTCGTTCGGAATAACCAAGAAACACACCTTCACTAAGAATAACTGGCTTGATCCGGAATATTCCTCGGAAAAATAAGCAGACAAACGAAGAACAAGGAGAACAAGAATAATACAGATCTAATAAAACTAAACAAAATCAACCACAAGATTAAATCAAACTAACCAATAAACATCTACTAAACATAAACAAACAATCCAAATCAATAAAACTAACAAAACTAATCAAAATAATCAGGGCTGTCACCGAAGCTTTGGCCCCAAGCAAAGGATAAGTGCCATAATTAGTTTGATTGTTATCTTCTAATTATGGCTAGTGTATATCCTCTACTTTAGGGTAAATCTCAATCCTAATAAGATTGTGATTCTGTCTAACCCTGTATCGGCCGTGCCGTGGGCCGCACACACCTATGCGGCCACTGTTCATTCGAAGCTCATAGGCTTAAATGACTTAAACCAACCCATCAGTGATGGGCCGGATGCGGGTAGTACCCATAAGCTGGGTTCATGACCCGGTTGGGGACTATACGTCCTCATGTCCCCCCAGTCTAGTTGTTACAGCCGTAGGCATAACCTCTAGACTAACCAATGCCCCCCAATACCGCTGTTGCAAACAAAGTCATACCACAAGTCTGTCGACCGGGACAATATTAATGTGTGCATTTAATTATATTCATGGGTCGCAGGTTTGACTGCAAAAGTGCACCACATGGGCCCACCCTCGAGCTACTCAAAACTGCTCCAAGAGGTGACCCGTGGGTCCCTCTGACATGTCAGTTGTGTCTGGAACCCCATCCATTAGATGGGCGTAGTGGATTACACGTGTCAATCATCCAGGGCACCTCGTAAATCAAGGCAACCCTATAAAAGGCTTGTATGTGTAACTGTGTACACACAGATAAACAACTTCTTCCACCTTGTTATACTTGCTTTCAATCCTTCATTCCTTCTTTTATTTTCCACGGAAATCCATCATACCAGGTTAGATCATCGCGCCCTTCTCCTCATTTTCATAAATTATGGTGAAGGACAATCCTACCATCACGATTGTACTCAATGTGATGGATTTGGATAATATATGAAATTTCTTTCCGATTATTATATTCCTGAGAGTGTACACCCCACCTATCGGGGTGATGGTGAAGCGATCACGGACGCCCCCACAGGGAAAATAGGCGTTTATACGCGTCTATTTGACTCGGCGAACTATCGTATTCCTCTGTCTAAGTTCCTTGTAGATATCCTTACATATTATGATTATCATCTATCCCAACTCCACTGTATAGGAGCATGTAAGATTAACCAGTTTGAGATCTCATGCCACACTTGTGAGGTAACCCCAACCGTTAGTTTATTTAGGGTCTTTTACGTCCCTCAAATGGTCAATGGGTGGTTGTCGTTTAAAAAAACGATCCGCGACCGCCCCTATGTGTTATGGGAAACCTCTAGAATCCCTCAAGAAGTGGTATGACCATTACCTCTTCGTAGATGCCAAAGTGTTCCCCACAACTTTTGTTCTTAAATCCAACGTGCGACACGACTATCCACCCCCACCAATGACTATATCAGCCAGGACGTTAAAACATTAGACATCCATCACACTGACTTTCATATGAACCTACCGGAGCATTTCTTATGCTTAGTAGGGATCAGCCGTAACTACTTTGGTAGGGAGGAAAGATATCCGTGCTTTCTGGCTGAGCGTAGACATGGTAGGTGTTTCCTCATATATGTATGTTCATATAAATGTGACAATAATGCTTTTAATCACACTAACGTATATGTATGCGCATGTCCGCAGAGATGAAGCTATTTGGGCTACTACGCCAGGGAGACTCGAGCAAGGTCGCGGAGGGATCCCGACCACTATGTGAAGGCGAGCCCCCTCTACTTGTCGCGATTGCTGGTATGACCATCCCTCTTGAAGAAACACCGAAGCCACAGTCTGGTGAACATGGACCGGTGATAGAGAAGTCGTCGTTGGCTTCACCAATGAAGATGGTGGTGAGCTGCTGTTGGAGAACGCCACCGCCATCCAAGGTGAAAAACAGGGTGAAAACACAAAGCAGCTAACGGATCTGTCCATCAACCGCATGTTTGGTGATGACGATGAAGAGGAAGTGGCGCAGGAGGCCGGACCTCCAGTCATCCAAAACCCACTACCAGGAAGCGCAAATCCTCAAGAAGGGTTGTTAAATAAGTAGAGATGGAGGCAGGGGCCTTCAACGCGCCCCGCAAGAGTCTAAGGGACGATCACCCCCAATACCAAGAAGGGAGCAGCACCACCTTGCCACAAGCCAACCCCATGCCCCATCCTGCCGGAACAGGGGAGCATGTAGATACCAATGTGTGGCAGGCGACACCAGTGAGCGCCGTAGCTCCCACCATCACGTAGCCAATAATAGCTGCGACGTAAGTATCCCTTTATATTCCATTACATTTATTGTGTATGAAACTTCCAAAAAACTTATAAGTGTTGGCTAAATAACAGGACGGATAGATGTTGGCGCAAGAGGGGGAAGTTGATAGGGAACCCTCCCCTATGATAGATGTTATTCCACCCTCTCCTCCTCCTACCCATGCAGAAGAACCCCAGCCCGAAGGCCCGAACTCCTGCCTTCGCCCGGCCTGGAATTTATCCAAGCTGACAAGGCTAGAGGCAGAGTCAGAGTGCAAGGAACTTGTGGACCACTTGACTCCTCCCACCCTGGCGCAAGATCTAGATGAACTCAGCCACTTGGTCTTCCTAGAGGATTTTAATGTAGCAATGGCACACCAGGTGACACTTAGTGTGGCCCTACGGCGCCGGTTTGAGGAGTCCTTGGTGAATGTACGCCGAGCTGATAGGAGGGTGGCTCGCAGGGAGGATCTTGTAGAGAAGCATAAGGAGACCATTGCTTCCATGCAGGCGGATTTGGTCAGGGCTGAGGCCACAATAAAAGAACAAACAAGCCACGCCAATACCCGTGACGAGCGTATTGCTGAGCTGGAATCTCTTCTCGAGGCGTCAAACGGCAAGGTACGTATCCTTACATAGTTATGTTTATTATGTGTGTAACACCACTCTTGTCTTCTTATCCCATATTAACCTTAATCCCTTTCGTAGGTAGCCGCAGCCGAGGCCGCGACAAAGACCACAACTAATTAAGCATCTCCCCTCGCAGAGGAGATATAAAAGGCGCAGATGTTGGTCAAGGGCGAAGAGGCGTTGAAGGAAGAGTTCAACAAGGAGCAGGCTAAAATGAAGGGGCAAATGGCCGAGGCCCTGGGCAAGGTGGGGCACGAACTAAGCGAGCTAGCTACATATTGTGCTGAAGTGTTATGCCCCCCACTTCTTATGGCCATTGCTGGTCGTAGGTGGATGGTGGGCCAAGGGACGCGTCTGGCAGTGATGAGGGTGATGGAGGCGCCGCAGTTCACTCAGTCTTTTGCGGATGTCGTGTCAGATGCCATTGACCGAGGCAGACATGAAGAATTGACTAAGGTTGCTGAGTTAATAAGCAATAATGAAGACATCACCCAGCATGCTTATTACAACCCTGGGCTGAGGCTAAGATGACTACATCCATGGCCGTCCTGGTGGACATGGAGTACCCTTTCTTGTCTGACCTCGAAGCTATGAAGGATGCTACAAATGAGGATATCATGGCGAAGCTTCGCCCAGACGCAGTGTTAGAAGTTGAAGTGGATCCTCAGGCCTATGCTATATCGGACCTCATCCAGCTCACACTTCCAAGTTATTATGCGAACTTAAAGGTCGTGAAGGGTGAGAAGCCATTGGCTGAGGCGTTGGAGGCCAACCTAGCCAGGGCGCGTAGCGGAAAGGAGGCCCGTGGTGAGGTACTTCATGCATTGATAGCCGAAGGTAAGAAAGAAGTAGGGGAGTTTCTGCCTTCTTTGTAGTTTGTTAGTCGTGAACACTTGTACTACTCTTCTTTTTTTTCTTATATTCGTCCGTGGATGTCCACGGCTTTAATTTGTAACTCCATGTCTAAACACTTAGAACATTTTTGAAGATATATGTCCGTGGTGATCACGACAACTTTTGTTTGTGTATTTAACTTGTATTTATTCTTTGATATCATGTATCTGTTTGCATGACGTGTCACGACTGGTTAAGAATAAAACTAAGTCTATAATTTACTATACGTGCACTGTGTTACTTTATCATGTTCGACACTATGTAAGTACGGCATGTGGGAACTTATTACAACGTCTTGTAAATAAGGTGTCTAATAAGGATACATGATCCACGTCACGGGGGTTGCATCCCTCTTATGCGACAAGTTGAATTGTTAGGTTCACTTAATCCTCTTACTCCGCCTGGGAGCGAATAGTACATGTACGACTGAATGAATGCATATGAATAAGAAATAACACACAAGAGAATAAAAAACTAATTCTAAGGACACATAAGAGAATAATTTGCACAAGAACAAGTCGTGGATCTAGCTAGGCACCACGGCATTTTATTATAATGGTTACGATTTTTTGATAGAATTAAAATCCTAAGATAAATAGAACCTAGAAAACATGAAAGCAAAAAATACATGGATCTTTATTGAAGCTGACTACAACGAAGTGTCTATGCGGAGGTCGTAGCCTCTCAGAGGTAGCATCTTTTAAGGTTACAAATATTCCATGTACGGTCTAAGTCACGGCCATCCATATCACGCAACTTGTACGTGCCTAGCCCCAAAGCTTCCGTGATCTTATACGGCCCTTCCCACTTTGGACCAAGTTTCCCCGTGTTCTCCACGCGACTTGCCTCGTTAGCACGATAGACAAAATCCCCCGGTCAAAAGGAAACACCCTTGACTTTGGAGTCATAGTAAGCTTTCATCCGTGCCTTAGATTTAGCCTCATTGATAGTTGCTATCTCCCTTTTCTCCTCTAGCAAGTCTAAATTGACCCGCAGTTGCTCATCTTTTGTTACGAGGTTAACTTCCGCCGTGCGGATTGTTGGCATCCTAATTTCTACTGGGATAACAGGCTCGGTTCCATAGGCCAGCACGAATGGAGTGTCCCCATTGGCTATTTTGATCATTGTCCTATGTGCCCATAGGACATGTGGCAGTTCGTCCACCCATTTGATGCTTCTTTCATCTAAGCGTGCCTTTATTCCTTCAACTAGGCTTCTATTTGCCTGCTCCACTAGACCATTAGTATGTGGCTGTTTAACTGATGCGAAGCACCGTTTGATGTTCAACGCCGCGCACCAATCCTTGAACGGATTGTCCGCAAACTGCTTCCCGTTATCCGAGATGATCTCCCCTAGTAAACCAAAACGGCATACAATATTTTACCAAACAAACTTTTTTACCTATTTTCCCGTAATCGTTGCGACCACCTTAGTTTCTATCCAACGAGTGAAGTAGTCCATAGCCACGATCAAGAACTTAACGCCTCCGGCAACAACAGGAAAAGGACCTGCTATGTCAATTCCCCACCTGTAGAATGTCCATGGGGATGTGATGGGTGTTAGCTCTTGTTGTGGATGTCGCGGTACTGGCCTTTGCACTTGGCAATCGTTTCATTTAAGAATCATATCTCGGGCGTCTCGATGCATAGTTGGCCAATAGTATCATGTGCGTAGAGCCCGTGCTACCACTGATCTAAGGTCAACATGCATGTCGCACGACCCTTCATGAATTTCACTAATCACATGGCTTTGCGTGGTCCGACACATCTCAACCATGGTTGTAGGAAGGATCGCTTTTATAGGACACAATCTCGGAGTTTGAAGTGTTGTGACTTTCTTTTGACGTGTCGCGCCTCTGTTTCGTCCTCAAGAAGGGTTTCATCCGTCAGATAGTTTATGATCGGGGTCATCCATGTAGGCCTCTCTTCATCAATTATGGTTGCTACCTCCCCTCCTGTAATGGATTTATCCTTAAGTATTTCAACCAACACTTGTTTGGATAGATGGGCAAAACTTGTAGACGCGATCTTGCTAAGAGCATCCGCCTTTTTGTTCTCGCCTCTTGGCACCTGCTTGATAGATAACTTACCAAAACTAGCGATAAGTGACTTGAATTTCTCCAGATATTGGATCATGTTCTCCTCCTTGGCTTCGTACCCCCTAGGATGTGATTCGCAACAAGCCGTGAGTCCACGTAGGCTTCAAGGTTGCATACTCCCATCCTAGCGGTGATTTTTAAACCCGTAATCAATGCTTCATATTCTGCCTCATTATTTCTGGCTGTGAACTCAAAACGCAAGGCGTAGGTGAATTCCATTCCTTCCGGACTTGTGAGTATGAGGCCAGCTCCCGATCCGTCCGTGCAAGAAGATCTATCAGTGAATAAATCCCATGGTTCTGATGGGATCTCTTCCCTTTGCACCAATGGCTCGTCCTACTTGGGCTTCTCAATTATGAAATCTGCCAAAATTTGGCCTTTGATGGTTGACCTTGGTCTATAGGAGATGTTGTATTCCCACAGCAGGACGCTCCACTTCTGTAATCTTCAAGCCACGTCTAGTTTGGAGATCACCTTTTTATGGTTGGTCCGTGACCACCACTATTGGGTGCGCCTGGAAGTACCGGTGCAACCTTTTTGCGGCATAAACCAACGATAAGACCAACTTCTCCATTGGTTAGTAACTCAGCTCTGGCCCTTGCAGTGCCCTGCTTACGAAGTAGACCGGAGTCTGGACTGAATCCCGATTAGTCATGAGAACTGCGCTTATTGCTTTATAAGTAGCGGATAAGTACATGATTAATTCCTCCTTAGGTCGTGGGGCGACTAGCATGGGAAGAGCCGTGAGATGTTGCTTGAGCGGCCCAAATGCTTCCTCCGCCTCTGTTGTCTAGCGAAAGTCTCCTTTCTTTAAGCACTTCTTGAGTGTTTTGAATAAAGGAAGTGACTTTTCTGCGGACTTTGATAAGAACCTATCGAGTCCGGCCAGCTTTCCATTAAGTGAGTGCACCTCTTTGAGTGTCCGAGGGGATGGAAGCTGTATCACGGCGTTCGTCTTCTCCGGACAAGGCTTGATGTCGTTTAGATTAATCATATACCCAAGGAACATTCTTTCGGTTGCTCCAAACGTGCATTTTTTGGGATTTAGTTTCATGTTGATTTTTCTTAATGTGTCGAATGTCTCTTGGACATCGCGGAGGAGTTCGTTCTCCGTATGGCTCTTGATAACCAAGTCGTCCATGTAGACTTCAAGGTTACAGCGTATATGTCAGTCGAAGGCTTTATCCACAAGTCGTTGATATGTTGCACCTGCGTTCTTGAGTCCGAACGGCATTTTAGTGTAACAATATACGCCCTGACTGGTATGGAACGCCGTTTTCTCCTTGTCTTCCTCCGCCATCTGGATCTGATGGTATCCTTTATATGCATCCAAGAAACATTTAAAAGGGTACCCGCATAAGGATTCCACCTTCCAATCGATTTCTGGTAGCGGATAGCAATTTTGTGGGCAAGCTTTGTTTATGTCTGTGAAGTCCATACACATGCGCCAGCTTTCTTCATGCTTCTTGACCATGACCGGATTAGAGAGCCACTCATGGTAATAGACCTCGCGCATAATTCATGTGTCCACTAGCTTCCGTACCTCATCTAGTATTACCTGGCTGCGTTATGGTGCTTGACCGCGCTTCGTTTGTGTAACAGGGGGATATCCAGGGCGGATTTGAAGCTTATGTTCTGCTATCGAACGCAGTACGCCCGTCATATGCTTTGGCTCCCATGAGAATATGTCAAGGTTTGCTTTTAGGAGAGAGCACATGGCCTTCTTCCCTTTTCAGAGAGCATTCCCCCGATAGCTACCTATTGCTCCGGGTAGTCAGGGTGGATTACAACCTTCCAATTGGGGGGTGGTGATCCTTCCTTTATGGGAGCTGGCTGGATTGGTGTTGTCACGGCGTGACACTCAGATGCCGGTACGATTGAATTGTAAATAGTAACAATTCCCCCTTCGATCGGAAAATTAATCATGCCGTGTGCCATGGACGGGACTACCCTATGGCTAGGATACCTGGTCTTCCAATAATACCATTGTATGGAGAATGTGAACGTATCACCATAAAGTTCATCCACGCCATGGTGGAATGCTCTTTATCTCTAATGGTTACCAGTAAATGTAGTTGTCCTATTGGCCAGATAGTGTCTCCACTGAAGCCAATGAGCGGCGACGTGGCCGACATCAATTGGCTTTTGATCTTTGGTCGTAGCTGTATGAAGCAGTGTTCGTAGAGTACTTCCGCTGATGATCCTCCATCCACATACATGCGATTAACATTATGGGTTCCAATGCTTACCTCAATCGTAAGAGGTGCATCAGCCACGTTGCTTGCCGTGATAGGAGGGAATGAGATTTCCTTGCCGCGTGAAAATTTTTTACTAACTTTTTGCTTCGTCTGGCGCTGCCATGATTGAACCATGTATATGGTCGTAGGCTTATCCTTTTGGGAATCTTTTTTTGTCATATTTCTTGTTATCCTTTACATCCTTCCAATCCTTGACCAAGTGTTTGAGTTTGACTGATTTAATCATCGACTCTATATGCTTCTTAAGCTGAATGCACTCCTCCGTGTCGTGACCCTTGTCATTATAGAATTCGCAGAAGCGAGTGCCTTGACGACGATCAACTAAAGTTGTCATCGGGATAGGTCTTGGGAAATTTGCTCCTTCTGTTAGAAAGATATCCCGATAAGTCATATTTAGAGGAGTGAACTTGTCGTTCGACCGTCCTCCTTTTGCCTGATTCTTGTAATCCAGACTCCTCCCATTGTCGGGGTTACATTGGCCTCCTGATTGCCTTCTAGGCTGATCGCTTGATCGGTAGCCGTGGTTCCCTTTTCTGGGGTAAGCCGCAGCAGCCGTGGTCTCCCCCTCCACAACGTTCCGAACCCTTTCCATGAGCTCGTCAAACTTCTCCGGACGTTTATCGTTGAGGCGCCTGATTAGCTCCTTGTCCGTTATGGCGTGCATGTAATCGGAAATTTTGATGAGCTTTGGTCATGCTTTTGTGCGCGTACACTCGTCATTAAAACGCTCCGTGAAGTCTTCTGTAGACTCTCCGGGTCTTTGTTTGACTGTTGCCAATGAGACCGGATCTCTATTATACTTCTTTTACTGAGTATAGTTGTTTTGAAATGTTGTGCGTAATTCATCGAAGCTGTTGATGCTTCGATGGGGGAGCTTCTCAAACCCGTCGCGCGCCTTACCAATCAAAGTTGAATTGAACATCTGGCACCATATTGGCATCGGCCATCACTCAATTTTATCCTGTGTGTCAAACACCTTTAGGTGATCCTCCGGATTGCCAGATCTGTCATAGGTTTTGACGCTCGCCGGCATGAGGCGCTTCTTTTCCTCAGAGTAATTCCGTATACGAAGAGTGAAGGCATCCTCCCTCTCGCTGCACCATGGGAGGGAGAGATCTTCATCTTCATCATCACGATAGTAGGTATCGTTGTAGCGTCCTTCGTCGTCTGACGGTTCAGGGGTGGAATACCTATGTCGGCGACGTCTGGGGTGATGATCATCTGAATCAGACCTCGAAGGGTCGTGACAGGGGTGTTTTCCCCTACCTTTTGATTTATGATGAGCACTTTTGTGAGAGGGGCTTCCTTCCCACTAGAGTTTATCCTACGCCACACACTTGTGCGGTGATTGTCCACGGGAGTTTCCAACACTGGGCGTCCAGGGTAGCCGTCGGATTTATCCCCATCTTCCTAGGCTTCTTGCAATTCTTGTATGATGAGATCCCCTATGGGCTCAAACACATTCCGGGTCGAGGGGTTTCCTCGAAAGAAGGCTATTATGAGTTCGCATCTTCCTTCCCCTCTTCCGAGCTTGAGGGGGAGTACCATGCGCGGTTCTGCCAAAGTTAAGTCTAGATTGGAGATTTCGTCCAAAATTTAACCTTTCCGAGATGCCTGGCATTATTCTGTCGAAAGTTTGCGTGAGTACGCGTTTTAGGTCCTCATCATCGAGTGAACCGACTTCCAATTCTGCCTCGACCACTGGTGGCTTTTGCGGCTCCTTGGTAGGGTCCTTTGGCGCAGCTCCCGGATCGGGGTTATCCAAAGTGATGGTTGGTGGTGGGGTATTATCGGACGTGCCTGCCCTACTGAGAGACTGAAACGTGTTTTGATTACTTGGTCCTCCTGTTTGGCCACCAGAGGGCTGGGCGGAGATGATTATCCCATCACCCACGGACTTCCGATTCCCAGGACTCGTGTTCCTCGGGTTTCCCTGAAAGTGTCCCGTCGTCATTGGGAGAGATTGAGATTGAGATCGATTTTAGTTTAGTGTATGGGTCCCACGGATGGCGCCAACTTGTTGATACAAAAGTTAGATGATCCTTGCTTGATCCATATTAGGCTTAATTTGGATAGATTGGGTTTCGGCTCTAAGTGAATGTCTTGCTGAGACCCTGCACACTAAAACAACACGCGTTAAGCTTACTGTGGGAACGTATCCCACGATTAGACTTCGGCGTGAGAGTAAGTAATCGGTTTAGGGTTATGAATCGGTTGTAGGTTGAGTGTATGAAGAATGTGATCCCTCTGTGGAACCCTTGGGGTTCCTTATGTAGGCGGTGAAACCCTAATGGGCTGTCACCGATGCTTTGGCCCCAAGCAAAGGATAAGTGCCATAATTAGTTTGATTGTTATCTTCTAATTATGGCTAGTGTATATCCTCTACTTTAGGATAAATCCCAATCCTAAGAAGATTGTGATTATGTCTAACCCTGTATCGGTCGTGCCGTGGGCCGCACACACCTATGCGGCCGCTGTTCAATCGAATCCCATAGGCTTAAATAACTTAATCCAAGTCATCAGTGATGGGCCGGATGCGGGTAGTACCCATGAGCCGGGTTCATGACCCGGTTGGGGACTATACGTCATCAGTATTTATCATTGTTAGAATCTGTATAATGATTTTGTTGTCATAATATTTGTTATGCATAAAAAATAATGTATCTAATCATAAATGAAAGGCCAACGTCAATGGAAACTGTAGAAACTAGAAGGGGGGGTTGAATAGTTTCTTATAATTTACTTGTTAAAAGGTGGTTTTCAAAAATCCTTTTTCAAAAACTTAGACTTGAGGAAATGTGTGAAATCTTCTTATGCACAATATGAACAATGATAGTGTAACTAAGCTAATACTAACAAATATATATGCACAAAGAATAAAGAATGTAAAGAGTTAAGGGTAAAGAAAGATCAAACCGAACACCAAGGATTTATAGTGGTTTGGCAACGAAGCTCACTCCTCGTTCCTACTCCACTCCTCGAGTACTCCTTACTCAAGAGTTCACTACACAACAAGCTCCTTATGGTGGAGAAAACCATACACGTCGCTTAACCAATTTCCGACTCTAAGCTAAAAGTCGAGCCCTAATCGTAGCTAGGACCAATCTACACAACTATACTTAGTACATACACAACTTCCAAATAGACACAACTACTTGGATCTTCACAACTATGACACAACTACAAGTGTATAAAATTAGATCTTCAATGGATCTTTGGTGGTGGACTCAACACTTCACAAGGATATTGTTCTTCTCTTTGCACTTGGAGAGGAAGGGATGGAAGAACAAGATTCACTTCTTAAACAAGTAGTAATCAAACAAATGATCAAAGATTTGAGTGATTAAAGAAGAGTGTTTGAATCTGCAAATAGATGTGCAAAAGAGGTGAATTGAAAAGCTGAGAATGGTCCACTATTTATAGGACAAAGGGCCAACGGCTATATCTGCCCGCGGTACCTTATCTTAGCCCGCGGTACCTTATCGATAAGGAACCGCCTAGGAGCTAAGGTACCGCTGGACTAGACTCCGCTCCTTTTTTGTCCTTTAGTGGTGGAGGTCATATCTGGTTTAAAAATTATCCTGATAGAATATTCCTAACCAAATAAGAATATGCCATTTTCAAATAATTAATTTAATAAAACATTTTCTTAAAAAGAAAGTTTAATAAAAACTTGTCACACTTAATAAAAAGTGAGTTTTAAAAAAAGATTAAATCACTTGATCACTTGATTAAGGTTAGTACTTGTTTATCCATACCTTAAGTGAAAATGGGTAAAATGAAAAAATACTTGAACTCAAGAATTCGTTCTTCATTGTTTTCGTAAATACTTGTTTTTACATATTGTCGTAATCAAAACTAAGCGAGACCGAAAAATGCAAGTAACGTTTTTAGGCATTATTGCATTAACAATCTCCCCTTTTTTTATTCCGACAATACATAAACTCAATCACACAAAAAACAAGATTTTCGAAGACGAGTTTATTCATTTCTCCCCTTTGTCGTAGCAAAAAGGTTGCACAAGTCGGTGTTGAAGAGACAGACTTTGCAAAGACTCCCCCTTGGTGCTTACTCCCCCTAGCTTGGGGCACCGAGGAATCGAGATATGGTGACAAGCTACATAGAAGGGTTAGTTGAACAAAAGAAACAACCAACAAGATATAGCAATAGGTCACAAAAGAAAAGAGAAGAAAACACAAAGACAAAGATCCAAGATAGGTTACTAAAAGAACATCATATAAAGAAGTATGGAAAAAGAAAAGAAACAAGCCAAAAGAATAAATCTAATCCTAGTTATTCTAGAATTCTTAGATTTGCTTGAATTTGGTGTCTTGTGGATAAGCAACCAATGCTTATATGAAAGACAAGGTAATGGCGGAGGGTGGTGGTGGTGGCTTGTTGGAGATCTCATAATCATAGTGAAGAGGAGGCTTGATTAAGATACTCTTGATGTAGCTCAACTCCTCATAGATGTGTGCCATAGCATGATGTTGATATTGACAACAATGACAATATGTTTCATGGTGCATGACATTATCATGAGAAGAATGAAGAACACTAAAGGGTGGTGGTGTTTGGAGGAAGATTTTTCAGCAAATCTTATTTTTCTAGTCTAACTTATCATAGGGATATGGTTAAAAGCAAAGATAGACAAAGAAAACATATGCAAACTTACCAAATAGAGATTTGACCAAAATACATGGATTAAAAAAATCGATGTAGGAGGTGTGTAAGACAAGACCTTAAGTCATGACACAATGATCCTCCATGATTCTATCTTGTTCTTGCTATGTTTGAGAGAATCATACATATGAATTATGTAAGCTCTAGATTAATAGCGAGAATCTATGAAAAAACGTTTTTAGATTGAATTAACAATGTCAAACGAATTTCTCAACCATTTTCGAAAGAGACTTTGAGAATTTTGAAAAGGAGAAGAGAGGGTTTTTCAAAAAGAGTTTGGAAGACTCAATGACTCAAAGTGGTAAAAGAAAACACACAAAAAGAAAGGAAATTAAGGAAGATGTTCCATTAATCCTAGACCTAGACGCAAGTAATTAAAAGGTTCCCTCTTAAGTGGCTTAGTGAAGATGTCGGCTAAGTTGTCCTCGGAGGGTACCTTCTCAATTGAAATGTTCCCCTTTTGAACATTATCCCTAAGGAAATGGTGTCGAATTTCTATGTGTTTGGTTTGCGAATGTTGCACGGGATTCTTGCTAAGGTCTATAGCGCCTTTATTATCGCACATGATGGGAACTTCATCAAGAGAAATCCCGTAATCAACAAGCGCTTGCTTCATCCATAGAGCTTGTTGGCATGCTTTTCCGGCACTCACATACTCGGCTTCCGTGGTGGATATTGCAAGAGCGGTTTGTTTCTTGGAGAACCAAGAAGTTAAACAACAACCCATGAAGGTACAAACTCCACTAGTGCTTTTCCGGTCCACATAGTCTCCCGCATGATCCGAGTCCGCGTAGACAATGGTTTCTACGCCGGTCCCTTTAGAATACCATAATCCTAAATGTATAGTGCCTTTAATGTATCAGAAGATACGCTTAACCGCTTCAAGGTGAGAGGTTTTGCGAGCCTCTTGGAAGCGAGCACAAAGGCAAACACTAAACATGATATCCGGTCGACTTGCCATTAGGTACAACAAACTACCAATCATACCTCTATATTTGGTGTTGTCTACCGACTCACAATCATCATCTACGGTGAGTTTAGTATCCGAGGCCATCGGGGTCTTCATTGGTCTAGATTCTTCTAATCCAAATTTCTTTAGCATTTCTTTAGCGTACTTAGATTGACTAAAGAAAATACCATCGTCCATTTGTTTAATTTGGAGTCCTAAAAAGAAGTTAAGTTCTCCCATCATACTCCTTTCAAACTCATCATGCATGATTTTGGCAAAGTCATCACACAATTCTTGACAAGTTGAGCCAAATATAATGTCATCAACGTATATTTGTACGATTATGAGGTGAGGACCTTTCTTCTTTGTAAAGAGTGTATTGTCTACCATTCCCATGGTGTTAGAAATATGTTTTAACGTATATTAGAAGTATCAGTCACTCCACAATATTATTAATGTTGTAATAGCTCGTAGTTAATGTGTGCTTATTAAGTTAAGTAAGAAACCGACCAATGGGCTTGTCATGGGTCGGCCCAAGCCCAATATTGGCCTTGGATATAAATACCCCTTTCCACCATGGAAAGGGGTTGGTTGTTGATTTTCCATTTTATCATTTTAATGAAAAACACATAGTTTCTCTCTCACTTTCTCTCACTAGTTTCTCTCTCTAAAAATCTTCAACCCACTTCATTGATTAACAAGATTATCAATATTCTACATTTGGTATCAGAGCCATGGGGTGATTTAAGGTAAAGATTAGTGTAGTTTTTTAGTTCTTAAGGGTATTAGTGATTTTTTAGAAAAATCAACCTTGAATCTTGTAATTTTTGGTGTTTTTGTTGTTGGGATTAGTAGATAAGTGTTGGGTTTAGCTTATTTTGGTAGAAATCACAAAACGTTTTGTGGTTTTTGATCAAAAATCGGGTTTAAAATCGTTCAAAGCTTGGTTTACTTGGTCTCGAAGTCTCTTTCCAGGATTATTCCGAATTGCCAATTATTCAGTATAGCCAAACATTCAGAATTGCCAAACATTCCGAATAGCCAAAATATTCCGTGTAGCCAAACATTCCGAATAGCCTCTCATTCCGGATAGGAGATCATTCCGGATAGGATATTCCGAATAGGGATTATTCCGGATAGTGCATTATTCCGTATAGGTTGTTATTCCGAATAGGCTGTTATTCCGAATAGGTTGTTATTCCGAATAGGTTGTTATTCCGAATAGGTTATTATTCCGAATAGGGTAGTATTCCGCATAAGGTTTATTCCGAATAGGGTTATTCCGGATAAGCAAGATCAAGGGGTATTTTACGAGTTTTTCGACGATTTTTTAAGTGGATTTAATCTTGACGATTTTTAGTGGATTTAATCTTGGCTTTTTACACACTCTTTACTTCAACAACACAACACAATTTATAACCTTAATTCACTGCTCGATCAACCGATAATCTTTGTTTCTTTGAAGTGATCAAAATGAATCCGAATTCATTAATGCCTCAGATGACATCACTTACGGACATTTCCGTCATTACAGGAACGGATAATCGCCCTCAATGCTCATTAAAGAAGTCTTTGAAGCATGGAAAGGCCGTATGATGTCATACAATAAGGGAAAACCGACATATGGGAGGCTTATGGTTAGGTCAATTCTAAATGGTCCACTTGACTATGGTACCATCGTGGTTAACAATGTGACTCGACCAAGAGAGTTTGAAGAACTTACACCAGCTCAACAACTTGTTGTCGATGCAGACGAAAAGGCTCTTCAAACCATTCTCCAAGCTCTTCCACATGACATCTATCGAATGGTAAGTCAATATACGGTTGCAAAGGATTTATGGGAACGTCTAAAGGTGTTGCTACAAGGTACGTCTCTTACCAAACAGGAAAGGGAATGTCAGTTGTATGATCTGTTTGATAGATTCACGTACAGCCCAGGGGAAACGCTTCACGACTATTACTTCAGATTCACTACTCTCATGAATGATCTAAATGTATACAATCTCGTGATTGCTCCATTCTAGGTTAACACCAAGTTTTTGAATACTTTACCTCAATCTGAATGGGGTGACTATATTACCGATGTTAAGTTAACCAGGGATTTGCATAAGTGCAATTTGGATCAACTCTATGCTTTTCTTCAGCAGCATGAGAAACACGTGATCATGCACCGTTCACCTCGAGGTATGTACCCTGATTCTCTAGCACTGATGGCTAATCAACCAAGCTTGTCATATAACAACACTCCTTATATCATGGGACACCAAGCTTATCACCCATCACCGTACCTGACTCCAAGCTTCCCCCAATATTCGATTCTACCTCAACCACCCACCTCACATCAGCAACAATATCGGTTTAATGCACCTTCATCTCAGAGATAACCACAAGCATTACAATATGGTTCACAACCTCATCCATATTCACCAGCAAGCATTGCACCTTATGCTCAGTCTTCATATTCTTCTTATCAAGAGAATGCAGCATATCCACCAAGCTACTCTGACCACATGAGTATGCCTTCTAGTGCTTATGCAGCTCAACAAGACCAAGCAATGTATTGTGATAATGATGAAGTCCCCATTCCTGAATTCAAACAAGGAACTGACCCAGTTGAAGTGTTAGCCACTATGTCTGCTTATCTCACAAGGACGTTAAGCAAACGAGGATTTAGAGGACCAGCTCCTACTAACAATCAGCTGAGGAATTCATCCAATTCTCGCCAACAAGCTACTATTGAGAATGGCAGGGTAATGTTTAACCTATTCAACCTTATCAGGGGAGACCTACTACATCAACCACCAATGCACGCACGGTCCATCCTGCTCCAATGGTCAACACTCCTCCACGGACTAATTCCACAGGAAAGTTGAGAATGATTACATGCTACAACTGTAAGGAAGAAGGTCACATGTCCAGGGATTGCAAAAAACCCAAGAGGAGAAGGGATGGTCAATGGTTTGCAGAGAAGATTTATTTGGTGAACGCTCAGGCACAAGGAAGGGAACTTGATGAAGAGGAGCTTGCATTTCTTGCTGATCTAGGGATTGCTGAACAAGACGTTGTCACCACACAGAATGCAGCATACCAAGCAGATGATCTTGATGCTTACGATTCAAACTGTGATGAACTTCAATCTACACAGGCAGCTCTTATGGCAACTATCTCTAGCTTAGGGCCAGAGAAAATATCTGAGGTACTTACTAATACCACTAATAATACCACTGATACTAGTATTCAACCACATCAAGTTGGGCAAGAGGGTGCTGATCCGAATGAGTCTTCGGTGGTGAGTCTTTCAAATGAGGAGACAATCAATGATAGTAATATCAATGTGAGTCCCTAGACTTTGAGTGAATCACAACCGGGAGCCATTTCGCATACGCATACTCCTGCTCAACAAGATTTGGTCATGGTTCCTGCTACATTACTTAGCCAAATGAATACTGCAGTCTTAGAAACCCTAGCTAAGAATAAGAATTTGTCTGCTGAGATTGCTTTGTGTAATGAAAAGGTTCAAACTTTGGAATTAGTTCCTTCGTCCACTGTTCTAACAAATCCCGAATATGATCATTTTCGAAACAAACAAATGAGTCATTTGCAAGAAATTGAAACCTTAAGAGCAGATCTTTCTAACGAACTTAAAGAAAAAGAGTTAGTGGTCACTAATTTTCACAAACTTCAAACGGATTTTGAGTTACTCGAGTCTAAAAAGAATGAAATGGAAATTAATGCGGCTAATAAGATTAGAAGTTTAGATTATTTGCTTTTAAGACAATACGCTGCCTCTCAACTAGTGCACTTATTTGATGCTTCGTTTAGAGAATTTAACTTATCACGTCAAAAAGGCCTTCCCCCTAACCCACGGTATGCAAAACAAGCTTTTATCCATAGTCCAAGACTTTATAATGCAACCCAATTAGGATTGGTCTTAGACCCGATTGTTATTTTTGATGATCGCACAAATAAGGATCTATTTGATGAGAATCGGTCATATAACTTTGCAAAATATCCCGAGTGTGATTATTTTAAAATGAATCAGGAGCTTGCAAAAACGGATTTTAGAATTCGCTTCCATATGGATAAAGATCTCATCACAGCACCAACCTACATGTTAAATGAAGAAAACCCTAGTACACTTCCTACACTTGTCAAAATGGAAGGACCTAAGGAAATTCCAAAGGATCTTCCACCTGTTAGCACTGTATGGTTAAACTTGCAAGAGATTAATCAATACTTTGCTAGTTTTGACAAGGTCATTTTGGAATGTACGACTTCAAATGGCCTAAACGCTGGAGAATGGGCTTTCGAACACATGAACGAGGTGTTTAAGAATGAGATCAATCCGTTTGTCGAAAGTCTAAAAGGAAGTTTTGCATCTCTTTCGGAAAATCTTGAGTTTGAAATTGCAGAAGTTCAAAAAGTGTTTTATGAAATGGACACCGCTTACGAACTACAATTAATTGAAAAGGAAAAGATTTGTCCGAATATGACCGATTCTTGTCCCAAGTAATTTCGTGTGATGTGCTTACTACTGTGAATGTTAATTATTCGAATGAGCTTTCATCCGCTATAATTAAATGTGATGCTGTGAATATATGTGATGATGTGTGTGATCTCTCTGTAAATGTTGCTGATACTGTAAATGAGGTAGATAATCATTCTTGTCACGAATCTAACGCTGAATTTTTAAAGCTTCAAGATTCTTACAATTTACTTTTAAAACGCTTTAATCAACTTGAACAACATTGTATATCTTTAGAATTAAAACAACAAACTCAAAATGAGGATCTTTTGATAACAAATGGTTGTGAAAACAGTGTTGAGACGAGTGACAAGATGATTGCAATAGTTAAGGCATTAGAGGAAGAGATTATGAGATTAAAGAGAGATGTGTCATCAAATGAAACACTGACATTGGAACTAGAGGCTGCAGAGTCTAAAAACCAGGACTTAGAAATTAGACTTTCGTCTATTCTAGGGGAGATGGATCGTGCAAGACAGGGAATGTCCAAACTTTATGGTTCACTAGAAGAACGCTTCGCTTTTAATGCGGCACAGCAACAATCTTATGTTGAACAATTGAACCAAAAATGTGAGGAAATCTCTGACTTAAATATCCAGCTCATTGACAAAAACATGGTTTTGGCCGAGTTAAAGGAGACACTTCTTCTCACCCGACAAGAATCTGTTAATAACTTAGCTACCAACTCTGCACCGTCCTCTAGTGCTCCAACAACCAAGTCAGTAGTGCTTTATAAGAACCCGCTCCATAAGAAAAACCCGGTTACCTACGATGATTATATGAGGAATGCAATTAAGCATGTAGATCTTGTTAGGGATATTTTAGATGATTTATATGCGTTAGATCCCTCAAGCAGTTACTTTTATTCAGCTCATGAATATATCAAGCGAGTTCAATATTGCTTAGCATATTTGCAATACATAGGTAAACCGGGTTCTGCACTACTCACTAATCGACCCATTGCTGTAACTCCATTCAATAAGACCCTAGGAGTAAAACCGTCATTGGCACCATCAAGTAAGGCACCTTTAAAATCTGTTGCTAATGTTCCCACTTTGCCTTCTACAGGAGTAAAAGAGTCTACTAAGGATAAAGGATCGCCACTCAAGAAAGATAAGATCAAGCCCTCCACTAGTAGTACCAACAAGAAGAAAGTAGAAGCTCACCATAGGAATGTTATGTCAGATTTAAATAAAAAGAATCATGTTGCTAAGACTAAAAGCTCTGCGCCTGTGCAGAAGCCTAAACCATTTGTGAATTCTAATTTGAATTGTTGGAATTGTAATGAGTGCATGTTTTCCCAACGTCATGATGTGTCTTATTGATCATGTGAATGAAATGAATGCCATTAGGAATAATCTTGAATGGAAGCCCACTGGGAGAACTCGTACCCAAGTTGGCTGGCAATGGCGTCCCAATGGTAGGACCTTTACATTAGATGGAAAAATGTGCCCTTTAACTAGGAATGCATCCATTGAGGTTAGGTCTCAGCGTCCTTTAGTTAGGCACACTAGCACTAAAGTATGGAAACCGCGCCCTTTAATTAGGTCAGCCCCCACTATAGTGCCTATCAGTGAAGAAATACCTCAGGATTTAAGCCAACTAGAATCTACACCACCAACTAGGAAGAAGGCTAGGAAATCTAAGAAACCTAGAGTTAGCAAATCTAAGATTATTAAATCTGTACCTGCTAATAACAAGGAACATTCAGATTCCGAAACCTATACACTGTCCTCGTCTGGTGATATTTTCAGGTGGTCCAAATCATCCTCTGGTATTTGGACTCCGGTTGTTCAAAGCATATGACCGGAGATCGCTCGATGCTCCGAAATTTCGTCAGCAAGTTTCTTGGAACGGTTAAATTCGGTAATGATCATATTACAAAGATAATGGGGTATGGTGAATATCAGATTGGAAACGTTACGATTTCAAGGGTATACTATGTAGAAGGTCTTGGTCATAATTTATTTTCAGTAGGACAGTTTTGTGATTCCAACCTAGAGGTTTCTTTTCGACAACATACTTGTTTCATCCGCAACTTGGAAGGAAAAGACTTGTTGAAGGGATCTCGTGGTGCAAATCTTTATACTTTGTCCTTACAAGACATGATGGCCGCCTCTCCAGTATGTCTTCTCTCTAAAGCATCTAAGACCAAGTCATGGTTATGGCATCGCAGATTATCTCATCTCAACTTTGATGTTATTAATCATCTGGCTAAAAACGAATTAGTTCGTGGTCTTCCAAAGCTCAAATTTCACAAGGACCATTTATTTTCCGCGTGTTCAAGGGGGAAAAGTACCAAGAAATCGTACAAGCCCAAAGCTGAAGACACCAATCAAGAAAAACTTCATCTTTTGCATATGGATCTTTGTGGGCCAATGCGAACCGAAAGTGTGAGCGGTAAGAAATTCATCCTTGTTATTGTGGATGATTTCTCCAGGTTTACATGGGTTAGATTTCTACGTACAAAGGATGAAGCACCGAAGGCTATCATCACTTTTCTGAAATTCATTCAGGTACGTTTAAATACTACTGTCCGCCGTATTCGTACAGATAATGGAACAGAGTTCGTCAACCAGACTCTTCGTAATTACTATGAAGAAGTTGGTATCTCACATGAAACATCCGCTGCACGTACTCCACAACAAAACGGTGTCGTTGAAAGACGGAATCGTACGCTTATGGAAGCTGCTAGGACTATGTTGATTTATGCGAACACTCCATTGTTCTTGTGGGCAGAAGCTGTATATACTGCATGTTTCACCCAAAACCGCTCTATCATTCGGAAACGCCATGGAAAAACACCTTACGAGCTTCAACATGATCGTAAACCCGATGTTTCCTTCTTTTATGTGTTTGGTGCTCTTTGTTATCCAAACATTAATAGTGAGAACTTGGGCAAACTTCAACCAAAAGCCGATATAGGTATTTTCATTGGTTACTCACCTTCCAAGAAAGCATACCGAATTTACAACCGTCGTCTTGGTAAGATAGTAGAAACTATGGACGCAGATTTCGATTAGCTGACAGCGATGGCTTCTGAGCAACGCAGCTCTGAACCCGCGCTTCACGAGATGGGAACCGGTGCTATTAGTTCCAGATTAGTTCCCAATAATCCTACTTCTACATCATTTTTACCACCTATAAGGCCCGAGTGGGATAAACTATTTCAACCGTTGTTTGATGAATTCTTTGATCCCCCAAATGATGAAGTTCCAGCACCTGTAGTGATAGCTCCAATCCCTGAAGTTGTTGCTCAAGCTAATGAGGCTTTATCAAATGCATCTTCAATTAACATTGAACCGGATGCACCTCTACCAAGTGATTCTCAAACTACACCTAAATCGTCACCCTTACTTGTGCCTAATGATGTTGAAGAGGATTCTATTGATCACGATTTGGAATATGCTCACCTACAAGAGCTTCCTTTCTTTGGTGTACCGATACCTGAAAACCCTTCAGCCGCGTCTACCTCAGAAGAATTCATTCCAGACCACCACAGATTGAAAAACATAGCACCAAATGGACAAAAGATCACCCAATTAGGAATGTCATTGGAAGTCTCAATCGACCAGTCTCTACACGCCATCAATTACAAGAGAGTGCACTCTATTTCTATTTTGATGCATTTCTCTCTGAAGTTGAACCTAAAAATGGGCAACAGGCTATGACTCAATCATCTTGGATTGAAGCCATGCAGGAGGAACTAAATGAATTCCAAAGACTTGAAGTATGGGAATTAGTTCCTCTCCCTGACAAGGTTAACATCCTTACTTTGTTGTGGGTTTATAAGGTTAAACTCGATGAGATGGGTGCAGTCTTGAAGAATAAGGCTAGATTGGTTGCTAGAGGATACAAACAAGCCTTGGGTATCGACATTGAAGAATCTTTTGCTCCTGTTGCAAGATTGGAGGCTATAAGACTATTCCTTGCGTATGCTGCTCATATGAACATGATCGTCTATCAAATGGATGTGAAGACGGAATTTTTGAATGGTGAACTAAGGGAAGAAGTCTATGTTAGTCAGTCGGATGGGTTCGTTAGCACAGAGTTTCCTACTCATGTGTACAAGCTTAAGAAGGCTCTCTATGGGTTGAAACAAGCTCCACGCGCGTGGTATGATCTCCTTTCAACATATCTCATCTCGGAAGGCTTCTCCAAAGGCAAGGTGGACCCCACTCTATTCACTCTCAAGGAGGACAACGACATGATACTGGTACAAATTTATGTTGATGATATAATATTTGCTGCCTCTAACATAGAATTGTCAAAACGATTTGAGAAGATAATGTCCACACGCTTTCAGATGCCAATGATGGGAAAAATTTCATTTTTCTTAGGATTACAAATTTCTCAGAATCCCAGAGGCATCTTTATTAATCAATCCAAATATGCTCTAGAATCTTTAAAGAAATATAACTTTGAAAATTGTGACCCCGTGGACACTCCAATGGTGGAGAAATCCAAGTTAGATGAAGATAGGAATGGGATTATTGTCGATCCAAAACTTTACCGTGGGATGATTGGCACCCTTCTCTATCTGACTGCTAGCAGGCCTGATTTGCAATTTGCCGTATGCATGTGTGCCCGGTATCAGGCTCGGCCTACCGAAAAGCACCTACATGTTGTTAAAAGGATCTTTCGGTATCTCAAAGGAACACTTAATCGTGGTCTATGGTATCCGAAAGATTCCTCCATTGCTTTAATATCATACGCAGATGCCAATCATGCTGGGTGTCAAGACACGAGGCGTAGCACTTCTGGGTCTGTGCAACTCCTTGGAGTAAGATTGATTAGTTGGTCTTCAAAAAGGCAGAAAAGTGCTGCAATTTCTAGCACGGAGGCTGAATACATCGCCATGTCCGGTTGTTGTGCTCAAGTCCTTTGGATGAGATCACAACTAACTGACTACGATTTGGGATTCAACAAAATCCCCATGTATTGTGACAACAAGAGCGCCATTGCCCTTTGCTGCAACTACGTTCAACACTCCCGGGCCAAGCACATAGACAATCGCTACCATTTCATTAAAGAGCAGGTGGAGAACGGAGTGATCGAGCTGTATTTTGTCACCACTGAGTATCAGCTGGCAGATATGTTCACCAAAGCCTTAGATCGAGGACGAATCGAGTTTTTGATCGACAAGCTTGGCATGAAATCATTCTCTCCAGCGACTCTCAAAGAATTGGCAGAAGAATCAGCTGAATAGTGGTGGTAAACTATTCAGGCGTATCCTTTGTTCGTGATCATGTATATTATCGTATATATATAAACCACAAAAAGAAAAATACAAAAATATAAAACCAAGAAAAACCATAAAAAAATATAAAACCTACAAAAACCATAAAAATTATAAAATCAAGAAAAACCAAAAATATTTTTCATTTTTTAAATCGGGCATGTCTTTTGGTACGGTAATATTTAGGGCTTTAGAAATGTCGATCAATATTGACACGGCGCCATAAATAGAGTCCGTATAAAAGTTGTACATTTTTAAAACATGCCCATTATGGCTTGTAGTTATTTCAGACTGCAACCCGTTTTTCGCATTAAAGTCACGTATTTCCTTAGAAAACGTTGGCTCACAACGGGAATTAATTTTCTCGGGCATGATTTACAAGCCAAATCATGCAAAGGGATCAAGTTTACTTTACAACTTGGTCTAACACGAGTTAGTGTACGTCTCAGTGCATTAATTTGTCAAAATAAGAGAAATCTTATTGCCACCACGAATCAATCTTTTCAAGATATTAATTGGAAATGTTTTCATCAATATTTGACTCTTTAAACAATGACTACAGCTCTTTAAATAGAAAACGGGTCATCGTTTAAGGGGGAGAAAATATTAAATTGTCTTCGTCATCAAAAAGATCTTCAAACGTTTTCGAGGAAATTTAATTAGCTCAATGGTTATTGGCTGGAATTGCTTCGACATTCGTCTTGTATTTGTTTGTGAGATTGTCGCGAATAGTTTAGCTAAGATAGGTTAAGTTGGCTAAGTTTCACGATGGTTAGGGAGACTAGAAAAGAAAAAATGAAAAGACTAGGAATAAAAAGTAAATGAGAGAAAAGACATGGGGCAAAAGTGACAAAGACTCAAATTTTTGAAAAGTTTGACCTAAGTCAAATCTCTCCTCCCCGTTTCTCTCATTTATCTTCTTCTTCTCTGCTTTTTTCTCTTAACCGCCATTATCACACACGTTAAGCTCTCAAACATCTCTATTTTTACTCAAGATAATCCTTCTCATTCACTCCTAAGGTATAATCGTCAGTTAATTCGTGTAATTTTCCCTTTAAATCGAATCAATTAACTCATTTTAATTAGGATAAATCAAACTAGGGTTTCTGCTTAATTAGGGTTATTTGATTTGGGGGTTTTGCCTGGGTTTCACTCGGAATAGAACAAAACTAAGATTAATGGCCTTTAGAACGCTTAAAACAAACATTCGAGCTTAATTAAAAGATCATAAGGTGTTTTTAAGTCATTCCGAATAAACAGCCAAAAACATTCCGAATAAGACCATTTATTCCGCATAGAATGATTATTTCGGGTAGATGTTTTATTCCGCATAGAATAATTATTCCGCATAGAAGAGTTATTCCGAATAGACGTTTATTCCGCATTGGCTGTTTATTCCGCATAGAAGAGTTATTCCGAGTAGACGTTTATTCCGCATAGGCTGAATATTTCGCATAGAATGATTATTCCGGGTAGGCATGTTATTCCGCATAGGAAAATTATTCCGGGTAGGCTGAATATTCCGCATAGAATGATTATTCCTGGTAGGCATGTTATTCCGCATAGGACGATTATTCCGGGTAAGAATGATTATTCCGCATAGAATGATTATTTCGGATAGGCATGTTTTTCCGCATAGGATAATTATTCCGGGTAGGCATGTTATTCCGCATAGAATAATTATTCCGGGTAGGCATGTTATTCCACATAGGACGATTATTCCGGGTAAGAATGATTATTCCGCATAGGACGATTATTCCGGGTAGGTATGTTATTCCGCATAGGATAATTATTCCGGGTAGGCATGTTATTCAGCATAGGATAATTATTCCGGGTAGGCATGTTGTTTATTCTGGATTGAGGTTTATTCAGAATTAAATGTTTATTCTAATGAAGGATGTTTGAGTGTTTTTAAAAGTCTAAGGGATTATGTCATTTGTATAATGCTTAGGTATAAATTCATCATGATATTCATATCTGTATGTATCAACTTTTGTGTTTTATTCTTAAGCAGAAACAATGACTAACCCAACCGTGCAACAAATACAAGACTCTAGAGCAGCAGCCATTGCCGAGGCCAAAACCCTTAAGTTCATTCCAAACAACTACCGGTTGAAGGAGGTCTCTCATTCTACTCATAATGGATTCAAGGTAGGTTCATCCATTCTTGACAATTCTCGCCTCAAGAATGCGCTAAGGAAAAGTGCTTCGGTACCTTTCGACTACATGTACGAATTTTGGGCAACCAAAGAGAAGACGTCAAATAAGATCACATTCTTCTTGGACAACAAGCAACAAACTCTCACCGTGTCAGACTTTCGCAAGATCTTTAGTTTTCGGGAGGCACCCAAAGGATTATCATACTCAGCGAACCCTACCAAGAATCAGCTCATGGAGATGTTCACTGACATTGGATGTGCAGACATACGAATAGTGTCCGAGTTTACCACAGCCAAAGTGGGTCAACCTTGGAGAGCAATTTTTGGTATTCTTAGCAGATGTCTCACACCCAAAACAACTGGGTATGATGTTGTTCGTCCGCCAATCATCAAGATGTTTTATGGTATGTTTAAAGGTATGGGTATTGATTATGCATAATTGGTGTGGGAAGAGTTTACTTTTCAACTCTTCACAAACACGAAGGGTAAGGTTAAAGGTTACCAGTACCCTAGGTTCATTAAGCTGATCATACATTACTTTATGGAAAACGATGCATCTATTGATAAGCGTGCAGGTAGCCGTCACCACACAATGGATGCTGATGATTTGGTGGACTTAAGGCAAGAAACTCATTCCAATATTATTATCCCTGGTCCCATTCGCAGTCATCTCCTGACAGATGAGATTATCGCATCTGCTGATTAAAAGAACTTGCTACAAGAAATCGAGAATCAACGAGCAAGCATTCAAGCAGGAGAAGACTCGTCTACCACAATTAAGAGTAAAGGTAAACGCAAGCAAACAGCTTTACCTGAACCCAAAACTAAGAAGACAAAGACCGTAGCTAAGAAAGGTAAAAGCACAGCTGACGAGCTTGTTCTTCACGATGAAGAAGATATTGCTGACGATCCTACTCCTGAGCAAACTCGAAAGACTAAGAAAAAGTTAATGAAGATGGTTATCGAAAAGAGTAGGAGAGACACGGGCGGTAGTGGTTCGGGTGCACAGAAGGATATTAAAGAAGAGTACGAGGAGCCAGATGATATTGATGAGTTTGGATCACCCGAACGGTATTCTACTTCGATGGAGACATCCATTGCTGTTTCAGCAAGTGTTGAAAAGGAGTCCGGTGCTCCTACATTCATGGTACCTACCCAGCCTCTCGTAACTCAACCTCCACCAATCCAGCCCTTACCAACCCGACCGGTGCCAACACCATTCCTTCCACCTCCAATAACTTCCATCCTTAGTATTGTAGTCACAACCGAGCCTCTTCAACCAACTCAGAGTAGCTCTGCATCATCTTCAATGGCTGCATTTGTAATGGCAGAATTGTTGGATAAACACACGGACAGTCAAAGACAAGAGATGAATAAACTTCGAGAAGAACTACTTCGACGAGTACAAAGTGAAGAGGCATCCAAGAAAGCCCAAGAAGAGATGCTATCCAAGTTCGCTGCAGAGATGGAGTTGACACGTAAAGCTCATGCAGAAGAACTTGCTCAGGTCAAAAAGGCTGAAGCTGATAGGTATGAAGCACGACTTACGAGACTTCGAACTATTAAGGATAACTACAAGGAGCAGAAAGAAACACTTGAAGCTTCTATTGAAGAGAGAGTGAAAGAATCCGTTGAGTCCCTTATGCCAAAACTGCGTGATGAGTTGAAGACACTCGCGGCTGATAACTTGATGATTAAGTCATCCAATCCTTCTGAATCCGCCTACAAAATTACATATGACTTAACGGATTTTGAATTAAAGAAGATCCTCAAAGCTCGTATGAGGGAAGTTGGATCTTTTGATAAGTCCAAAGTTCAGCGAACACTCTACAAGTCACTAAATGATGCTATAATGGAGGATGATCGGTTATTTAAAATGTTTGGAAGTGTGGTACCTTACCATATTCTGCCTGAGGAGGAAAAGGATGATAGTGAACAAGAAGAGGGTGACGGTGAAGAAGAAGAAGAAGAAGAAGATGATGATGGTGACGATGATGGTGATGATGATGAGGATGATGATGATGATGATGATGGTGGTGATGGTGGTGACCAAAATGGGGAGAGTGCTAAGGGAAGCAACGAGGATGACGATGAGGATAATGATGGTAAACAGCCTGAAACGGGGGACAAGGTTGCCAGCACAAAGAAACCATCTAAGTCTGGTACCAAGTCACAGAAAGATGCTGCGCAAAAGGAAAAATCCACCTCAACGGAATCAAGACGATCCAAGTGGCGCCATGATGTGAATGCTACTACGGCGTCATCGATTCCCGGTACATCTATTGCTGTTTCTATACCTGTTACCACTAATCCTGTTAGTTCTTTTGTTGCTCGTGTGATTGCAGAATCAGTAACTGAACCTGAAACTGCACAAACTCGCGTGTTCATGACACCGCCGAGATGCCTGAATCAGAACCATCAAGTGTTCATGTCTCTACTCCTCTACAACAAGAACCACAATCTACTGTTCCCGAGTCAAGCACACGGGACTGGGCAGACACATTGGAGATTGATGAGACTGCACCGCCACAAGCTTGGATCACGGCAGCTGCTAAATATGATCCAATCACAGACGCTGACAGAGATGTTCTATATCTCCGTATCCGTAGTCCGATAGACTTGTGTGCATTTCTAGCTCATGAGTATAAATCTTCGGTCACTCCGTCTTTGGTGAAGAGAGCGTTAAAGGATAAGAGAATTCACGCCAAAACCAGGTTAAGCCGCATGGAGTACGAATATTATGCTGACGAGGTCCTGAAAGCTCTTAATACCGTTCAAAGGCCAGGCCTTCATGAGTCAGAAAGAGCTCCACCTCCACTTGATCCTTCTCAAGATAATCAAATTGCTCTCGACTTCTTTGTCACCTATGATCTTGAGTATCTCCTCAAAGGATCATCCAAGTATGCAACCTCCCTGACCTTGCTGAAAGCTGCTAATTGGGGGACAATACCCTATATCGAGGAAAAGGTAAACCGACTCTGGGTCCCAAAGGTAAATCGTAATTATGATATGTATGCTGTTATAGGTGCATCACATTGGGACGAGCGAGTCCGAAGGACATACAGAGGTTGCTGCTTAGCCAATTCAGGAAGTCGTGTCAGATCCGATATTCGCATCTCCAGTATTTTAGGGCTAAAAACTGAAGCTAAGAATGGCTATCATCATGTGACGGAGATTCGCCTAAAAAGGGAGGATGACAGAGAATACACAATACAGCAGGGAGATTTTTCTATCATTCGCCTTGAGGATATCGAAGATATGTTACTTATGATGACCCGTGATCAACTCACCCATCTTACTCGTGAAGAAATCATTGCTTTGAATACAACACTTCGCATGTTCACACGAAGCGTTGTTATCAAGAAACGAGTTGAAGATCTTCAATTGGGAGTTGAAAGATACCAAAGGAAGCTTAACCTGACCCGTCCAATGAACCAAGTTCTACCTCAACATGTCACAAGATGTCCCTATACCGGCATTTCTGTTCCGAGTTACGGGATCTTCTACTTGAACAGTCGTGGGATAATGAAGTTTATGAGGGTAGGTGAGCTTTATAAGTACAGTGATGGGACTCTCATTTACGTCAGAGGAAAATTAGAGCATCTTAATTCTGGTGGGTCTTTACCAGAGATGACTGAGGACTGGCATTCGGGTTATCGGCAAATGGCGAAGTATGTGATCAAGAAGATTGATCAAAAGCTCCGGGAACGTAGATTGATGAGGAGCCTAGAAAGATTCGTTGGTGGTAGACCATATTTAGTGCAGCACAAGTTACTGCAACGATCCATCTAATGGGTCGTACATTTCAGGTCCACTTTATATTGGTTTTTAATTGTGAATATGTAAATTTGTGAATATTGTGCTTTTACGGCTTGATGTAGTGTTAAGGTATGATAATTTTTCAAGAATTTCTCACGAGATTCTAAATCTTTCAAAATATATCATACTAAAGCACTACAACTATCCCTTATTAAATTAAGGGGGAGCATTAACATGTTCTATGGCCGAACATCGATTTCATTTTTACCCAAAGACCGGTTAATCCATTCAATATCCCAAATATTAATGGTTAACATTTTGGATAAGGGGAGAAAATGGGATTAAGGAGACTTAAATGATACTTGGCTAAAAGATGAAAAAGACTCAACGATAATCCAACTTAATATGTGTAAAGCACGTGTTAAGGGGGAGCGTTTTTGATAAACAAAAACACCTAAGGTACAAAACTTTTGATTTCAATATCACAAGTACCTTAAGTGATTTTCAAGGATTTTTCATGGTGGCTATATCTTCCCAAAACACGCTTAATTCACGACGATGTGGTGACAAAAGGGTGGTAGGAATAGGTTTAGTCCAATGATTCATCAGAGCCTATGGAATCTTCCCAAGGACAATTCCCTAGATAGAATTAGAAGTCCTAGGAAAGATGGAGAAAGATTGTGAACGTAGTTGAGTACCGACTAATTACTGATGCTAGCACTGGAACAATCACAACAAGGTGCTAGTGATGATGTATTGGTAAGTACTGAAGGGGTTGAAGAATGAAAACGAAATGTAAAGATAAAGGGTGTAAAGAAAGAAGCCCTCCTTACAACTTTAGGCAGAAACCGGTTCAATACATATGCTATTGAGATCATTTGTTAATGATTCTCGATATTGAAGAAAGACATCATGGATCCAGTGATGCAATGCACAACCCTTCCTAGCTAACTCAAATATCTCTCAAAAGGTATTTGTTTTAATCACACGGAGATCAACACGTTATCTATTGGTTTATTCACTCCGAATAGACTGATATTGAAAAGGTGGCACTCCTCTCCAGCCATCGCTCACTAAATCAAAACGCACTATCGAGTCTAGAGCCAAGAGATCATCAAAAGTCTCACTAGGACACTTTCCATTTATTCCTTGCTTTCTCACACACTGTGAAAAGTAAGAGATTTTTTAAGAGTCCTACGCAGTATTCTTGTAATATTGCCAGAACATCCGAGTAATACACAAGTATTACAATGAAGATTGAAATCCTGCTTGAGCCAACATCAAACAAGCTCATGGTAGGTTACACGTGCGGTTCTTTAAGAACCAATCTTGTGAAAAACTGGAAAGAAACAGTGGTTTAATTCTTAATTGAACTTAAACTCATTCCAGGCCTCTACGCATTATCATATGATCTTGCCAGAACACTCAGAGTGATTCTTTATTGATCACAGTGACGAGTGGAAATCCTTCTAGTGTTAACATCAAACAGCACTTGGTAGGTGACGTGCAAGATTCTTTATGAATTAAGCTCGTGATAACTGGAAAGCAACGATGATGAAAATCTTAACTAAAATTCACTTGTTCCAGGTTTCATGAATTGACGGCTTCAATCACAAGGATAATTTATCCAAGTGATTCACTCTTTATGTTCGCAATCAAGCTTAGTGATCGTCGAATAAAGAGAACGGGTTTACCCGCGAAATCCTGTCAGGAAGTTACTTAATTGAAACTATCCGTCACAGGTACGATATCTAATATCGTCCAACGGTCTTCACCGACCGGAGGTAAAACGCTACCGATTTAGAATGAAATGTTCTAAGCCATTTCATTCGTGTCTTATCATGTTGCTGCGAAGACGGTGGCGTTGCGGTGTACCAGCTGAAGTCGTTCCCACATGCTTATGTCTTTCTGCATCAAAGTTCAGCAAAATTCAAGAAAGTGCAAAATGAAGTCTTCCGCTGTACCAAACTCTGAAGCTTTCAAGAATTCAACAAAAAGACATAAGTGTGTGGATGGAGTCACGAGGAGGCAAGATTCACAAGAAGGCAAAGATCGCACGTGATTGGTCAAAAGAACAATGCTCTCAAGCCAAAGACTAAAAGATCAAATAAACATATTCACAACAAAAAGAAAGAAGAAAAGACTACGAGCTGAAGAACGAAGACTTAGTATAGTATGCTAGGTTTAGAACTTTGTAACGTGGAGTGACCTCCCTTAGGGGGAGATTGTTAGAAATACGTTTTAACGTATATTAGAAGTATCGGTCACTCCACAATATTATTAATGTTGTAATAGCTCGTAGTTAATGTGTGCTTATTAAGTTAAGTAAGAAACCGACCCATGGGCTTGTCATGGGTCGGCCCAAGACCAATATTGGCCTTGGATATAAATACCCCTTTCCACCATGGAAAGGGGTTGGTTGTTGATTTTCCATTTTATCATTTTAATGAAAAACACATAGTTTCTCTCTCACTTTCTCTCACTAGTTTCTCTCTCTAGAAATCTTCAACCCACTTCATTGATTAACAAGATTATCAATATTCTACACATGGTATACTCATGTTTAACAAGAAACGCTTTAAGTCTATCATACCAAGCTTTGGGTGCTTGTTTGAGACCATAAAGTGCCTTCTTAAGCTTGTAAACATGATCCGGTTTCTCAAAATCAATGAAGCCGGGAGGTTGAGCCACATATACCTCCTCATTGATCAAACCCTTAAGAAATGCACTCTTTACATCCATTTGTTGAAGCTTAAAATCTAAGGTACAAGTGTAGGCTAAGAGGATTCTAATGGATTCTAATCTAGCTACCGGTGCATATGTCTCGTCATAATCAATCCCTTCTTGTTGATTATAGCCTTGAGCTACAAGTCTAGCCTTGTTACGAGACACATCGCCATTCTCATCTAACTTATTCCTAAATACCCATTTGGTTCCTCTAATGGTAGAACTTCTATGTGGAGGAACAAGTTCCCAAACATCATTGGCAACGAATTGATTCAATTCTTCTTGCATCACAATGACCCAACTCTCATCCATCAAAGCTTCTTTAACATTCTTTGGTTCAATCAAGGAGACAAAACAAAAGAAGTTGCTTTGGTTTTGGACTTGAGATCTTAGGGTCCTTTGATTTAAGTCACCAATGACATTATTGAGAGTATGATCCCTAGATTCCTTAATGTTTACTTCCTTTTCAACACTAAGGTCTTCAACTCCTATTTTTCTAACCTCTTTGGCTTTAACTACTTCTAATTCATCCAAGTCATCATCAACCAATGGTGGTGTCTTGGGTGAAGGAGGGGTTTCATCAAAGGTTATGTTGAGTGATTCTTTAATAACCCCCGAGGTTCTATTTAGGACTATGTAGGCTTTGCTAGTTTGGGAATAACCTAAAAGGATACCTTCGTAAGACTTTGGGTCAAACTTGGTAAGGTAGTCTTTGGTGTTGAGGATAAAGCACTTGCTTCCAGACACCCTAAAGTATTCCAATGAGGGTTTCTTACCTTTAAGAATCTCATAGGGGGTATTTCCTAGGAAAGGTCGAATAAGAATTCGATTAAGAATATAAGTCGATGTGTCCACGGCATTGCACTAAAACCTTTGAGGCAAAGATTGCTCGTTTAACATCGTCCTACTCATCTCTTGGAGAGTCCTATTCTTCCTTTCAACTATCCCATTTGATTGTGGAGTGCGAGGAGCCAAGAAGTTATGGGTAATACCATGAGCTTCACAAAAGGCACCAAATTGCACTTCATTATCAAATTCCCTACCATGATCCATCCTAATAGAGACAATTGAACATCCTAGTTTATTTTGAGTTCTTCGACTAAATATTTCGAAGTGATCGAAAGCTTCATTCTTAGATGCCAAAAATCTTGTCCAAGTGAATCTAGAATAGTCATTAACTATAACTAGGATATAAAGGTTACCTCCATAACTCCGTATGGTGGAAGGTCCAAAAAGATCCATATGTAGGAGCTCTAAGCACCGAGAGGTCGAAACCAAATTCTTGGCTTTGTGACTTGAGTGAACTTGCTTTCCAACTTTGCAAGCATCACAAAAGTGACTATCAAACTTAATCTTGGGGAGGTGTCTTACCAACTCCTTAGAGACTAAAGATTGAATTAAACGCATATTAGCGTGACCTAATCTCCTATGCCAAAGAGTAGAACTATCATCCATAGTCGCAAGACATATGTTGTCTTTTGACTTCTTATTGACCTTCATAACAAAAAGCCCATGCTTTCTAATACCTTTTCCAATGACCTTTCCATCTTTTACGATTTCACTGTCATGTTCCGAAAAGATGACCTTACACTTATTATCACAAATTTGACCTATACTTAAAAGGTTAAACCCTAAGTTATCTACGTGCTCAACATTTTCAATGGTCATGGAGTCAAGAGAAACCGTACCTTTGTCAATGATATTACCACGTAGACTACTAGCGAATGTGACGTTACCTCCATCATATGCTTTGTAATGCGAGAACAAACTTCGATTACCCGTCATGTGTTTAGAACATCCACTGTCCTTAATCCACTCATCGGGCTCCAAATCAATTCCCAATCATATCTAGGTAACAACACACAAGATCAAACATTTGGTCCCCAATATCTCATGGGTCCAAAATTGTTAGTTCCAAACATCCCTTGCATTTGGTTGGGATGCATGAATGAAGGAGGGGTTCCCCATGGAGAACAAAATGGAGGAGGGTAGTAATTCATGTAACCATTTTGTTGTTCATTATTTCTCCTAGGTGTATTTGATCTAGGTTTAGAGTTATGCTCATTTCTTCTAGGTGTTGGGGTTTTACTTCTAGATCGTGAATTGTTTTGATTATCTCTTATAGGCGTTGTCGTTCTACTTCTAGGCTTAGACTCATTCCGTACTCTAGGTGGAGTAGAAGATGGTCTAGATAAACTTCTATTTCCCATTAGAGGTTTACTCAATGTCTTGTAGAACTTATCAATAGCATTGTCGTCAAGTATGGACAATTTTACCTTATTAACAATAAGATGCTTTGGTTTTTCACCTGATTTTGACTTTTCAGAAGATTCATGATTTTCACAAAATTCATCTTCTGGTCGCGGTACCTTATCTATGGCGGCGGTTCCATAGTGATAAGGAACCGCCCCATACAATCTGGGACCGCGTAATGTGGGTGATGTTTGTGAAAATCTAACTTGTTTAGATTCACTTGTTGAGGCTTCATTTGAGTTAAAACCTAGACCAAGTCTTTCCTTAGAATGAACTTGTTTGTTTAACATATCATCAAGAGCACTAGTACCTTTCATGAACTTTTCCAATTTAATGGAGGTGCTCTTGAGATCTTCATTTTCTAATCTAAGTTTCTCACAACTTAAGCAACTTAAATCAACCTCTTTATTTTTCTCAAGTTTAGCCAATTTCTCCCTAAGTTCATTGATCTCATTTTCAAGCTTAGTTTCGGTTGATTTTAAGGTTTTATTCTTTTCTATGAATTTAAGACTAAGTTTGTGTAAACTATCATATTTGCCTTCGAATTCAATATCATCAAAATTGGAGCTATCATTGCTATAATATTCGGTTTCGGAATGTACCTCTTTAGAAGTGTGAGCCATAAGACATTTCTCCTCTTTGGGGTTGTCATCGTCATCTTCACCGCTATCGCTCCAAGAGCCACTAACGAACGCCGTGTGATTCTTATCACGAGAGGGCTTTGGACAATCACCAATGAAGTGATTTGGATCACCACATCTAAAGCAATTCCTATCACCTTTTTTGTTCTTGGCAAACCGATTCTTTGAGAATGGTTTCTTGTCATTGTTGGGTTGCCTAACGTGTTGACCTCGTCTCTTGAAGAACTTCTTGAAATCTCTCACCGCCAATGCATACTCCTCGTCATCGCTTTCCGAGGAACTATCGTGGTCACTTTGTGCCTTCTTGGCTTTAAGTGCAAGAGATTTACTTTCACTCTTGGTTTTCACTAATTCCGAGTCCTTCAAAATTATCATCTCATGAACCTTCAAGTTGACTATGAGTTCATCGAGTGATAAAGTTGAGAGATCTTTCGATTCTTCAATCGCCGTGACTTTTGCTCTCCACTTTGGATGTAAAGCCCTTAGAAACTTCCTAACATTGTTCTTGCTAGAAAAACCTTCATCAAGTGCTTTTAGACTAGTAATAATGGTGTTAAACCTAGCAAATGCACTATCAATAGTTTCATCTTCTAAGATGACAAATTGTTCAAATTGTTGGACAAGAAGATCGATTTTGCTTTCTTTGACTTGGCTATTACCTTGGTGGGTTACTAAAAGAGTGTTACGAATATCTATAGCGGTTTCACACATAAAAATCCTTTCATACTCTTTCTTAGGTAAAGCATTATAAATCACCATTTTAGCCTCATTATTTTTTGAAAGTTTCTTTTTAGTATCGTCATTAGCTTTGTCAAAAGTGACCAATTATTTTGTTTTAGAAACTTCATTAAATTGAAAAGGTAAAAAATCACCATTAGTAATAACATGCCAAAGATCTAAATCTTTTGATTTCACATAAGTTTCAAATCTATTTTTCCAATAAATAAAACTATCGGTTTCAAAAAGTGGTGGTCTTTGCATAGATTGCCCTTCTAGGTATTTGTTAGAATCCATAGATCGATTCAAGTTTTAAAATACAATATACTTTAAAAATTATTGAGCAACCCGCTCTGATACCAATTGTAGAAACTAGAAGGGGGGGTTGAATAGTTTCTTATAATTTACTTGTTAAAAGGTGGTTTTCAAAAATCCTTTTACAAAAACTTAGACTTGAGGAAATGTATGAAATCTTCTTATGCACAATATGAACAATGATAGTGTAACTAAGCTAATACTAACAAATATATATGCACAAAGAATAAAGAATGTAAAGAGTTAAGGGTAAAGAAAGATCAAACAGAACACCAAGGATTTATAGTGGTTCAACAACGAAGCTCACTCCTCGTTCCTACTCCACTCCTCGAGTACTCCTTACTCGAGAGTTCACTACACAACAAGCTCCTTATGGTGGAGAAAACCGTACACGTCGCTTAACCAATTTCCGACTCTAAGCTAAAAGTCGAGCCCTAATCGTAGCTAGGACCAATCTACACAACTATACTTAGTACATACACAACTTCCAAATAGACACAACTACTTGGATCTTCACAACTATGACACAACTACAAGTGTATAAAATTAGATCTTCAATGGATCTTTGGTGGTGTACTCAACACTTCACAAGGATAGTGTTCTTCTCTTTGCACTTGGAGAGGAAGGGATGGAAGAACAAGATTCACTTCTTAAACAAGTAGTAATCAAACAAATGATCAAAGATTTGAGTGATTAAAGAAGAGTGTTTGAATCTGGAAATAGATGTGCAAAAGAGGTGAATTGAAAAGCTGAGAATGGTCCACTATTTATAGGACAAAGGGCCAACGGATATATCTGCCCGCGGTACCTTATCGATAAGGAACCGCCTAGGAGCTAAGGTACCGCTGGACGAGACTCCGCTCCCTTTTTGTCCTTTAGTGGTGGAGGTCATATCTGGTTTAAAAAATATCCTGATAGAATATTCCTAACCAAATAAGAATATGCCATTTTCAAATTTTCAAATAATTAATTTAATAAAACATTTTCTTAAAAAGAAAGTTTAATAAAAACTTGTCACACTTAATAAAAAGTGAGTTTTAAGAAAAGATTAAATCACTTGATCACTTGATTAAGGTTAGTACTTGTTTATCCATACCTTAAGTGAAAATGGGTAAAATGAAAAAGACTTGAACTCAAGAATTCGTTTTTCGTTGTTTTCGTAAATGCTTGTTTTTACATATTGTCGTAATCAAAACTAAGCGAGACCGAAAAATGCAAGTAACGTTTTTAGGCATTATTGCATTAACAAAAACTCTTTTTTGGTCAATGATGGAACAATTGTTACCAAAAACCCTTCGACCAAATGCAATTAAATATCCACACACACCACGGAGGCACGTTCACGCATGTTAGTTTCTAACAATGTAGACCATACTCCGTTTATGTTTCCTCTTGCAGAGCTTAGGAAAGTTATATTTCTAACATTATATTTGACTCATACTTATTTTTTAACGCGCATCTTTGTGCTAACTAAAATTCATGAATATCTTATCAAAATGTAAACGTTCAAGTAGTAAAACAAGGAGGCGGTCAACAAATTTCAAATAAAGCAAGTAAGAGTTAATTTTTTATGTCTATTGTTTAGATTATTTGAAGTATATTAAAAGGCACATGTATACGTTGGTTATTTAAGATAAGTATTATGAAGCATCTATTCCGCCATCCGATATTACCTTACGAACAAGAGGACGTCCTCGGATAAATTCAAACACACAAGGCTCAAAATAGGGAAATCATACATTTTGTTAAAAGATTTTTTTCACAACCCATTAATTGAATATATAATCATTTCCTAAAAGTGTAGAAATGCATTGCTATATAACAAACAAACACAATGACATATTTCTGATGCCTTCATAATGGTAAAAACAAATTCACCAAATCAGGTATATTTTTTACGAATCATAACAATGTCTTTGGCACTTCTTATTTCATTTTATGTTACTTGAAAGAATTTATATCAAACATTGTCTTTTAACAATACAAGTTAACAAAGAACAACAAAAAAATGATGGACATCTCAACCATTGTGTTGACAGAATAAATGATATTCCATTTGCATGTATATCAGATGATGAAGTTGGTCCATTGACTTTTAAGCGAAAGAAAAAAAAATTACCAATCAAAAGATATAACACTTATATCAGATGATGATTATAAGGTCGATCCCTCCATAACAAAGCGTGGAAGATTGAAAAAAATGGATGCTTGGTTAACAATAATGTAATTGTTAACCAAAATGGTGAAATTATATCTTCAGATGAAGATATAACAATATCTAAAAGCAGTATTCTTGATAATGAACTGACCATGATGAAGCCTACTGAAGATAATACTAATGATGCTAGAAATGATCATTATGAAGAATTAGATGGATTAGATACAGAAAAGTCGAAAATTTTATGTCATGAAGACACAGATGATGAAGCAATATCGTTGGACGGTTTCATTGATGACACATGTGCTGATTCAGAAGATAGAGAATATACTATTGATGACTATGTTACTAGTGATAATTTTACTGATTTAGAAGATAATGATGATGTTTAGATTGAGGAATCAGATTTATAATATTGTTTTTTATGGTTAATAAAATACATAATTAAAATGTGTTTGAAAAACGCGATTTTTGGGAAAGGCGATTTCAAAACGCAATTTTCATTTTTATTTGACAGTTTTCTTTAAACAATCTTTATCCATTGCTTAGGTGATCACTTTTGTTTAAAATTTCGTTATATTTGTAAACTATTTAATTAGATAATAGACTGTACATGCAACATTTTTGTAAACTTACAGCTATTTATATAAACTAAAATATTAGTATAATCGGAAACTTTTAATCTAATTAAAAAACTACCAACAATAAAACACGATTGCTTCAAATAAAAATGTATAATTGATTTTTATAATTGCATATATCTTTTGTAATTGATTTCATGCATTAATATTCATAATCAAATATATTGTTGCTGTTATTAGTTTGTCAAAACTATATAAACAAGGTATGAACTTATCAAAAACATCGAATTAGTTTATTATTGCTGCTAAATATACATATTATCAATGTCTAACTTTCTTGAAGTGGCTCTAATAACATACTACAATGTATCTTTCAAAGGTTGTGCAGACAGTGAAGCCAAATCTATTATTCATCTCAACAAGCATAATAACAGACATGTTGGTATGTAATCATTTTTATAGATTATGCTATGATGTTAATCTTTTTATTACATTGGGAAACTACATTAACCTTGGTTAACGTATGAAAGCATGCATACTTTATTACATTTATAGCTACTGCATTGAATTTGTAGAGCCTATGTCTTTTCATATGCTCTTTGAGGGTGTATAAGATTGAACGATTTCAATCATTTAGCAATCACATTCTCTGAAAATTATTATATCAATATAGTGTTACAAGTCTTTTGCCAAAAAAATGAAATCTTCGTCCAAAATATCTGCAACTGAAGCCGGAATTGAATCATCAACCAAGTTGGAACAGAAGTAAGTTTGTAATACTTTTTTTAATTAAACAATATTTTCTTATCTATTGTTTTATATAGATTAAGATTTTGTTAATAATTAATTTTTTCAGGAAACCAAGAAAAGAAGACCAACATGATGATGTCACGAAGAAAGTTGTTGATACTGTTAATCAACTTATTAACAGTGCCAAGAATATAAAAGATGATGGAAAAAGGGTCTGGGAGGATTATCCTGATGAGTGGTACTACCACCTTGAAGATGAAGAGCACAAAAGGTTGACAAAGGAGGAGGAAGAAGAAGTTGCGAGGGTTAAAGCAGCAAGAAAACAGCGTGAAGACGACCAAAGAGAACGTCGTCAAGCTTGTTAAGGGAAAGAGAAATTGTTGTATTTGGTTGTCTCTTAGAAGAAGAAGATCAGTATGATGACTATGAGGAGGAAGAAGAATATGAAGTTGAAGATATAGAAGATTTGGATTACGATAATTTACATTTAGCTTTTAATGGTGATAAATCACCTAAATGGCCATGAATAATTTCAAATTTTATCAGATATGTATTATCTTTAAGTTATTTTTTTAATCAATGGAATTTTTTTCTACATAAATGTTTTTGTTTCTTTTAATTTTTTTTCGTATATTATATTTAACACAATTTATTTTTTGGACATAAAAGTTAACCTTTATAGTTATACAAATTGATCAGTTTATAATATGAAGTTTAATATACACTAAATTCAACAATTTAATTTTTAATGTAACACTAATAAAAATATTTTGATGTTAGTATAAAATATTACACAACTTAGTTATACAAGCATTTAGTAATAGGACGTAAAAACTTTGTAGAACGATTTTCCCAAATTGAGAAAAATATGTCTTTGTATAAATGGTGAATACGAAGCGGGATTTTAAGGTTGTTAGCCTTAAAATGTGTGCGACCAACGGAATTACATTAGTTTCATAGCTGGGACTTGCAGGGACTAATATTGTCATATGTAATAGTCCAAGTCTCGTGCTATATATACCCATCCATACTTCCATGGAGGGATGAGGATTCTCATTTCTTGATTTCCTTTCTCTCTCTAACAAAACACGCTTATTAGAGTCTCTCTCACTCTTTCTCTCACTAACAATGGCTAAACACTTGTTCAATCCTCCCCGACCTCCGGGTCATAAACCCGATCATAAACCCGTGTTCATAGTAAATCTCATATTAACAATTGGCATCAGAGCTAACCAGGGGTGTTTCGTGTTTTTGTATTCACGTGTTCGTGTTTGTGTTTGAAGCGGCGTTTTCTGTTTTGTTTGATTGGTGGTTCGTGTTCTTGATTGTGCTTCGTGGGTCTTTTAATCCAGTCCGTCTCATTATTCTACAACTGTTTCTTTAAACAACTTTTACTATACTTGCTTCATCACGTGTCACAATCAACCTATTTTTTATATCATTTTTTTTCATTTTTAACATCATATTCATTATCAGTGTGTTGAAACTGATATTAAACAATCCATTTTGCCCATCAGAGGTTTATTCAGTCCCCATATCCATTAGTTCTTTTATGTTCATCAGTATTGTTTTCTTCTTTCGGTATAAAATCTGGGTTCTGGTGATTTCTTGAAGATGAACAGATCTGGGAAAAAAGAAAGATCTAAAAAAGGACCAGATCCAGTATTTTCGGAGATAACAAGGAAAAGTACCATATTGCGGAATCATAAGTTTTGCAATGTTGCGGAATCCTATGATCTGCAATATTGCGGAATCATATGATTTGCAATATTACGGAATCATCATGTTTGACATTGCGTAATCTTGCCTCAATATATTGCGGAATCATGTCAAAAGAAAGGATTGCGGAATGATGTAATGACAAATGATACCTAGTTGGCCGGGTCAACTCAGTTAAGTTCAAAGAATCAATTCAACAAAGTAAAAACCAGATTTGACTCTTGTGAAAACAAAAATACTTAAATCAATTCCGACTCTATCTCACCTTCACCACTTCACATCTAGACTAGAATGTAAAAACATAATGTAAACAAAGATCTCAGATTCAGTTCACGAATTACATGCATGTAAAGATCTTTATAGGTCTCTCACAAACTGAGACTCATCATTGATGTATGTTGAGTGAGTTAACCCATCTCTTCCATATTCGAATATCAAGATTGAATTATTACCATAATAATGTTATAATCAATCTTGGCATCGGTGACTCAATCGGTAATACAAATTAAACATACAACCTACCAGTGACCACGTAAGATCTTGAAGCCTAATATCTTCTTTGTTGTTTGTTGGTCATTAATTTGATCAACTCAGAATAGTATTGATGCTTTCGACTTTGTTTATAAGATGTAGGGTAATTGGGTGCGATTTGTGTTATATAGGTTTGGGATTGGTTATGATTTGGATGATGATTGGTTGGTGGAGTTTACAAGAGATGGGAGCTGTTAAGGTTTTGATGAGATAGAGGCGGAGGTTTCTATCCAACACAGGTCAACTATGAGACTTGTTAGTGATAGGACACGTTTTATATGATGTGGTTGTTAGATAATATAGGTTGAACTCAATTTTTGATCCGTGTCTTGTTAGCTAAAAACATGTTTGGCTTTTTCTTGCTTCATGACATTATGATGGGCCAGCAAATACTCAATCATACTTTACGTATGCAATGGAGATGGAGAGGGTATTAACATTTATGGGCTTATGATTGCAGGAAATGAGTTTACAATTGGGCTTGCCATGTTAATTCCAGCTTGGGACACATTTTACTCGTATAAAAAAAGGATTGGAGCTGCTTACTTTTGGTGGTCATGTATTTCTTATTTGATACGTATTACTTTTGGTGATCTAATCAAGTTGTGAAACATGTTGGATAATACTTTAATGGTGGGCTGAGTGTCATAAAAAGTTTGGATGAATATTTGACGGACTGATCATTTTAGTTAAAAAAGACATATAGGGAGCCGATTATTTTGTGAAAATCGAATTTGTGCTTTACAGTCAAGTTAGCTAGATGACGTTGACGACTTCTCATTCTTTAGTCACCGTTGGTTTTCTAGTTAACGACACTCAAACAAACACGACAAAACACAACAAAAACAAATAAACACCAAAACGATCCCTTTAAGATTCACTGAAATTGTCAAAACGGCTAGTATTCGGGCAAAGTAATGTCAAGTGATAACGAAGTGGATTTGATATTTATTATTTGAAGTTGAAGTGGAATATCACGAAGACGTCTACTCAATTAATCATCGAGCCTCTTTCACCCCCTCTATCGATTGATGATTCGCTTTAGCATTCATGATTGAGACTTGATTTATCTAGTTTCCACTGTCAAGAGGTGGATGGTCGACGACATGGACAACTATCACTTAAGGAGTTACGTTGTAGTGCTCAGTGTCACACTCACCTGTAGTTGTGGGTATTTCAAGAGGTGTTTTACATCTTATATTTCTCTCTTCTTCTATGTATAAGGTACTAAGAGACGTTTCTCTACACTGTTCGTCAATCATCAAAAGTGCTAAGCGTAAGTAACAAATTTGGGGGATTGTACTTCAGTTTCAAGTTTGGAATATCAGGTTTACTTCACCAGTGGTCACTACAGATAGCCGAAAGAATATGAGGTTGGTAAGTTTAGCCAGAGAGTACAAGAGTAGAGATGTGATCAGCAAACAATTCTCACGAGCAACTTGAGCTACAAAATGTTAAAAAAGATTTCTGCTACAGACACGAACACTCGCGATTCTGATTGTACTTGTCAGATGATGCTCCTGAGTGTTCTTAACCACCATACTCTTGACAAGAACATCTCACGATTCTGAGCGTACACATCAGATGATGCTTCCGAGTGTTCTTAACCATCTTACTTCTGATAAGAACATCTCCCGATTCTGAGCGTACACGTCAGATGATGCTTCTGAGTGTTCGTAACCACCATACTTTCAAGAAGAACATCTCGCGATTTTGATCGTACACGTCAAATGATGCTTCCGAGAGTTCGTCACCATCATGGGGGAAGAACGTGTACTTTGGGGTACTGAGTTCAACTTCCAGGGGGAAGTATTCTACGAGCGTGAGAACATTTGTTGCTGATGTCTTACATGTTACCCCAAACACATAATCATGAAGACCAAAAATGTCAAGGTAGCAGGTACTTGGTGTGGCTTGCTTCTTCTTCTACAAAATTCCGTTGTGCACTTTAAATGTCAAAGATAGAAGATTGCCCAAGCTATAGATTCTGCTTAAGACAGGGATATTAGTTTGGGGGGGGGAAGCTGATTCAGAAGCTTCGTCAAAAAGAAGTCTATGAAGAAAGCTTTTCAAGACATGTGGTATGAATTTGGGGGGAACTTAATCCAGTTCATACATGATACAATGGTTCCTCAACAAGAAAAGACAAAGAGGATTCAAAATGGGGTATAAGTTTTTCTAGAAGACTTGAAGACAACGACTTCATCCTCAGCATTGGAAGGAAACTTAATACTGTCATATTTTTGTTGTATTTTCATTTGTTAGGAACATTGTAAGTAATTCAGTATGTCTCCACATTGGGGGAAGATTGTTAGCCTTAAAATGTGTGCGACTAACGGAATTACATTAGTTTCATAACCGGGACTTGCAGGGACTAATATTGTCATATGTAATAGTCCATGTCCCGTGCTATATATAACCCTCCATACTTCCATGGAGGGGTGAGGATTCTCATTTCTTGATTTCCTTTCTCTCTCTAATAAAACACACTTATTATAGTCTCTCTCACTCTTTCTCTCACTATCAATGGCTAAACACTTGTTCAATCCTCCCTGACCTCAGGATCATAAACCCGATTATAAACCCATGTTCATAGTGAATCTCATATTAACAAAGGTTCTATGTTGTGATATAGGTTTTAATTATACCAATTTTATGTCAAATGTTGTTTTCATAGAAGCTTTACATCTAACTTGATCTAAAACTATATATACAAATAAATTGATTTATTTTGACTTACGATGTATTTACTTTTTTCGGATTAGTAATCATGTTATTAATATTTTTTTATTTTCTCTTAAGGTATTATTATTATTGTGTTTTATAATCTTAATTCATTAAATATACTTAAAAATATGTTTGTTCTTTCATTAATAGATAAATAATATATTCAAATAAAAATTATAAAACACGCCCGTCCATCGGACGGGCTTAGCAACTAGTTTGAATATACATAAGCTTTTAGGCATAAGCTGACTCAAACACCCCTGAAAGTAGAAATGGATATGCAAACTTCATTTTGGCATATTATTTCAATCTAGAATTGATTAAAAACCTAATAATTTGGAACATGTGTATCTTTGAATTAATTGGAATCTGCTGTTTATGGAGGTAACCGTTATGTGCGGTTTTCACCAGCATTTATTTCTTCTGCTCAGGTTCTCTCTATCACTTATTTTTAAGAGTCGTGGTATAGGCCTAATTTGAGTTTGTAACCTTACTGTTAGCTATGAATGATTGAGCAAATAAAGGATTGTTTTGACGTATAAAATTTCTTTATAACGTCATACATGCTTCTTATATAGTTGTCTCCATTATTAGTATTTGGAAACTAATAACATAAATGGGTTGTCTTATGAAAATGGTTGATTTTCAATTGCAGCTGCATTGGTGGTTTAAATATGTCAAAGAGCTCACTGCTCCACCAGAGTGAAGTTAGAATGTGAAATGATGTTAGGAATAAGTAGGTACATGGACTGTGAGAAGTTATTGATGTGGACATGTGGTGAGAAAGGTTCTTGGAAATTCCGGTAAGGTGGCTTGGTTACATTTATACTGAATATGGTAAGTTTAATTACCTTGGTTGTTATTAGAATCTGATTTATCTTTCTATTATGTAATATGATCTATTAGCTTGCAAGCAATGTGTGTAGTTGAGAAAACAAACATCGCCTATCAAGATTAAGCAAGATTACTTTAGGGTTGTACAACTGAAGCACAACCGGACATGAGAGCAATGACTGATCAAGATGGGGATTCAGACACTACATGTCTTGAAAAGGGAAGGCTGAAAAAATGCCAACAACTTATATGAGGTTTGTTTCTATTTTTCATTATTAATTTTTTTGAACGAATATTTCATTATTAATTATATAAGCACATTCATCCTTGATTGTTAGAAACTACCTAATCATGAAAAGTTAAAATTTTTTAATGTTTCAAACTTGAAAATCAAGCATCTCCATTGTCAATTATGATACACTTTAAATGGTAATAGTTGTCCATTGTTTGAAAGTATTATTTCATCTCTTATTGAACTACAATGTATTGAGAGCATTTAGTATAAACTTGATTATCTTATTTTAGGTTTTCCGTATAGATTGAAGTATGATAAACTGGAAAGGTATGAGCACACTGGAAAGCAAATTTTTGTCACAAATACATCATATATATATCAACAGTAAGTTATGTTGCTGACAAGTTTGAAGAACTAGAGTTAAGTCTCACTTGGTGTAGTCTGATCCATAGTGGCTATTCGGGTCTGCAAATTATGGATGTTTGCACTTGTGAGTCCTGCAATAGAAATTTATACATATGTCTTGTTGTAATTTATGATGCATTTTCAAGTGGTTCCGATGTTAGGATTAGATGACTCGTGAGCCCAGCATTTGCTTAGTGTTGGTCTGGTTTATTTTCGTTGTGATTCATGTGCTCTACTTATTTTTTGTTCTTGACTTGTAAGTTATCATTGTAATATTGGCATCAGTATCGTTAGTATGTTTCCCAATAAAGTTGTTTGTAATATTTGCTTTGACCTTTAAATAATATATGTGAAAACTTTTAACACATTTTCTTTGAAAAAGGTCAATATACGTTGTATAAGTAAATGAGTCAAACAAGTTAAAAGCCATCTAGAGTCAATTTTAATGTGTAAGTTTAAAGTAGGTATTCTAGGTATACTTTTTGGTAAACGGTGAATATTAGTACTTTGTTATATAAATTTATTTGGATAATAGTATCTTTCATATAAAAGAAAATTGCTTTCGTTACCGGCAAAATCCGCGGGTCTATAGTCTAGTTAATTAATATTAATATTTCCCTTTTTACACTTATTGTACACCCTTCATCCCCAATTTAACCCTAAGAAACCTAATTAAACAAACCCCTAAGCACCCATAATTGGCCACTCATCTTTTCCAGAAACATAATTCCCCATCCCTTAACCACATTCCCACTCCCAAAAACGTTTCTCTTTCACTATGGAACCCACCCCAATGGTCCCCTGTTCATACTTTAGCAAGAAAAAAAGATGTGGCAGAAGATCCAACGATCCAAGGAAATTCCGTTCTCCTAAAGATTTGTTCAAAGGCTAAGATCATTTCTATCATGGCTAGCAATTAACTAAACTCCAAACAAGATCACATGGCAAGTTTGAATTTCAAAGATGCTCAAGGATCAAACAAATCTTTCAAGGGCATAAGAGGGAATTCAGTAGATTAGGTTTAATGTTTCAAAGCATTCTAGAATGTACATTGCCTCATTATAAAAGGGCATTTAGGAGTTTATTTTTAGTTTGTTCTAGCATATTTTTTTTAAACTTTTTTTCCTGAATATTTAAAGTAGATTAATTGTCTTGCAAAAAAAATGTGTTGTGTTCCATTTTATCTTATTTGTTCTCATTAGTGTAGCTGATTTATATTTCTTGCAAAAAAAAATTATTTTCAAGTTCTACAAAAATCTTTTATCAAGTTTTCTTGTTTAAAGTATTTTTGGACCCACTCTGCTACAAGATAGGTTTTGGGTGTTATGTTTGACACCATATTCACACAAAGCTAAGCTCTTAGTTGGTTGTTAAAATTCTGAGTTGGTACCATTCTTCTTTTAGCTTAAAAATTTTCATTTTGGAGTTTATAAAGATTTTCATAAAGATTTTCACAAAATCTTTCAAGATTTTGTTTTATCACCACCTTACTGTTCACATAATCAATGCATAAGCTGTGATGTCAAGCAGCCTATGTATTTGATTTATGAGAATTTGTATTTCTTGTTTATGTTTGTGCGTGGAAGAAGAAATTTCATCACCATTCCTTTTTCTTTTATTACACCTTGGTTCTTTGGGCTGTTGTAGCCCCCCAGCAAGAACAAGCTTCCTTCTTTCAACATCACCACCATCTAATTCCACTTAGTGAGCAGCAAGAAGGCATCAGCCGGGTAAGGCTTGAACCCTTGCTACTTTTATAAAGTGAGAGTTTGTGATTTTGTGGAGTATTAGAAGCTTTACTTGCATATAGTTCATAGGTATCCTTTGTGTTTATTTTAAGTTTCAGTAGATTAGATTTATGATTTGTTAGGATCAAACAAGTTTTGGATTGAATTAAGATAGGTTTGTTTAAAAAATCTTGTATTTTCATAGCTAAAGGAGTGTTTGGGATTGATGTTAAGTATAGCCTAGAGTGACACTAGACTTCCCACATCACCCTGCCCAGTTTTCTTTGAGGTAGTAGATGCATTCTAGGTAACTGGATTAAATTGTATTAGTTAAATATAAAATATTGTAGGATTTGTGTCTCAAATCAACAAGTTATCACTATAGGCTGCTGTATAGGGCATGTTTTTGGTGATTTGGGGTGTCAATCCTTGGTCACAGTTAGTCAATAGGTTAGATTAAGGGTTTTGATTATTTGATGTAACGATTGATATCATATTGATTGAGATTGGTTACCTTTTAAGTCAATTTATTGCACAAAAACTCAACAAAAGTACTTTCTGCCCATACAACAGGTTCGTTGGCTTGTTTGTGAGTTTGGTGGTTTGAAATTTGGCTTAAGTAGAGATCCTAGGTTATTTTAGGTTTTAGACATCTGGTAATTGGATTGGGATAGCTTTAGGTAGCTTTTGTGAGTTCTTAAAGCCCATTGTTAGGGTCAATTTGCACCAGCAAAACTGCATATCCCCCTTGCTGTCTACAAGTCTGTGCAGTAGGATATTCAGGGGTGGTTGTGTGAATTTGTGGCTTGTGGACTTGTTAGAATAGGTTTTAGGTTTAGTTTAGGTTGTGTAGCTGTTTTGGCATTTAATGTTTGCTTGAATACCTAGTTAACCTATCCTTTGTAGCCCACTGATTACACCCACAACAACAACACCTTCTTGCTGTCCACCCAAATGCACCAGCAGTCCCATAGGTTTTGATAGTGTGTTTTGGGTTTTTACATTGTGTTTAAAAGTAGTTTATAGGGTATTCTAATCATTCCAACAGATGGTCTTAGGATTTATGAGAATTTGGTGGGTCAAAATATGCCTTAGATAGCTCACAGTGCACCATAAAACCACCAGCCCTCATAGCTCATAAATTTTTTCCTGATTTTGATTGTATATGTGCCCTATTTGGTGTTTGATTTATGTGTTTTTTTATTGTGTTGACTCCTCACAACCGAGGGTGCCGTTTGTGCCCAAGAAACCATCCAAACAAGCTCAATACAGCCTCCAAAAATCCACACAACAAGTTTATGTCAGTAATAATTCTGTGTGTTATCCGAGGATGGTGATTTTTTTTCTTAATTCTGTCCGATATCGTTATATTGGACAACACAGAAAAACTGTCTGTGAAGTCTTTGCTTATTTTTGCACTATTTACTTAGTTTGTGCTTATTGGCTTATCATTGTTGCTTATTTTTAGCATATTTTGACTTTCCAAAATCTAATAGCTTGTGATGGGTGCCTTGTGTACCCAAACAATCAAAGAAAACCCCAAAAAAAAACTATATGCAATTTGGAGTACTTTGGGGCAATTTGGAGTACTTTGGGGTACTTTTCAAGTGCTTTTATTTTTTGCTTATCTAAGTGATCTTGTGGCCATTTTTAGCTTATCTTGGATTGTTTTTAACTTATATTTAAGTTTGAAAAAAAAATTAAAAAATTAATAAAAAATAAAAAATAAATACAAAGAAAATAAAAAATTTATTTGTTTTACGCTTTTCTAGCTAATTATATAGGTTTTGAAACTAATAATTTTTTAAACTTTCTTATTTTTTCATTTTTTTTAATCTTTTTTTGAAAGAAAAATATTTATTTAATTTTTTAATCATTTATATATTCTATTTTCATTTTTAGGTAATAAAAAATAGAAAAAAGGTTTCGAAATTTTTTGAAAAATACTTTTTTATTTTAAAATAATATAAGGGAGTTTTCTATTTGATAAAATAATATTTTGTACTTTTTGTTAATTTTTTTTAATTTCAAGGCTTTAATTATCATTTAAAATTAATTATTAAATTAATAATAAGTTTTAAAATATATTTATTGAATTTTTACTCTTATTTATACTATTTTAGGACTTTATTTTGATTTTTAATTAATTTTTAGTTTAAATTTTTAGTTTCGTCACGTTTTACGTCTTTACAGTTACGTTATCGCAGTGTAATTTTTTAGCGTAACTCGTCTTTTACTTATCCAATCTTTCTCAACCAAAAACGACACTAATCCAAATATTGATTTTTAATATTGGCACATACACATACACCTCCGCCGAGAACGAACTTACAATATCGGATTTACGGTTTTCCTAAATCGTAGAACTTAATACTTGCCGCTTTATACTTGTTTTTTCTAAAACATGTATAAAATACCTACAATCATTTTTCATTTTTTTGATGTAGCTTTTTTTTATGTATTTACTTTTAGGAAAAAGTAAACAACAAACGCGGGTAAGTATTAAGTATCACGTTTTGTGAAAAACGCGAATACTCGTCGTTGAGTTCGTTCTCGAGGAGCTATGGTGTTTAGCCAACTAATATAGACGTTATTTAATTGAGTTATTACGCTTTTGGAAAGAAGGAAAGAAAAGAAATGTTGAAGCATAATTTGGCTAGGCCGGTTCGACGACTCTCCTAGGTCGTTCGTCGTCTTCTTGGATCCCGAGTAATGCTGCAAACAAAGAAGAACCGGTTAGACGTGGACTTGAGGCCGGAGCCCCGGGGTCCACCTCCGACGGTCAAGTTAGTATTTGATCGATATATTGTAAAGATGTGTGGTTGTGAGAGATAACCTGGTGTAGAATGAGACCCCTCCCCTACTTATATAGTGTTAGGGTTTCTTGAAGGATAAGTAAGGTGTATGGGCCACGGGCCTGTTGGATCACGGGCCTATTCGGTCGCGACCCTATCGTGTCAGGCCCTTTACCGACTATATGTCGACATGTCCCCAGTCTAGTATGATATGGTTCATGATCATGTCATGCTAGACTCATTCATGTATCACGCTCACTAAATAACCGCGTACGGCTTGCTGTTAGGACATCCTCGTGGGTCATCCGTAACATATGGCTCCACTTGTGGTGGACTACCTTTAGCAAAAAGATGATGGGTTGGGGTTGTGAATAGTAAGCGTAGCCACTATACGTCATCATGTCCCCCCCCACCCCCAGTCTAGTATGCGAGGTTGTCACCAAGGTTACTAGACTTTACATCATATCCGTTACGTGTAAGCGTATCCTCATCGAAAGAAATGGGGAACCCGTATGCATAAGACGGGTGATTTGTGCTAGAATGCTTGGTTTCCCGTGATTAAACGGTAAGGAACCCATAAGAAGAAAACGTGTTCTATAGACAGGGTAACACTGGCATTGGCAAGGTTTTATCTATATTCATCTCTAAAGTGAGGATGATAAGAAGGTTTTGTGAAGGTGGAGGTGGAACCCGTATGCTGCATCATGAACATTTTGAAGGCGTACTTCTTATATCCACTAATGATGCAGCATAGTGCGAATATTGTATTTGTTTTAAGACCAACAAAAGACGTACTTATGTGGAAAGGTCATGCGGATATTACATCCGTCTTATGGACACGACATCCGATAATGATTTCCAAAATTTTTTACGGCTTTTCCTGAACCACACGCAGTTCATCAGGCTGCGCCTAATGAAGGTCAAACGATATAAGCTTTTGGAAGAATCACTTCTTGACCGAGAAAAGTAATGGGTCGTGGAAGGCGTGATTCCGCAACAAAGATATGAACCAATGGGAGACGTACTCCCACGGAAAAATAAATGAGCCAGCGGAAGAGTTATATTCGTAGAGAAAATGATGAGCCAGTGGGAGTAGTACTTCCACGGTGAAGACAATGAAACAGCTAAAATAAGCTAACGGGAGATATACTTCCGTGGCGCAGGAATAAGTGCCAGGAAGGATTACCTCTGCAGCGAAGAAAATTGGCCAGCCGAAGGCGTACCTCCGAGGCGAAGATAACAAGCACGTGGAAGAGATGCTTTCACGGGGAATATAATGAGCACGTGGAAGAGATACTTCCATGGCGAAGATAATGAGCACGCAGAAGAGATACTTCCATGGCGAAGATAATGAGCACGTGGAAGAGATACTTCCACTGCGAACATAATGAGCCCGTGGAAGAGATGCTTCCACGGCGAAGACAATGAGCACGTGGAAGAGATGCTTCCACGGAGAAGATAATGAGCACGAGGAAGAGATGCTTCCTCGGTAAATATAATGAGCACGTGGAAGAGATGCTTCCACGGTGAATATAATGAGCACGTGGAAGAGATGATTCCACGGCGAAGATAATGAGCACGTGGAAGAGATACTTCCACGGCGCAGATAATGAGCACGTAGAAGAGATGCTTCCACGGCGAAGATAATGAGCACGTGGAAGACATACTTTCACGGAGAAGATAATGAGCACGTGGAAGAGAGACTTCCACGGTTAATATAATGAGCACCTAGAAGAGAGACTTCCACGGCGAAGATAATGAGCACGTGGAAGAGAGACTTCCACGGCGAAGATAATGAGCACGTGGAAGAGAGACTTCAACGCCGAAGATAATGAGAACGTGGAAGAGACACTTCCACGGCGAAGATAATGAGCACGTGGAAGAGACATTTCCACGGCGAAGATAATGAGCACGTCGAAGAGACAATTCCACGACGAAGATAATGAGCACATGGAAGAGACACTTCCACGGTGAAGATAATGAGCACGTAGAAGAGACACTTCCACGACGAAGATAATAAGCACGTGGAAGAGATACTTCCACGGCGAAGATAATGAGAACGTGGAAGAGACACTTCCACGGCGAAGATAATGAGCCAGTGGAAGAAATAATTCCACGGCGTAAGAATTAAATCAGCGGAAGATGTACTCCCGCGAAGAAATAATAATCCAACGGAAGAAATACTTATGTGCCGTAGAAATAAGCGCGCGAAAGGAGTACTTCTGCGGAAAAAGAATTAGCCAACGGAAGAGATACTTCCGTTGGGCAGAAATAAGCACACGGAAGGAGTACTTCCGCGGTAAAAGAATAAGCCAACGGAAGAGATACTTCTGTGGAGCCGAAATAACCACGCGGAAGGAGTACTTCCGCGGCAAAAGAATAATCCAATGGAAGAGATAATTTTGTGGCGCAGAAATAAGCGCGCGGAAGGAGTACTTTCGCGGCAAAAGAATAAGCCAACGGAAGAGATACTTCCGTGGCGCAGAAATAAGCGCGCGAAATGAGAACTTTCGCGGCGAAAGAATAAGCCAACAGAAGAGATACTTTCATGGCGCATAAATAAGCGCGCGGAAGGAGTACTTCCGCGGCGAAAGAATAAGCCAACGAAAGAGATACTTCTGTGGCAAAGGAATAAGCTCAGAAGGCGGATATCTGCGGCCAAGAAATATATCCAACGATATTTGTGTGACATGCACGGAGACAGTGGTATTATTATACCCTGGTAGCCCCCCAAGTTTAATGGTGCTACACTCGATTAGTAGTATTAAACTTAATCAAGTATTCAAAAAATTACGGTCGCGTAGACCAACGCGAATGGACGTACCATAGACACGTGCAAAAGTTAAAAAATAGGTTCGAACGTGCGAACCAACGCGGAAGGGCGAGCCGTAACCGCGAATTTCTCCTAATGACTTGTTTTGAAAACATTTCCTGCTATTCGTGAATAATTATAATTTTTTGCGAGTGCGAATGTTCGCACTCGGTTTATAATAACTTACAATTATGACTGTTAGTTCCGTATTAGATTTATAACACGGCGTTCAGTTTATGAATTATTGTAATATCATAAAATTTCTTTATGGGTGAGGAAGACTCATTACGTGCGGCATGCCGCTAGTACCATAAGGACGGCCAGGGGAACTGGCCTGTTGTTAGGTGTGCACGTTTGTGTCTTTTTCCAGGCCCAATATGGAATGTACTGGCTGTAAAACTTGCTACGACGTCATGATTAGCAAGGGTCCTAACAAGGATACTTGATCCATGATCGATGGGGTTGCATCCCTCTAACACGACGAGTATAATTAGTAGGTTAGACCCATTTCCATTATTTCACCTGGAAACGATGTGTATGCGTATGCCCATAGGCTAAAGATGTCCGAATGTACGGAGCAACGCGGATGGACATACCATGACCGCGGATAATAAATATATTATTCAGATTTATATATATAATGTAATATCTTCTACGGATTTAAAAGATATATGTACTATTTTTCGAATATAAAAGATATAGGTAATACCTTTTATTAGTTTAAAAATATAGGTAATATCTTACTACCTATTTAAAAGATATGGATAATATATTATCCATTTAAAAAAATATAAGAATATACTTTTGTCACATTTAAAAGGCAAACATTATCTTGTAATAATTTAAATGATATGTATAATATCTTTTATTAATATAATCAGTATGTTTCCGACTTGTGGACTAACACGAAAGAATGCGGCTCATAACCGCAGTTAAAAAATAAAATATGCCTAAACGTTAGGACTATCGCGAAAAGACGAGGTCTATGACCACGAACATAAAGTAAAATAGGTATGATGCATTAAGGACTACGTCAATGATAAAAGATACGTTTATCATGGTAGACAGAGTATCAAGGACTACTATATGAAATCCGGTTAATATAATCCGCTAGTAATAATTGCCAACGTTATAATGTAAGCTTTTTTTATGGGATGAGCACTAACATTATTTATGGGCAATATAATCAGACTTTTAAAGACCCAACCTTATCTTTGGGATTTCTTATTTTTGCACGATATACATTTAGCATATTAAAATTAGTGAAAAATCTACTTAAAATAAATGCGCGTGACATCTTATAATAGTAGAATATATAGATGTGTTTTCCTAGCAAGTGAATATACAATGGCTGCAAAAAATACCCTCCAAAATTTGAGATAAAGATATCTCTAAAAACATAAAATATACTTTGTGTAGTGTCTTGTTATTGACTCGGAAGAAAAGTCAAACATACAAGGTTATTGATTTCTCCCGTGGTTGACTACTAGCAGTAAGCCTTCATCATTACAGTATGCATATGCATCTTATATTTTAACATGTATGACAAATTTAGGCATTCATGCAATAGTATATGTAATCAAATTGACAAAATCTCATAAAGTCATGAATATACACGATTCTATTTTTTATTCTTATGTTTTATATTCTCACGGTAGTCAAAGAAATAAAAGATAAAGAGTTGAATACTTACAAATTTTCGTGAACAATTTTGCTATAGGTCTGAAACCAGATCGGGAAACTTACGAACCCTATGGTGCCACCCAATCGGGGATCGTATTTTTCATGGGAGCACGAACTACTATTTATACAGTCCCACGGATTGCGCCAACTTGTTGAAGCATAGTTTGGCTAGGCCGGTTCGAAGACTCTCCTAGGCCGTTCGGGGTCTTCCCGGATCCCGAGTAATGCTGCAAACAAAGAAGAACCGGTTAGACGTGGACCCGAGGCCAGAGCCCGGGGGTCCACCTCTGATGGTCAAGTTAGTATTTGATCGATATATTGTAAAGATGTGTGGTTGTGAGAGATAACCTGGTGTAGAATGAGACCCCTCCCCTGTTTATATAGTGCTAGGGTTTCTTGAAGGATAAGTAAGGTGTATGAGCCACGGGACTGTTGGGTCGTGGGTCTATTAGGTCGCGAGCCTATCGGGTAGGGCCCTTTACCGACTATACATCGACAGAAACGGAAACGGATTACGCTAAAAATGTACAAAAACGCGTCCACGTACGAACGTCGAAACGCGACGAAATTAAAATTTTACCCTAAAAAATTATTAAAAATCACTAAAAATATCTAAAAAGTCTAACTGTGAAAAGTACGAAAACCAAAAATTTTGAAAACGTTTAAATTAATTTATATTAATTTTTAAATTTAATTAAAAAACCTAAAAATAAAACTAACTAAGAAAAAGACAAAATCTAAATTTTATGTTTTGTAAACCTAAATAATATTATTCTAAATCTAAAAAGAAAATTTTTATAAATCTTTTTTTATTTTTTAAAGACTTTTCTAAAATTTAAAAGAAAAATAATCCTAGAAAATTAATTAGTAAATGAAAAGATTAATTTCTTTTTTCTAAAAATCCTAAACTAACAACTAAACAAAAGAAAAAAGAAAAGAACAAAAACTGAAGTCCAATAAGCTCAAATCGAGCTTATCAGTCTGAATTGATTTCTAATAAGCAAATTAAAATACTCCTTAAATATAAAACGTTGGGAAAGGTTATCACTAAAGACCCTAGGGCGCAGTTGGACTTTGTGTGTGTTTGTGAGGCGTTGAGTGGGGATAGGTCGGGGGTTCGAGGCTGTGTAACCACCCAAATGTTTTTTGCAAATAATTTTTTTTACTTTTCTTGTTTTTGTTGGATGCACAGTGCACTCAAGCAAAATAACACAAAGCTCACAATCAAACACACTATTTACGCCATAGATTCTATAACAACAATAGCCGAGATACTCTTACTGCCCTTTTGGATATATATTATTTTTGTTGTATCAGCTTCCTGAACTAATGTCTCACACAGCAGTGGCTTGTGTGAGTTTTAACAACAATTCTAGCAGCAATTCAATGCACTCACAAATCAATCATATAACAAACAACATCATAGAATCATTCCATGGAACAGTGGTTAGCATAGGGTGTTCTATGGTGCTTATAAGGCCAAATTCTAAGCTACCTTAAAGCTTCATATAAGCTGCAGACTACAAGCTGAATGAATACAGTATGAGCTTATACTACAAACCATTAACTCTCAAAGCCTTAACATCTAATTCCTTGAATTGAAATCATAGTGAATGCTGGTATGTTTGACTTCAAAATAGCCTAAAATGACGTCTAAGTGCAATTTGTTTGCACCGTTGTTATTAAAACTTGCAAGCAACTCTTCTAAGCTTTCAATAGGCTAAGAACAAGTAACTACAAACTAATATCCAGCAACCAAAACCTCAGATCAGATTATAGAACCTATAATTACCAATACTGGACTTTTATCACAAAAACTTATAATCCACTCTGTTTTTATTTTTATCACTCTACTTCAAATCAAAACCACATACTAACTACCTTAATGACAACATTAAATCTAAACTATCTTAATCAACAAAGCACCAATCTACAGGCGTAAACTAATTCTACTTTAACAGCCTATAAGACTAATCCTAATTCTACAGACCTCTAGTCCTATCTAGTTGTATAAAACACCTACACCCCCACAAGCTTATCAACAACCTACAAACCATTGATTTAGCCATAGGTAGAGCATATGTGCAGATAGTTAACCACACAAAAACAAACAGGCACCCCACTTAAGAGCAAACCGTGTGCTGCCAAGTGAGCAGAATACCCCTTTTTTGGCAGACAAAAAACTCACAAGGACATTAAAAAGGCTTTTCTGGTGAACCTTTTTTCTGCCAAATAGGCTTATACACCCTCAGTTCTAAGCTCAAATTACTACAAACCTAAACTAAAGCAAAGCCTAAATGAAGTCTAAGTCTCCAAGCCAAAAACAAACACAAAACTTATTACTTTTACAAGAAAGTTACACTATCATGCAAAATCATTTTCTTAAACTACAAACCCAAATTTTCTTGCTCAAAACCAACTCCCCTAATCCTATTGGTTACGTAGAGTACAGCAAGTCCAAAGAAAATGGTATACACTTCCCTAGTCTAGCATTCCTAAACACCCCTTTAGTTTAGAAAGCCCATTTTGTACAAAGATTTCTTGCTTTGATGCCACAAATAATTAACTTTTTCAAACCCTTAGCTTAGATTTAATGATTAAACAGAATATTACACTTAAAAGACAAACAAATTCATCACTAAACAAAAACTCATAGCATCACATAATATTTTTAGAAAATGTAAAAAGGATTAAGATTCAAAAGTTCAAATGCACACATCTATGCCTTTGAGCATGAGCTATTGAGCTAGCAAAACAAGCTCAAGCTTCCAAACACTTGTGAATAATACAAATAACAAAAGATTATAGAATCAAGAACAAGTTCTTGATACATAACATAAATTATCCAAAACTGATTTCTTTTCCTCAAAAACTTTTTTACTTTCTTTTCTTTCAAAACTTAAACCTTAAACCGTTTTGATAAGTTAACTTTAACAAACTCAACCAATAAACTGACTCGGATCAAATCTTTCAAAAAACATCAGCTTCTCAAACAAAGTATGAAAAAGGAATTATTTTTTTATGAAAATTAGAAACCAAATGATAACAAATTGTGGAACTCAGAATTTACTTGTCTCAATACCAACTTTTAAATATTAAAAAGGAATTACAAGTTTATATCAAACAATACCAACTTTCATTTCATTAAAAAGGAATTACAGGAAAGTGAAGTAAATTCTGGAACAAAGGGAATATACAATCCATATGCTCCTTTTATACTACACTAAGAACTATCTAGAATCTAAAAAATCCTAATGAATTGATAATCCAAAAATACCCTTCTTGTTTGAATCCAAAATTGGTCAAAGTGGCTTCTTGTGATCTTAGAGGGAAGCATGTGATGTTTGACAGTTGTGGATGTCATCTTGACCTTTGAAAAACCCTTAGCCAACAAGAAAATAGTTTGGTTCATTGGATCACTGGCTAGTTTTTGTTTGCAAGCAAAAAGGTGTGTAGGGGACCAATGGGGAGGGGATCACTGGCCATATGAGGGTGTATTGAGGGTGGGGTTTGGTTAAGGATACATGTAATCACCATTCTAGAAAGATTTAGGGGTCAATTTAGGGGATTAAAGGAAAACAAATTTATGGTTCATGGGAGGTAGTAGGGTTGATTTTGATTTGGTTTAGGAAAACAGTAAGTGATTAGCGCCATATTAGGGATTAAATAACATTTTTTCAAACTTTATTAAATAATAAAGTTGCTGGTGATGCTCTATGACGTGGTTGATGGGCTTTGGGTCAAATTTGGGTAGTAGGCTGGATATGGGTGGGTATTTAGTGGGTTTGGGTTTTGAATGGTACAATATTCACCCGTGAACTTAGCAATATTTGGCAAACAAACTTCCAACAGCTTTTTTTTACTTTTTTCCTTTGCAAATAAGTTAGCACCTCTTGTCATTTTTGGCACATTGATTCTTGTAACTTATCACAAGGACTCATGGTGTAATTTGACCATTCTTGAAGGGCATTTTATGACATGTATTGAATCTTGAAGAAATTTTCTTGTATAATCTTGATTCTTCAAGGACAAAATATGACAAGTCTTCAAAGATGAGGGACCAAACTTGTCATTTTTTCAAACTTGAGGGTCTTTTTGTAAAATTCAACACTCGGGTCCGGTTCATTGTGCGGCTTCGGTTCCCGTGTTTGTTTTTGCTTTGTTCTTGTGATATTTTTGTCTTTTTTCTCGATATCCATACCTAAAATATACAACAAACGAATACGAGCACATTTTATGGTATTTTATGATATATTTAACCATTTTAAGCCCGATTTGGACGATGAGACTATGTATAATGCAGTGTCATCACTCCCCATAGTAAACCAATGTTGTGCCCTCACGCAATGCTAGAATAAAGTATCGTAGCATTTCTAAAATTCATTACGACTTTTATTGAAACATAAACTTACTAAACTACTACCACTTGTGTTATAGACATAATGTATGATTTTCATCGCAAAATAGGACTTTTAGGTCCATAGAATAAGAACACATGAATGCCTCATAGAGATAAGTTCGTCGTCCTCGATTTTCACCCAATTCCATGCTAAGCGTGTAACGAGATCATTGTCATTATAAGTTAGTAATGCTAACACTACTCATATGCTCTAATCACGTAGTTAGACTCCCTTAATCCTACTTTATATCTCTTATATTTTATAGTTGTCTTGAATGATCATGATGATACATTTTTTACTTTGCGTGAATAAAGATTAAGTCCAAAAATAGAGTCTAAACGGTGTAACCAAAATCATCGAATTAATAACCTTTCCTAATAGACAACGATGTCAAAAAATTAACTCAACAAAAAGGATCGATATACACGGTTTTATAACAGTTTTGAACATGAGACTTATTACCATGAATTTTATTGCCCACCTCATTATCGGTGGCTTTGATTATCATGGTCTACCTCCATCTTTTATTCAACTCTGCCATGGAGCTTTTATTATGACTTTGGTATTGCCCTTGTCTTTTATTTAACCTCGCCATGAGGTATTTATTATGACTTGACGTGTATCCTCACGCTAAGGAGAATTTTGGATCTTTAAGGCTTTGAGATTTAGGACATGCACTTTCAATTTTCGCATAGATTTTTTGGCCTTGTGAGCTTGAAATTTTTGCTTGATTTAGGTAAAGAGGAACTTAAAAAGTATTATTATGGAAGCCTTTGATTATTTGGGTGCCAATACTTCAAAACTGTGACGCTGGCGATACCTTAATGTTTTCCCAATTTAATTACATGGAAGCTATTAGAATCAGTTAGAAACTAACAATTAAGACTAAACCGCTAAGTCAATATTTATTAACAAAATTTATATACAAGCGTGGGGAGAATAAGCAAATAATTAGGACACATGAGTTTTTGAAAGTATACGTGTATTATACGTTTAGCATAGTAACTCATAATTTAGGCTATCATTTCTCGTTCTCATTTAAGAGACTTAGCCTAAAAATAGTTAAGGAATCGAAGCTAAGTGCTCAACACGCACGATCGAGTCAAAAAATACTCTTATTCTCGCCATCGGAAAATCTACATTCGTGTCTTAAACACTTATGAAAACATGAGAAAAGATTTGGCTATTTTTAGCCTTATTTGCAACAAAACGATAACAAAAAGATAAACTTTAGAGAGCGTGAAGGTTTAGTAAGGTCGAGTATCTATTCACCCCCCCCCCCCATAGTAAAATTAAACATTGTCCTCAATGTTTCGAGTCTAAGGGGGAAAACCCCCCATACTAGAGACAAAAAGTTGAATGCCTAATCTAGCATGGAAAGGGTAATTAAAAATTAAATCTTAAGCCGTTTATGAAGTGTGCTAAAAGACCTATTGTTAGAACAATAAAGGATATATCATTTGGATATCGGAAGATTCTTCAAGCAAACGATCGAGGCTCACGTAAAACGAACACGAGAGGCTTCAATCGTGAAGATGATGATCTACGTAACACAATCACAAACAACCACGGAACAAAGGTTGGAAGGGCACAAATCCCCTCACATTAAACTAATTAGAAAGCAATAATATTTACAAGGATAAGCATGAGAATTTTCCCACGAGGCACCTTGCTTTAATAACCAAGTCCAAAGCTCGACTCGGATCCCCACAAATGTGATCATTTAGGGATTATCTTGGTTCGGTCATTTTTGGTGGGACTTAAATGTAATCAAGGCCCAAAAGCAACTGATAAAGGCACAACCTTTATATCGGGATCAAAGATCGTATCCTCACATTTTGTTGAAAATAAAATACGCAAAGCCGGAGGATACGTCTTGTAAGGAAGAAAAGTCCTTACAACGTAGGTGAAGTCATTATATCCGAGGAGGTGGGTTGGTTCACTTTGAAACATGGGTAAATCATGCAAAATAGGAGTTTCAAAGTCTTTCTCTGGATCGAAGGCGAAAGCCTCACTAAAACCCTCATTCTCATCGAGAGGCGATCCATCGGCGAACCCCTCAAGAATGGAAACTGTTAGGAATAAAATTAGCTACGTCACTATGCCACTAACAAAGAGATTTCAGACGCTGACAAGAGTTATTTAGGCGCTGACAGATTGGACGCTGACAAGAAATATTCAAGCGTTGACAAGAGCAATCCCATAATACTTACTCAACACATTTTTATATGTTAGGAAGATATGCATTGTATATTGTATTTTCTATGTTTATCTTAATATATTTTCCTAGAATAGTTGGCAAGTTTGCTTATTGTATAAGATTCCTTATGTTATAAAAGGAGGTCTTAGGGTTTAGGTTTGATATACGTTTTCCTATACTTTCATTGTACGCAAGTTTCATTAATCGAAGTGAAAGTTTGCTTTATATTGTGTTTAACATTGTTCTTTGTTCTAAGTGTTAAAATTCCGCATAACACTTAGATTGTTGTTAACGTAAATTTTCTCTACGTATTATTCTTGATTTATCTCGTTAATACAAAGCTAATCGATCTAAGTTTGGGATCAACAAATGCTATCAGAGCTTGTTGAGGAACTTTGATCAAATGAACCCTAAACACCCTAAATCGCTAAAAACCCTAATTTCATCCAAGCATCATGTCCACCTCAGTCGTATCACAATCTTCAAATCACAATCTCAAAATTCCCATACTCGATCCTGATAACTTTGAGCTTTGGAAATTCAACTTTGAGCAATACTTACAAGTTGATACCTATGTTCTTTGGGAAGTTATTGAGTATGGCAATCAATTTAATAAGGAAGCAAAGATTCAAACTGCAATTGAAACACGAAGAACAGCTAGACAGATTGGTGATGATCTCAAAGCAAAGCCTGAAGATGGAAGAGTTGTTTCTGCTGCTGAAGTGGTAGATAGAAGGAATGATATGAAAGCCTTAAGCACACTCAAACATGCTCTTGGCCCTAAGGAGCAACATAAATTCATGAAGTATGAGTCTGCTAAAGAGCTTTGGGAAGCTCTTGAAACCATCTATGGTGGTAATGAGGAAACCCTTAAACAAAGGAAGAAGCAGTTGATGATTGAGTATATTGTCTTCAAAGCTCGTCCTAATGAGAAGCTTAGTGAGGTAAGAAGTCATCTACAAGACATCACTAGCAAGTTGTCATTCATGGGAACAGAACTTGAAGAGCAAGATATCACAGCTACCTTTCTTAGAGGTCTTGGTGATGCATGGGAGATTCATGAAAAATCTATCATTGCCACCAAGGCTTATAAGAATGCCTCCATTGATGATATCTACAATCAGTTAAGGACCATGGAACCTGAAGGCATTCTCGAACAAGGAGGAAGTTCCACATCTGGAAGTGTGGAATTTATCTCTCACATTGACTCACAAACCACTGACAATGTTTCACATGTTAGCGGCTTGGATGTTCATCCAGTCATTGGATCAACATATGTCAGCGGCTCAACTTCAGCCGCTGACAACTACAATGTTGGTTCCCCAAGTCTCAAACCAGCTGGTATTAACTTGGATACTGTGTGTGCATACATTGCTGCCTTGCCCAATGGTTCTCTAGTTACTTATGAGAATCTTGAGCAAATCAGTTATGCTGATCTTGAAGAGATACACATCAAGTGGAGTATGGCACTTGCTAGTGTAAGGGCCAATAGATGGAACAAAAGGTTTGGAAGGATAATGACTTTCAATGGCAAGGAGACTGCTAGATTTGATAAATCCAACGTTGAATTTTATAACTGCCATAGGATGGGACACTTCATGAGGAAATGAAGATCTCCACGTAGAACTTATGCTGGAAAGAACTCAAGCCAAATCATCAAGGTTGAAGATGTTGGATCAAAGGCTATGGTAGCCATGCATGGGATTGATGGACTTGGATGGGACTGGAGTTTCATGGCTGATGAAGTGGAACATACTCAAGCCTTGATAGCTAACAAGGAGGAAGAGCATGTGCAATATGCTCTTATGGCCAATTCTTCCTTTTCATCAGATAATGAGGTATTATGATGCCTTTTGCAGTAAGGGTTGTAGGTTGAATACTGAAAAGCTTAACAAAGAAATTTTTAAATTTAAATCAGATGTTTTTGATGTTGAAATCAGACTAGCAAATTATAAAAGTGGACTTGCTCAATCTGATGGGATGGTTGAGGAGTATAAGAAAATGGAATTTGACCTAAAAGATCAAATTAACATTTTAACCAGAGATCTGAAAGTTAGTAATGAAGCTAGGGATTCTTTAATGAAATCTAGAGCAGACTTACAACTTAGGTTAGATGAAGCCATCGGGTCTAAAGAAAATGTAGGGTTAAAAATTGAAAAGTTTGAAAAAGCTAGCCAAACCCTAAAAAAGTGTGTAAGTGAGCAAAGACAGCATGGGGACATGTTTGGGATTGGGATGAAAGAGTATGCTGCTATCCCACCACCTGCTGGAAACTTTTATGGTGTCCTTAAAAAGGATCTCTCTTGGACTGGCATACCTGAACTTCAAGAGGAGGAATTTATTTCTCCACCACGTGTGCTTAGTCCAGTTGAGGAATATAGGAAAAAGGTAACTGCCCTAGAACAAATGAAAGCAACCAACCCTTTTCTATTTGTTAAGGGTGGGTTGCTCAATGATGAACCAGTTGAAACTAAACCCATTGTTGTGACCAACGCCACCACTGGTAAAACTATTGATCTTGGCTCAACCCAAAAAAGTAAACCTAGTGTCAAGTATGCTGAAATGTATAGAAAACCTAGGTCACCTCAAAGCTAAGTGAGTGTTAATGGGACAGGGTTTTATCAGTCTAAGCCTAAATTTGTGTCTAAAAAGGCTTGTTATACATGTGGGAGCTTCTCACATTTGGCCTACAACTATGTCAGCAGATACAATTCACCCGCTGACAATAGGTCAACCATGGTCAAACCTATACCTTTTGTCCAATCAAGTCCTCAGAACACTAGACCAGCTCCTTTCTTCTTTAGAAGGACTGATGCCCATGGACAAAGACCCTTTCAAAATACAAATACCTGGTCTAACAGACAATGGGGTCTTGTAGCAAACCCTAATTCACCCGCTGACAGGAATAATTCAGCCCTGACAAATCTAGGTTTGGTATGAAAATGCCACAACTGGCTTCTGTCAGACCTTATGTTAGATCAAGCAATAGGTATTTAAAACCTAAGGGACAAGGGTCTATTGATTTATCCAGTTTAACATGGAGACCAAAACAAGACCAAAACCCTAATTCAAATGGAATTTCTATGACCTACAACAGATTTAAATTTCTTAAAAAGGTCATCACTAAACCCATTGGAGTAAATTGGGTGTTTAGGGCACAAAGGGATGAACAGGGGGTTGTTACAAGGAATAAATCAATTCTTGTTGAACAACCAGATGAATCCAAGTCTACAAAGGCTTGGGTTCCCAAAGAAAACTACTTTGTTTTCTTCATGTGCAGGGTATTCACAAGCAGGTAAATGATTTTGGATATTGGGACAGTGGATGCTCAAGGCACATGACTAGGAAGGAAGATTACCTTACTGATTTCACTCATACTAAAGATGGTGATAAGTTGTATTTTGTTGGCAGTTATGGCAACATATTTGGCAAAGGCACACTCATCACCAATAAATTAAGGTTTGAGGAAGTCTTCGTGGTAAAAGAACTTGATTATAATCTGTTTAGTGTGTCACAAGTATGTGACAACAAGAATAAGGTTCTTTTTACTGATACTGAGTGCCTAGTGTTATGTAAAGACTTTGAGATTCCTGCTGACAAGTTCATAGAATTTATAACACCTAGACATAAAGATGCTTATAATGTGAATCTAAATGGCATTAAAATGAACAACAACTTGTCTTGTCTTTTTTCTAAGGCCTTAGTGGATGAAAGTAGATTATGGCACAGAAGGTTAGGGCACATTAACTTCAAAAACATGAATAGACTTGTGAGACATGATCTTGTAAGGGGATTGCCCTCAAAAGCATTCCATAATGATCATAATTGTGTTGCATGCCTTAAAGGCAAGCAGCATAAGGCCTCATTTAAGTCTAAGCTTGTTCATACTAGTTCTAAGCCACTTCACTTATTACACATGGATTTATTTGGCCCAACCAATATAGAAAGCCTTGATGGTAAATCCTATTGTTTTATTGTCACTAATGATTATTCTAGGTTTACTTGGACTTTCTTTTTTGCCTTAAAGAGTGATACTGCTAAGACCTTAATTAATTTCATTACACGGATTGAAAAGAAAACGGGTAATGAGGTTAAGATTCTTAGAAGTGACAATGGTGGTGAATTTAGGAACAACCTTCTAGATACCTTTTGTGACAATAAGGGAATCTCTAGGAAGTTTAGCATAGCTAGAACTCCACAGCAGAATGGTGTAGCTGAAAGAATGAATATAACTCTTATTGAGGGAGCTAAAACCATGTTAGCAGATGCAAATCTACCCATTGCTTTTTGGGCTGAGGCTGTGAACACTGCTTGCTATGTTCAGAATAGAGTCTAGTTAATAAATTTCATAATAAGACTCCCTATGAATTACTTTGGAATAGGAAGCCTAATATAGACTTCTTCGGGCCTTTTAGATGTCATGTAATGATTTTGAATACTAGTGATAACTTAGGCAAATTTCACTCTAAAGGTGATGAGGGACTTTTTATGGGATATTCCACAAATATCAAAGGGTATAGGGTTATAACAAGAAGTCTAGGATTCTAACAGAATATATTCATGTTGACTTCTTGGAGAATAAACCAGGTGATCCTGAGTCTGGACCTAATTGGCTATTTGACTTAGAGCCATTATCAACGTCCAAAAATTATATGCATGTGACTAATCCAATTGTCTTAAAAGCACCTATTGTTGACATTGTAGGTATACAGGTTGATAAAGAAAAAGGATCATATGCAGTTGACCTAAATCTCATGTTTGATTATGTCACCATACCTATATGGACTGATGAGTTTATGATAGCATCTGCTGCTGCTGGAAAGGTGGAAGAAAAGCAACAAGAGAAACCAGTTGATGAATCCATGCATGCATCTTCATCCTCTGACAAAGCTAGTTTAGACGCTGACACATTGAATTCAGCCGTTGACAGTCTGTTTGGAAATTTATTCTCTTCCTCCAACAGAAATATTTTTGAACATGATAAAGACCCCATACCCAATCAAGATGTTAGTAGACCAGTTCTAGCCGCTAACAACATACCTCCAAGTTCAAGTGGGCATGGGAGTAGCAATGAAGATGATATTGGCAACATGGAGTCCACTGTTCATGACAACTCACTATTTGGGGGAGGAATACTTACAAAGGTGGCCAAAGATCATCCTCCCTCCCAAATAATTGGTGATATTCAGACTCTTGTTCAAACAAGGAAAACTAAGAAGACTCAAGGTGGATTCATTGCTAATATTCACAAGGTATGTCAGGCCTATTGGTACAAGATGGGTTCTAAGAAACAAGAAGGATGAGAGAGGCATTGTTATTAGAAACAATGCAAGATTGGTTGCTCAGGGATATACACAGGAAGAAGGTATTGATTATGAAGAGGTTTTTGCACCTGTTGCTAGAATTGAGGCAATAAGGATTTTCCTAGCCTGTGCTTCCTGTATGGGTTTCAAAGTCTACCAAATGGACGTGAAGAGTGCATTTTTGTATGGCAGAATCAAAGAAGAAGTCTATGTCATGCAGCCTCCTGGTTTTGAAGATTCTGAGCATCCAGATAAGGTTTATAGAGTAAAGAAGGCAATGTATGGCCTTCATCAGGCCCCTAGAGCTTGGTATAGAACACTTTCCACTTACCTGGTGGATAATGGCTTCAAGAGGGGTACCATAGACCAGATTTTGTTTACAAAGAAGGAAGGGAAGGACTTTCTTCTTGTCCAGGTTTATGTAGATGACATCATCTTTGGTTCATCTAACCAAAGAATGAGTGATGAATTCTCCAAACTTTTGACATATAAGTTTAAGATGAGTCCTATGGAAGAGATGACCTTCTTTCTTGGTCTACAAGTTCAGCAGAAAAAGGATGGTATCTTCATCTCTCAAGATAAGTATGTGACTGAGATTTTGAAGAAATTTAGTTTTCACCACATGAAAAATGGGCTAGCACTCCCATGGACGGGGAACTCTCATCAGGAAAGATTGGAGAAGGTAAAGAGGTTGATGTCAGGCACTGTAGATCAATGATTGGATCATTGATGTATCTTACAGCTTCAAGACCTGACATTATGTTTGCAATGTGTGCATGTGCACGTCATTAAGTCACACCCAAGGAGTGTCACCTTCATGCAGTTAAAAGGATCTTTAGATACCTTAGATGCTTTCCCACATTGGGATTGTGGTATTCTAGAGAGTCTCCTTTTGAACTTATTGGTTATTCATATAGTGACTATAGAGGTGATAATCATGATAGAAAATCCACAACTAGTGAATGCCAATTTCTTGGGAGCAGGCTTATATCTTGGCAATGCAAGAAGCAAACTGTAGTAGCCAATTCAACAACTGAGGTTGAGTATGTAGCAGCTGCTACATGTTGTGGGCAAGTGCTATGGATTCAAAATCATCTTTTGGACTATGGGTACAATTTTATGCATACTAAGATTTTGTAGATAATAACAGTACTCTATGCATTATTAAAAATCATGTACATCATTCTAAAACTGAACACATCGAAATAAGGCATCATTTTATAAGGTATTGTTTTGAAAAAGTTTTAATACATCCAGATAGAGTGGACACAGAAGATAATGTGGCTGATTTGTTAACTAAACCTTTTGATGTTGGGAGGTTCTAGTACTTGGTAACAATTATTGGAATGATCAATCCATAAAATATATGTTTTTGAGATTATTGTATATTATGTACATGATATGCATTGTTATTATCTCATGTAAAGGTATTAGGTTTTCCACTATATTTTCTAACGGTGACAAAGGCATTTTATTTGCTGAGAAGTGGATTTTGGCCGTTGACAGCCTATGTTAGTTTTTGTGGTTTTTGATCTAATCATGCAGGCATTTATGAGCATTTTGCAATAGGATACAAAGTTTCTTATGGACTTCATATCTTAAAGAATTTTTATTTATGATGGTTGGAATGTTTACATTCCTATCTTGAAATAAAAATTTATCATAATTATTTCTTTGCAATCTGTGTAAGTTTAAGGCGAGGTTTAGGAAACCTTTAAGTATTTGGGTACTCATAGAGTGCTCTTATCACAAATCTAGATTGTGTCCACCGGTGAGTAAGAGTTAAAAATAATGAAGGCTTTACTTTTTCAGAAATTTTGGAATTTCTAGTTCTTGAGGCATTGTAGCATGCAAAGTTGATATACTGTGCATGTTGCCAAGAATTTTTGACCTAGAATTGGGATTGGTTGGTTTGGAGACTTGGTGTAAATAAAAATGCGCTTACCTGGGAGTTGCCAAGGATTTATATGAGATTACTTCACCATAAAGGACTTACTTTAGCAAGGTTCACTTGAGGACAGTTATGTCTATCTTGCTTATGCAAGTGTGTATAATTGGACAGAGAATGCTAATTTCAGTCTGTGTCACGGATGAGTTATCTTCATTAGGGTAAACCCTTTGGTTAAGGTCTTTTTATTTTATTACTTTTTATTTTTGGCCGTTGACACATAGTGGTTCCCCCGCTGACAATCACATTTTCAAACGCTGACGTGGCAAATTTACACGCTAGCAAATTATAGCCGTTACCAGCTGACACTAATATTTTGACCACTGAAGAACACTAGGTCCCACCTAGTTGTTACTTTTGCGTTATTTTGGGCCGTAGTTTTATGGGATTTGGTAAATTCTTTAAAAGCTAAGAGATAAGTTATTAGTTTTTAAGATTTTCATCATTATATTTCGAATAACTTACCTCTTTTTCAACCAATAGTATCCTAGTTTCCATCCTATAAATACGGCTCATACTATTTATAACAGGGTAACTTGCTTAATTGTCTTCTCTTTTCTCCTTAACCTTCATTATCACTTTCATACTTTCTAACCTTTCACAAACAGTTTTCATGGCTCCTTTATTTAAACATGCTGGTGCTACTTTGGATTCAGGGATCTATATAACATGATCGCCTATCTTGAGGCTGATGACACGCATCATCCTCAATACACAGGAATGATTGAGTATCTCTTGGCTTCTAACTTAAGGTATGATTTGACTCATGCTCCACTCATTCCTATCACACACATCAAACAGTTTTAGAACACTGCAAGTTCTGAAATAGTTGGTGGAGTGATTATATTGTTAGGGACTGTTCATGGGACACAATGGGTGGTCACTGAAGCACTTATTCATCAAGCTTTACGGCTTGATGATGCTGATGGTGTGACTACCCTTCCTCATGATCACTTAGAAGAAGGACTTAGAGGCTTGGAATATGAGTTTCCCCCTGAGGGCAAAATTAATAAATATTCAAAACAACAATTTCCCCCAGCCTAGAAGTTCTTGATACATGTCCTCTTGCAGTGTCTTAGTCTAAGTGTACATCTTTCAATGAAATCAATCATTCTTTTGGTTATATTCTTGTTTGTTTGGCCACTAGGAAAAAATATAATTTTTCCCATATGATTTTTGAGGGCATGTTGAAAAAAATGGTAGCAAGATGACTCTTGCTTATCCTAGATTTTTACAAATGGTTTTTGAGCACCAAGGTTATCGTCGTAGGGATCATGATAATTTTTATAAGATCCCTACTCAAAAAGCTAAAAAATTTCTGTCCATGAATACCAGACCTTTCAGACCATTACCTTTGACACCTTCCATGTTGGTTGTTATTGAAGCACCCAGCAACCCTCAACCACACAAAGAACCTAGACAACAACAACAACCCCCTTCACCCCACCAAGATGACCTTATGCACATTGATCCTTCAGCCGCTAACACTCGCCTTTCAGCCGCTGACACATCCATTTCACACGCTGTCACCTCACCACCCTAAACATATGTTCACCAATCCACTTCCTCATCTGAACCTTTTGACTTTTGCCTAGAGAAGAGACAAAGGACTACTGGGGTCTTTTCCTCTAGTGGTCCTAGCCATGAATCTGAGAGAGTTTTGCTTGATGAATCCATTTTGAGGAATCAAATCCTAAATTTGGAGGAGGGCGGTCTGCAACCATTATCTGTTTTAGAATTGACGGCTATCTGCATTGGCTTGCAAAAGTACAATGTGGAACTTGTACAAAAAGTCACTAACCAAGGCCTTGAACACAATCAATTGAGGGAGAGGATAGTTATTTTGGAAGCTGCTGGCTCAAGAAGAAGGAGAGCAATGGTTTTGTCCTCTAGAGATAATTTTTACAAAGGGGAGGAGTAACCTACTGAGCCATTTAATTTAAGTGATAAGGGGTCCCATGAAGGTTCGTATGGGACTAAGGAGGTAGCTGAAGCATTGACAGGGATGAAGGAACAAGCTACTCCCTTTTTGGTCACTCCTATGAAGCAGTATTTTACTGAGATGATGTTATAAGCTAGTGGGGATTATCAGCCGCTGACAAAGGTAATTTGAACGCTGACACGCCGATTTCAGACGCTGACAGGATTCCATGTGTGACTGGTGTATCCCAACCACCACTCATGATTCAGGAGCCTTCCACTTAGTTGCAAGAGCAAGAAAAGAAGGGGCTTAAGAAAGGTAGTATTGAAGCACAGATTCTCTCATCAGAATCTGAAGGTGATGAGAAGGATGAATCTAATGATGAAGAAGAGAGTGATCATGAAGGTTCTAATATTTTGGAAGAAGAACCAAAAAGATTGGAATATGGTGGTGATGAGCTAGCTAAGGAAAAGTTCAAACATATGAAGATGCAGGTTGATTTTGATATATCTGCTGTAGTTGCCATGTATTTCAAATAGGAAGAGAAGTTTACAGAAAATCCAGACATGACTTTGTTAGAAAAGATTTGGGGTTTGTAGATTCTGTTGAGAGTTTAAAGTGACTGTAAGATCATTTCGAAGCATAGGGAAAACAAGGTACTTTATGAGAGAAAAGAGACAGAAGAGAGCTTTACTACATGCTTCTTAGGTGTCATCAAACAGGATGGACTTATGCTTTACTACATGCTTCTTAGGTGTCATCAAATTGAAAAAACTTTATTTTGATCAATTGGAGTACTTTGCATTTCCTATTTGGGAGCGTGTTTGTGAGGAGAATACGTTTAGGTTGCTTTCTGTGGAAAGACAGGAAGAATTTGAGGAAGCTATGACGATTGAAAAGGCTTCTATTGTGCCAAAACCAAGGAAGAAGGGATTCAAGCTTAAATTTCTAAATCTTGATCAGTTGAATCCACATCAGGTTGTTTTGAAGAAAAACATGGTGCTTTCTCCTTTGGAGGCATCTGATATGACTACTATTGTGCCTCTTGATTTTAAGAATCCAATTATTAAGTATTAGGAGGATTCTATTAGTTTTTGGGTGATCACCAGGGCTGGAGGAAAGGTACATACTTTTACTTCATTCATTTCTTTGTTTGCCAGTCTAGATAGAGAGGATGTAGAAACTCTTTGGAGTTTGCCGAAGGAGAAGTATGAGGCAGAAGCTCCTTCCTCCTTGATTGGATTAAAAATCTAGACTGCATTTCAAAGAATGTTTGCCCATGATGTTGCTGATCTAGTTTGGTTAAATCTGGATGATTTTAGTAGCTTGAAATGGCATTTGTATTCAGTTGTTGGTGTGTTTCATTTGAGTACTACAAAGTTTGCAGAGTTCTTGTTGATAGATGTGAAGTATCCACTGTCACAAGACTTATTGAAGAAATTGATCACTACCAGACTTGAAGTTGACTACACAAGTGATGTTAGCATGGACTTTATGAGATTCATATATTCTCAGATTCAGGTGTAGGTTTTATTTGTAAGAATCCTCTTTGTATTTTGTTTTTATTCAGAAACTTGAACATTAGTATAAGTATCAAGTTTATGGGAGGATTGTTGGGAAAAAAATTAGCTACATCACTATGCCACTAACAAAGGGATTTCAGACGTTGACAAGAGTTATTTAGGCGTTGACGTATTGGACGTTGACAAGAAATATTCAAGCGTTGACAAGAGAAATACCAGAATACTTAGTCAACACATTTTTATATGTTAGGAAGATATGCATTGTATATTGTATTTTCTATGTTTATCTTAATATATCTTCCTAGAATAGTTGACAAGTTTTCTTATTGTACAAGACTCCTTATGTTATAAAAGGAGGTCTTAGGGTTTAGGTTTGATATACGTTTTCCTATACATTCATTGTACACAAGTTTCATTAATCGAAGTGAAAGTCTGGTTTATAATGAGTTTAACATTGTTCTTTGTTCTAAGTGTTAAAATTCCGCATAACACTTAGATTGTTGTTAACATAAAGTTTCTCTACTTATTATTCTTGATTTATCTCGATAATACAAAGCTAATCGATCAAAGTTTGGGTTCAACAGAAACATCATGAGTAGAGAGAGAAGTCTCATCCGTATGAGACTTCGGGAGGGTGACTAGCAAATCCAACTCATCGAGTTTAGCATCCTTAGAATCCCCACTCTCGATGTCCTGGAACATCTCATCAAATAGAGTATTTGCGTCACCAAAAATGAACGCGTCATCAAATTCAAATAAAGGGTTCAAAAAGATTTTAAAATCGTTAGTTTGAACGTCCTTATCGATTAGTGACTCGTCATCACTAGCGGAAAAATCATCGTCATCGGAAAGCCGGTTCGAAAAACTCGTTGATTCTCTCCCCGAAGTGTCAATGGGAGAGACATCACCACAAGAAATGGAATCACACTCACTATCGTGATTTGCCTTGTTAGAATCTTCGTGGAAAAATTCATCGAGAGCAAAATAACTTACCTCATCTTCGGAGACAACCGTAAGCTCACTTTGGATTGGAATAGGGATCTCGACACTAGGATTAGTGCTAAGACTCGTCTCCCCTATACTTAGAGAGGCATCGGTTTCCGTAGTGGGTATAGGAGTAAAAGGCTCTTCATTTGAAGATTTTGCCTTAGTGGTTTCGTCATCGGCTTCGAAAAATGTATCAATGTGAGCAAGTCCCTTGGCGGACTTCTCATATGATAAATCCATAATCTAACACGGCGTGGGATTAGGAGTAAAAGGCTCGTCATGAGACGTTGTAGCCTTGCCGGTCTCAAATTGGTCCTTCGGAGGGATCGAAAGCGGGTTCTCAAAAAACGTAGAAATAGTAATAACGTGTCCCTCCAGAATTAAATTTTGATCATCTTCAACAATCGAGGGGTCAACGATTTTTCTTAATTTCTAATTTCATCTTTTTCAAAATCACTTAACGGAATTTCTTCGTCAAAATTTGGTGTATATCGATTTATAAAATCTTCGATAATTTCATCTTCATTAGAAAAATTAGGTTCCAAAGGTTTAACATTCATCGTTCCAACGCGTGCTACGAGTTTTTCTTGTTGTTTATTTTCGAAAACATTTTCAAAAACCTCGTTTGTTGACACCCTCATTTCCTTCTCTTCGATGCTCTTTTCAACCTCTTCAACAAATGGGTTATTTTTTTCTTTCCATAATTAGTTCAAAGAGCATTTCAATTCGTTCATAGTAGCGATTAGAACTTTCGTCGATGCGACTAGAATCGAGATCATCATCAAAAACATGTTGTGGAGATGATTGGTCAAAATCGGAATTGTAACATGGATCGGGCTCATGGGAATTTTGATGATCGAGATTATATGGTGGAGCCTCAAACGTATCAAAATCGTGGTTATAGTATGAATCGGGTTCATCATAATCCGTTGGTTGGCAAGAATAAGTATCGTGAGGCCCCCCACAATTGTCGCAACACGGATTTTGAGAAAAATCCGGTTTGTCGTGTGGATAACAATCCCCATCGTCATAGTTGTAACTCGTATACTGTGGAGGTGATTCGTTAAATCCGTTGAACTGATTTTCGAAAGACGTATTTTGATTCATTGGTTGACAATCATACCCATAATGAGGTTCGTTTCCACAATTCTCACGTGAATATGACGGTGGGTATTGCGAAGATTGGTGATAGAAATTAGGATTCGGTTCGTGGTCCTTATAGTCATTCGTACACCCAAATCCGAAATCATGCTCCAAACCTCAAAAATTACACGAATAAGACGAGGGCGGTTGTGGAGTATGGTCATATGATTGGAATTCCTAACCATAGGTGTTTTGATTCATTTCATCATCTTGATTATTATCACAATAATAAGACGAATCATTCGACGAATAAAACAAAGATGATTGGTGACCTTGGTTGTAGGATTGAAATCCGTCACCATTGTCGTTTTGAGGAGAGTTGTAGATATAACCCTCTCTTCCTCATAAAATCTCGCAATTATAACAATTACCACCATCTGGTGGTCCTCCACAATATGGACACGATTAGTAACCACCATCATCAGACATGATGCAATGCGAAAATCGTAATCGAGAATTAAACAATTTAGAGGGTTAAAGAAGAGATATAAAAATAGAGGGAAAGTAGAAGATAATTTTTGGTTTTTGGTTTTTTTAAAAAAAATTTTGGAATTTTTGTGTATTACGTAGAAATTAGTCTACAAAAACTATCCACTAATCAAAGGTCTCGATTAATGAATCCAAATGGAGTGAAAGAAATTACGTGAAGTAAAACACTTCGTTCAACTTTGACGTTAGCGGAACACCAAAATGTTTTTAGGGTTCAATAATGTAAACTCACAAAAATACATTAATAATACTTGATGTGGCAAACCCCTAATTAATCGTCACTTTCAAAATACACACAAGCGAGCGGAGAAAACGAGGCGACGCGAAGCACTTAAGAGCCTTTTTTCTTTAGGTCGTGAAATACAACCGCCTTATAACCACCTTATATTTATCGAGATTAAATCAATTAAGAGTATTTATCTATTTTGCCTTTGATTTCGTTTGAATTCGAGACACTTAATAATGACCGGAACGCCCACTATTAAGGTGCGAGTTCTCGCGTATTTGGATAATTATTGTGTGTTAATTATTCTACATAAATACAATATATTATGCACAATAAATACGAGAACACGATTTTGTGTTAATTGAGTTCAATTTAACACGATTTATTTCTATGGCTAATAATATAGAAAAATAACAAAAGAGTATATACGATAAAAACGTAAATACTCAAATAAACACGATAAATAAATATGTGTGGGTTTGCCATTTATGGATCCGGTGGTCTAGTAGGGTGGTATATGGTGGTGGTAGACATGGATGGAGATAGAGAGGTTGTGTGTGTAAAAGAAAGAGAAAATGTATTAAAGTGAAAAGGAAAAACACAAACAACATCCCCTCCTAGGAAGCCTTGGAGGGGTATATATAGTCACTCACGCATACATACTATACATTGTTTCCTAGTCTAGTCCTTACGTGAGTGACTATGATAACTAATGGTAATTCTTAAATGTCGTCACATAAAGTGAATTTCCAACAATCTTCCGCCATGGGACGACGTGTAGAATTCCTTACAATATTTTTTCTTACAAGTACATAATGATTAAGAACAAAAACTTCCATGAAGTGTCCAATGCTGATGAAGTCTTCTGAGGCCTTTGACTTACAGTCTTCACTTCAAAACGACTCATCTTTGTAGTAACTTGTAGTAGAAATATTGTAACGGCACGAGCTAAGTAACTCATATACTTCTGGTTAAGGAGAAGCTTCTGAATTAACTTCCCCCTAATTCATGCCATATAATCTTGATGTAGAAGCTTTTAATAGCTTCCCCTAAACCAACAATCCTCATGAGCAATTTCAAAGCTTTCAATAAAGCTTAGAATGATTAAGCGCGTAGCGAAATTTAACAAGCAAACCCCATCATATGAAATGATAGTGTTGCTATGAGTGATTTAAAGTTTGGGGCACACCAAGTAGATTAACAACGTCTCTTCTCACGCTTGAATAATTCTTCTGAATTTTTCTTCCCCCTAAGAGTTCAAGTTATGCATACTAGAAAGAATCAAGACATTTCTTCCTCCACGTAGTTGAAGAAAGTAAACCAATCCCATGTATAAAGCTCAAATACTGAAGTAGACACTTAATCCCATTCATGAAGTTGACATCATAACACAAGAGTCAATTAAGTCCCGGAAATTCACATATCTTCTTCCGGAGATGCACCAGAGTCAATTAAGTCCCGGAAGTGCATATCTCTCCATATAGGATAATGATGATGAATAATTACAACCTCAAAACAATTAATCATCAAACAATAGTGTACCATTTAGAGATAGATAATGCCACGAGTTAAAACACTGATTTTCTCTACGGTTATGACAAATGTCTTCCCGGAATGTCATCAAATCAAAAGAAGGTATGAAGTTCATCACGTGTACTAGTTGTGCGTTTAATATGTCTTCTTCTTCCCCCTTGATGGTTTCGAAACCCGGAACCAGCAATAAATTGTACGTACATGTACCTGAAATCTCGTGAGAAAATAACGTGTTCTGAATTTGACCAATTTCATTTTGAAAAGATTGAACACTTAAAAGAAATAGAATCATTAAAAGCTAATCATTCCAATGAATTAAAAGAAAAAGAGTCGGTTGTAAATGATTTTCAGAACCTTAAATTGGATTTCGAAACTCTCGAGTCTAAAAAGTTTGAATCAGAAATTAATGCTACCAAACTTCTTAAATTCAAGGAACAACACTTTTAAAACATTACACTTCCACAGAATAGGTTCATCTTTTAACCAAATCGTTTAAAGAACTCGAACTTAAGCGTCTTCAAGATTTACCACCTAATCCCGGTTATGCAAAACAAGCACAGGAATATATTCCTTGTCTTTATGATGTGACCCTAATTGGCAAATCGAAAGAAGCACATTATGTTCGTAGTACTGAGGAGACACAGTCACTTGCGGAAGAAACTCATTCTAAAATGCTTTCAAAATTCCATAAGATTGATTATGATAAGCATAATAAATATCAATTTTCTAAAAAGACCCGTATTCGTTTACAAAAGGAATTAGCTCAATTATCAGCTTTTGTGCCCCAAAGTTTGTCGACGGAAAACCTCTCTAGTACGTCTCCTACACTTGTCAAAAGGGATTTAACTAAGTTATTTCCACCGGTAAGTAAGGTGTCAGATAGCTTAAATGCGGTGCACCAACACTTTGCCGATTTTGACAAGGTCATTACTGAACGTATGACGGCTACGGCCATAACGGAAGGTGAATGGAATTTTGAGCACACTAGAGCTGCATTCCGAGACGAAATTGTTCCATTTGTAAACAATGTTAAAGCTTGTCTTAGTAATATTGATCAAGATTTGCTTTTGAAAATAGAAGAAGTTAGACGTGTTTTCATTGAAATGGATGATGCTTATGAAAACAGTTTACTTGAAATAGAACGAGTTTCACGCCAAAATGATCAGCTTCTGAAGCAAGTGATATCTCATGATATTGTTTCCGTCTGTGTGAATAAAAGTGTTGATAATGATTCTATTGTGCATAATGTTGAATCTGTGGATATTGTGGTAAATAGTACTTGTCACGAATCTGACGCCGAATTTTTAAAGCTTCAAGATTCATATTCTTCGCTTTCAAAATGTTTTGATGAGATTCAAACACATTGTATTTCGCTTGAATGCAAGCAACAATTTATTCAAGAAATCTTTGAAACATCATTCGAAGGTGTTAATATCGATGAGGCAAATTTTCAAAAGAATTTTCAATTGAATTTACAATCAAAACAGCGTCAGCCAAGTGACAAGGTTGCTAAACCATTGTCGATAGACATAGAGAAATCTAAGGAGATTAATTGTGTGAACGTATTTGAGGCCGCTGAGAATTTTAAACTTGATCTAGATAATCGAGTTTCCAAGATTTTTGTCCAAAGTTGATAACTTAAAACAGAAAAATACACAACTATTCGATTCAGTAAAGCCCGCATGTGCTAATATGTAACACCCCCATAAAGCGGGCATCACAGTGCTGGATCGATGAGCAAATAGCTTACAAAGAACAGATCATAATTATATGATTTTTGAAATACAATTGATGTAAACATTGAATTGATACAATCATTTAAATCGTTGAATAACATTTGTTATGAATATCCCAGTAAAAGATAATCCCCCGTCATTTTTATGCTCCTAAGTGATGCTCAATCCATGCTAAAATAATCTTGCTAAATAACCTGTGCAAAACATACTAAAGGGGGTCAACATAAAGTTGGTGAATTTACAGACTTTAACAGTTTATTAGTTTGGACATGCATTAAGCAAAGAAGTGACAATGCACAAAGCATTCTCACTAAAATATAAATAAAATTTGTTTATTATTATTAGAAACTGAAGCTTTACCTCCATAGTCCTCAACAGATGAGGACGTAGTGTCTCACTAAGAGACACCCATTCTAGTTCCAACATGGCATACGTCCGTTGTCCGGCCAAGGCACAGTGAGCATGACTCACCCAGACGGGGATGGTTAATCCCTAATAGATCTATTTATAACATTTGGGCAATTTACAACAATTTAACAGTTTCAATAATAAACAATCATAGACAAGTTTATACAATCCGGTTATATCCATTATATGTTTGCATATTTTCTTTCCCAAAAGGGAAAATTTTATCAAGAGTTTATATGGGGCTGTAAACTCACCTGGGAGTAGGCAATAGCTGTTTAATATGAATATCCAAATAAAGCTCACGCCAAAGTTATGCCTAATTAAATAGTACAGTCTTAATAGATAATACAAAGGACATACATGTAATAAGTATGTTTTAATAAGTTTTTGGACATTGCATAAGTTTTATAATTCTTTATAAAACTTTTAGGTGAACACTTAGTCATTTTAAGTGAAAAATCCAAGTTGACACTTGTAGCCCATCTTAAGCCCAATAGTGGTCCACTACCCAAGTATATGACTTAAGTCCATTTTAAATTCAGTATACTACTCTAATTTGGTTATTAATCTTAGGTCCAATAATGGCCCAATAGCCATTACAAGTGTAAGTTGGGCTTTTATGGCCCAAGTCCACTTTGTATAGTTTTTAGGTTCTAAAACACATCACAACCACATACACTTAATATTTTACGTTGGTCGGGTCTCGGGTCATCTAGTTATCAGTATATATATATAAGTCCAAAATCCTCGACATGTGGGTCCTACCATGTCGGTTTATATAAAAATCATCACATTTTACGTTAATGAGTTATAATCCGTTTATTATAATTTTTCCCGACATGTCCCGCTAATTTGTTCATATCTCTTGAACCGTAAATCATCTAAGTGTGTTCTTTTTACCCAAACCATTATTAACTCATGTACTATAATTATTATAAGTCTAATTACCCCAAATTTATACTTTTCATAGCTAATTAACCTATTTCTTAACTTAGAAGAGTTGGCTGTTTTTGGCCAGCCAAACTCGTTTTCACCATTTTGGTCGCCATTTCCAAACAGTAAAAAACTGGTAAATCATCCAATTGATTCTAGTTTTTCATGATTTTATATACAACCTACAGTTTTTCCTTTTTCAACAATTCTGAGTTCTTGTATTAGAAAACAGTCCGTGAAGACAGTATGCTCAGATCTGACTAGTTTTTACTATTTTGGCCACCATTTCCAAACCGTAAACAATTGGTAAACCATCCAATTGATTCTAGTTCTTCATGATTTTATCTACAACTTTTAGTTTTACATATTCATAGGTCAGTATACAAATTTTACGAGAAAACAGTCCATCAAAACAGTATGTTCAAATTTGACCTTGTTTCGTATTTTGGTTATATCTTGCTTTCTATAATTCGTCACGGGACGAGCCACCCGGGGAATTAATCACAAAAAAATTATCTATCTTAATATTTAATTTTTCAGTATCCCAAGCCTACTGATTTTTGACATGCAATCTGTTTTTGCTACGGTTCAAAATTGTTATAAATCAAATAGTTAATAAGGCTTGTTTAGCTTGATTTTTAGTGTTCAAAATCTCATATACAATGTCCCATACTCATTAATCCATTTCGTACATATATATATATATATATATATATATATATATATATATATATATATATATATATATATATATATATATATATATATATATATATATATATATATATATATATATATATATATATATATATATATATATATATATATATATATATATATATATATATATATATATATATTCGGAATATATATAAGATCAAGAAAATAAAAGGAATGATAAATAAGAACGAGATGTAGATCTTACGAGGCTTATCAAAGTCGTTGTACTAGTGAGTGAGCAAGTAACCATCCAAGATCTTGTCAACACTTGATGTGACCACCATGCATGGATAGATCCGGACTAGATCTATAAGTTTCACTTGGTGTAACCATCATGCATGTATAGATCCTGGGTAGATCTATACAATTTACTTGATTCATATATAGATCCGGGCTAGATCTACATATTTTACTTGTTGCATGTATAGATCCGGGGTAGATCTATACGTTTTACTTGATGCATATGTAGATCCGGGATAGATCTACATATTTTACTTGATGTTACCATCATGCATGTATAGATCCACCATGGAAATAAAAGAAAATCTTGAAAGTTGATGCATGTAGGAGATTTACATACCAATGTGTAGATCTAGAGATTTCCAAGATGGGTCTTTGATTAGATTTTGAAGATTCAAGCTTGATCATCAAATTTTTGATGATCAAGGATGATGGAGGTCACGACATAAGGAAGAAAAAGAGAAGAGAGAGAGAGAGTTTTTGGGTGAGTGTGTGTTTTGTGTGAGAGATAATCAAAGAGTAGAGGGGACATCACCCTTATATAGGGTGGGAGGAAGTGTGACATGTGTCACCTACTTAAGCATTGACCAATGAGTAGCAAGAAGGTGCGGGACATGTTGGACATGTGTCACCAACCTAAAATTTTACCCAATGGGGGAGTGAGGTGTGTTGGTGGCTTGTCTAGTGGGCCAAAAGACTTGTTGGGCTCCTTACTTCTCTTATTGGGCTTATTAAGCCCATTACTATCCAAGGCTTAAATAGTTGGGCTTATAAGGCCACAAATGGGCCTAAAGTGTATCTTGTATTATAACTTTCGTTATTACACGGTTGGGGGCACGTTCGGGATTTATGAATTTTTTATTCATCTTACGAGGATTTCGTAATTGATCCAAAAATCAGTTTTTCCAATAAGGTGGAGTATTTATATGACGTATAAATACGAAAAACATGCTCGTTATTTAAACGACAAGCATTTGTCATTTCTCTTTTGTATAACGTAAGTATCGTTTTAGTAGAAACACTTCTCATTTAATCATTCCGTAAATAAATGTAATATTAAACAATTTAATCAAATTGTTTATCAAGTATTTCTCGACAATAATTTATGTAGTTAAATTATTGAAGTGTCGGTACGCGGTTTGTATGACTTTTGTCAATTTCTCAAATCCGATGATTTTTGTATGGTTCAAAGAGGGTTTTTGAAACATACTCCATTATTATTTAATGAACGAAAAATCTCGGGTTTTACACCATCCACATGCCACCTTGACTTTCGTCCTCGAAATTTGACTACTACAGCTAGGTTGAGAATTGATCTAGGATCATTGAGTAGATTTTTATTAAATTATTCTCATGGTAAAATCATGGATTTTACAGCACCACCCCGTTATTTTAGCTTCGTCCTCGAAGCTATCAAAAACTTTGTCATCTGTTAGGGTATAGATGTCATAGATCTAAAGGTTCGTCTTAGACATGCTCAGAAACAAATGGTGCCAACAATGTAAGGAGATAGTTATTCGGATTGCTCCATAAGTCCGATTGGGCAGTATCTGAGTGATGCTACCACTACGGATGGATAGAAGGCAATGCAAGGATATCTTTATCCGGGTCGCCCTATACATCCGTTTGAGCAGTATTTGGATGCTGCTATCAATCACGAATGGACAGAATTATCCGAAAAGTTTGGCCGTCAATTTTGACAAAGCGGTAGATGTTCGCAGAACAAATAATGACAATTTAGAGAGGACACTCTAGGAGGTTGTCAATTTGGAAGAGTCGAGGTAGGGTTAACTACCTTTAGTTGGTTAAGCTCATGATGATTGATGTTCATTTGGAAAACCTACAAGCCAAGAGTTGAAGTCGGAGAGGGTTCCGGAACTAGACATGTTGATCTTGTTCAAGTTCGGATTGCTGCTCTGGCCATGAGCCAGGAGCAAAATATGACGGACGTCCACAGCCTGTTGCTAGCAGGCCAGGTGGAGTACACTGCCATACATGAGCGCATAGACTCTCTCTCATGGACCATATGGGTAAATACCCAGATAGCACGAGGTTATTGAGCCACGACGCCTTTCAGTGGTTGTTGGAGGAGAACTACTTCCTCCATCGGTATAATTACACCTTGGAGGGGGGTCTTCAGCATAAGACCCACACTTCTCTTACTGCACAAGGGAAGTTCTTGTCCACCTTCTTTTATCTTGCAGCTGTTTGCCACGATTGAGTGACAGTAGAGACCGCCTACCTTCGAGGAGTCGTTGGCAGACTGCGGTCCCAGTTGCTGATTGTACTCAGTTTGCTTAAGGAGTCCTGATTGGCTTATAGAGGTATTACAGAGTACCCTGTCGGCACCTGCAGTCTTACCAGCCCTACCAGTACCAGCCCTATCTAGCAGACCTGTTGGGCAGGATTTGAGTAGATGTACTAGATCTTTTGCTTACCATGATAAGCTTTCGGGTTGTATTCAAGCTATCATGTACAATTCACGAGTCACTTAGAAGTTTAAGAAATCATTTGCCAAATCACAGTATGTCTTGTGATGATACATTGTAAAGGTATTTTATTACAATATAGTACGATGAATGATAACGTAATGAAGTCGGTGACGCGTGTAGAAACCCAAATTTCTAGGGGTTTTACACCACCCCGTTATTTTAGTTTTGTTCTTGAAGCTAAAAATGAAGTTACTTATTTAGGGAACAAGTGAGAGTACTTTTTCTTGAGAGGGTAATCTTGTGAACTCAAGTTTTAAGTTTACAAGGTTGGGTTGACTAGGACAAACTCGTCTTAAGTCTTGGTTTTTCTTAGATGTGCCTCTGGGGCCCCAATGTGTCTTGATTAGCGTAGATAACAGCTCACAAATGTTTCCACTAGATTATCAAGAGATTTCTAAGTCTATTAAACTTTAATAGGCTTATGCGATGTCAAGTTAGAAATGTAGTTTTGGCTGGTACCGCTCTTGCGTCAAAAATTTCCACGCGAAGGGTTTCCCGATATACTTCTAGACTGTGGAAGGCAAACATTAGTTTGACACCAAAGCTTCACTCAGCGAGATGGCTAAGATTTTTGTTGGTGTTGCTTGGGTAGGAAGCTACAAAGAATCTGCTTCATTTGTAGTTGAGCTGGGGCATAAGTTGCATGGGGAAGAAGTACTTCAAATGTTTATAGTACTTGTTTCATCCGCTGGGGAATCCCAGGACGCACTAATTCTACATCCTGTTCATGGGTGAGATACAAGTTATATCTCCATACCCGCGGATGTAAAATTGGGGATTGAAGGTAAAACAAACATGTTTAACTTTAACCCTTCCTATATTAGCAGCTTTAAGAAAATATTTACGATCTTTACCTCTAGGCAGTGAGGTACAAACATTAGTTAATGGTACTAAGGTTTCTACCCAACAAGGAGGTTAAGACTGTTGTCGATGGTGTTCGCGTAAGAGGTTGCAAGGAATCTGCTTCCTTTGCCGTGAGGCTAAGTGAGAGGGGCGCAGAAAAGAAGTACCTCAAATGGTAAAAATAAAAGAAGATACCACGAATAAAGAAATGTGTGCCTTGCAGGGTGTCGCAACAAGGGTCATGCATTCATTATTACTGGTTCAAAATTTCGTATAAATTTTGACTTCTAAAGAGTGGAATTCTCATCTCCCAGCATCTAGTGGGTGATGGTATTGTCGAACTAATTGGACCCGAAGAGAAAAGATGAATGTCCAAAAGCATATGACATTCATCATCTCCTTACGGGGGATGCCGAACGTAGCCCTACAAAGTACACCCATTGTGAGTTGGGTGTGCCTTTCAGGTTTTAGGGTTGTCTAGTTGGCGGAAGTAACCCTACAAAATACACCCATTGGGAGTTGGGCATGTCTTTTATGCTTGGGTTTGTCTTCCTCGTCGACTTAAGAAATGTGGGTTAAGAAGATAGGGCATCCTCTTACCAAGTATTTCTGGTCTTCGGTACAAGAGATGACACTAAGTCTAGTGTCAAACAGTCTGTGTTATCATCACCTCGAATGATCGAAGTTTCAGTTCTCAATTGCAGATGAACCAGCTCTCTTTTCTGTGACACCCCAAAGGGGTCAAATGAAACGAAAGTCGGCACTCCCGAAAAGGGTTCAAAATGCAGCGGAAAAAGAACTCTCCCTGAAAGGGGTCAGATGCAGCGGAAAGTAGGCACCCTCAAAAGATTCTAATGCAGCGGATAATGGACATTTCTAAAGGAATCAAATGCAACGGCAATGGATGTCCCCTAACGTGATTGAATGCAGCGAAAATGATATTTGGGCTAAGGATAAGCCCAAAAATCAAGAGCACAATGCTATGATCCAAAAGAGACGAATACGAGTCTTCTTAGGTTTCTAGATAATGATGATGTAATAATGATAAAATATTACTGGAGGAAATCGCGTGTCAAGGAGGGATATGTTACATAGTCGGATTCATAAAATAATATCAATAATGAGTTATGTCGAATACATTTAAGCTCATGTGATTATAAATTTCTATTTACATCGATAAGCGTCCTTATCCATGTAAGGTGAAATTTATAACTCCATTCGGTGACCTATGATTTCCTTATTCAAACGAACAAGCGTCGTTACTTGTTTCAATAACGATTTCATAGCCCACCTTACCTAAATATTCCCGGCAAGTCTTATTATTTAGGATATATATAACATCTAAGATCATAGATATTATTAAGATACTTTACAGCCCGTTTAGTTATAACTTTCATCTTCGGGCGTCCCATTCCACCGTGATACGAATTTTATAAGTAAACTTCTGGTCTGGTGGCTCATGATATCACCTTTAGACGTCCCATTCCGTCTAAAGACGTAATCATAATTAACTTAGGATCAAGAGTCGCAGGTCCCATATGTAAAATATAGGATCATAAGTACCTTGATTTTGGGTCCCATTGCATCATTTAAAGATGCAAATTTATCCAAATAATACCACATGATATTATAATAAGCACGCGTATATGAGTCGTTAATAAGTCGTGTTCCGTAGATATACGTACAAAATCATAAGCGAGAGAAAATACATGTTGACGCGCGATAACATGCGCGAGAGTACGCATCAAACAAGGAGTTCATATGTATAATATAATATATAATAATATATTACAATCATTAGCATAGGCATTATATCCTATAGTTCCTTCTAATAAGGTATATATATATATATATATATATATATATCCACATAACAAAAAATTCAAATATTTAATGAAATTAGTTCGCTAGGTAATGCTTCCTAGTCTGTTTTTAAATATTCCAATTTGTATGTTTGTTGTAAATTCGTTTTCATTAAGTGGCCTGTCTGTTATCCTAGTGGTTAGAATAGACTAACCAGTTCCTATTCATCGAATAACTATGTAAAGATAGTATGCTCAAGTAGGAATAACACTTCATGAAATTTAGCAAGGGTGGTGTCAGTTAAGTCCTAGAATATTTAGCACAATGGTTTATAAAACCAAAATGGTAAAATCAACTTTTCATATAAGGATATATTACAATAGTTATCAAATAGTACAGGTAACAAGTAGCGTAAAAGCTTAAACAGACGTATCAAGTAATTATGAGGAAAGTGAAAATCTTAGTATAAGATTTTTAGAATTTATTTGGATTTTATTACGATATCCACTTGTTTTTAGGCAGTTCATTTATGTTACTGTATTTTAGTTAAACATATAGTTGTACAAGTATTAATAACTTCCGTTTTAGATCTGTTATTAATAATATCGTTTAAGTAAAAGTATTTCACTTACAAGTGTGGTATTTTACTTTTGTAATCTATGTATCTTAAGTTTCATATAGCTTATATGAAAAGTTAATAAAAATAATAGTAGGTTATTAAATTTAATTCATGTCCCTAAATTTCCACAAGTTAAGGATTAACCTTTTCGATTACCAGTTTGAGAAAGTGACGGTTCTAGTCCTTTTTAAATTTTGGATTCATTCAAGTTTTTAATTCACTAATTGAAATAAAAGACTTTAGGGTTTGCTAAATTTCCGGTTATTTGCAAAACAAGTCCCTCTATTTAACATTAGGTCTTATAACTTCCAGTAAGTGGCGAACTAATCCTTAGGGCTTCTAAATGTTTCAGCTAATTACATCATTAGCCCTTAGAGTCATAAAATGACAATCTAACTTCCAAAAATTTACAAAGTGGTCCTTAAGGTCTAATAAGTTACAAATGGTATTTATTAGTCCCTACACTTTCAATTATTTACAATATTAGTCCTTGTAGTTTCTGTTTTATCAAGACAAGTTTCAATTGTCATGGTTTTAATCCATAAGTTTTATAAACTAATGTTCTTAGTCTAAAAGTTTTTATAGTTATATCTTCGGTATAAAAACTTTACTTAAGTGTAAAATCACTAAGTGAGCTTATTAAGTGCACCAAAAGAGCTAATGGGCTTTCCAAACCCTTATTGAGCTTACAAGGTCCATTAACAATTCTTATGAGCTAAGGATTTCTTAATGGGCCTAATTATAGTTTTAGATTCATCAATGTTAGAGTGTTACTACATAGGTCCACAAGACAATAAATGGGCCCAATGGTCTTCCTAATGGGCCTAAACATATTTTAGTCCATTAATAATTCAAGGTTTGCTAAGTGGGCTTATTAGGCATTAAATGGGCCTAAAATGCTTAGTTGATGGTTTGGCTATATTGTATTGGGCCTATAGGGCCTATTCAAGTTTTAGGTTACTATTACTTGTGCTTAACTAGTCCATTAATAATACTTAACCATTTATCTAGGTGTGAAGTTTATGAAACCTTACAAGCTTATTGGTTCTTAAAGATTAAGTCTAGATCTCCAAAGAAAAATTTATAAAATATAATTTTAGATTTTTCCCCAACATTTTATTAGATTTTTCAATATTTCTAAAATCTAATTAGGTTTACTAAAGGTTTGTAAAAATCTAGTTTAGATTTCCCCCAGCATTTTGCAAGACGCATATTATTCAGTTAAAAATCAATTTAGATTTTCTAGGATTGAGTAAAATAGATAGATCAATCTAGATTTTTAGAGACTAAAATCTTCTTAAACTTTCTAACGGGTTCTAGAGATTCTGTTAGATTTCTAATGTTCCCAAAGTTTTTATTTAAATTACCATTTTAATATTTCCATGTGTCTGTTATGTATTAGATTGTTCGTGGTTATAATGCAGTGTTCGGGCCATCATACTTCAGAAGCCATTCTATAAACGTTTGAGGAGCGAGGGCACTATAAATCGTAAACCCAACCACTCAGTCAAAACGTAATATCGATATGGAACATCTTTAGTATAAAGCTCCCTACTAACATGGCATGTTTATTTGTTTTATTAGGTATCTTGAGTATTTAATATTTCTATAATAAATATTAAATAGTTATATTACGTAAATACGTACAAGTTAGCATCTAATACAATCAACAATTACGAATGCATAGAATAATGAATGCGCACTTAAATCATGTAGTTATGCATACTCTCTATGCTATATGCTTTCTATGTATGTCCCAAAAAAAAATCCCCAAAAGATTTTTATAAAGTTATAGTCCAGTTTTAAATAAAAGAAAAATATTTTTAATTCTTATTTTATTTAAAAATTAATCTGGTTCGCTATAACTAAAGCTCTGATACCATTCTCTGTAACACCCCCATAAAGCGGGCATCACAGTGGTGGATCGATGAGCAAATAGCTTACAAAGCACAGATCATAATTATATGATTTTTGAAATACAATTGATGTAAACATTGAATTGATACAATCATTTAAATCGTTGAATAACATTTGTTATGAATATCCCAGTAAAAGATAATCCCCCGTCATTTTTTATGCTCCTAAGTGATGCTCAATCCATGCTCAAATAATCTTGCTAAATAACATGTGCAAAACATACTAAAGGGGGTCAACATAAAGTTGGTGAATTTACAGACTTTGACAGTTTATTAGTTTGGACATGCATTAAACAAAGAAGTGACAATGCACAAAGCATTCTCACTAAAATGTAAATAACATTTGTTTATTATTATTAGAAACTGAAGCTTTACCTCCATAGTCCTCAACAGATGAGGACGTAGTGTCTCACTAAGAGACACCCATTCCAGTTCCAACATGGTATACGTCTGTTGTCCCGGCCAAGGCACAGTAAGCATGACTCACCCAGACGGGGATGGTTAATCCCTAATAGATCTATTTATAACATTTGGGCAATTTACAACAATTTAACAGTTTTAATAATAAACAATCATAGACAAGTTTATACAATCCGGTTATATCCATTATATGTTTGCATATTTTCTTTCCCAAAAGGGAAAATTTTATCAAGAGTTTATATGGCGCTGTAAACTCACCTGGGAGTAGGCAATAGTTGTTTAATATGAATATCCAAATAAAGCTCACGCCAAAGTTATGCCTAATCAAATAGTACAGTCTTAATAGATAGTACAAAGGACATACATGTAATAAGTATGTTTTAATAAGTTCTTGGACATTGCATAAGTTTTATAATTCTTTATAAAACTTTTAGGTGAACACTTTGTCATTTTAAGTGAAAAATCCAAGTTGACACTTGTAGCCCATCTTAGCCTAATAGTGGTCCAGTACCCAAGTATATGACTTAAGTCCATTTTAAATTCAGTATACTACTCTAAATTGGTTATTAATCTTAGGTCCAATAATGTCCCAATAGCCATTACAAGTGTAAGTTGGGCTTTTATGGCCCAAGTCCACTTTGTATAGTTTTTGGGTTATAAAACACATCACAACCACATACACTTAATATTTTACGTTGGTCGGGTCTCGGGTCATCTAGTTATCAGTATATATATAAGTCCAAAATCCTCGACATGTGGGTCCTACCATGTCGGTTTATATAAAAATCATCACATTTTACGTTAATGAGTTATAATCCATTTATTATAATGTTTCCCGACATGTCCCGCTAATTTGTTCATATCTCTTGAACTGTAGATCATCTAAGTGTGTTCTTTTTACTCAAACCATTATTAACTCATGTACTATACTTATTTTAAGTCTAATTACCCCAAATTTATACTTTTTATAGCTAATTAACCCATTTCTTTACTTAGAAGAGTTGGCTGTTTTTGGGCAGCCAAACTCGTTTTCACCATTTTGGTCGCCATTTCCAAACTGTAAGGAACTGGTAAATCATCCAATTGATTCTAGTTGTTCATGATTTTATCTACAACCTACATTCTTACCTTTTTCAATGATTCTGAGTTCTTATATGAGAAAACAGTCCGTGAAGACAGTATGTTCAGATCTGACTAGCTTTTACTATTTTGGCCACCATTTCCAAACCGTAAATAATTGGTAAACCATCCAATTGATTCTAGTTCTTCATGATTGTATCTACAACTTTTAGTTTTACATATTCATAGGTCAGTATATAAATTGTACGAGAAAACAGTCCATCAAAACAGTATGTTCAGATTTGACCTTGTTTCGTATTTTGGTCATATCTTTGCTTTCTATAATTCGTCACGGGACGAGCCACCCGGGGAATTAATCACAAAACAATTATGTATCTTAATATTTAAGTTTTCAGCATCCCAACCCTACTGATTTTTGACATGCAATCAGTTTTTTCTACGGTTCAAAATTGTTATAAATCAAATAGTTAATAAGGCTTGTTTAGCTTGATTTTTAGTGTTCAAAATCTCATATACAATGTCCCAATACTTATTAATCCATTTCGTACATATATATATATATATATATATATATATATATATATATATATATATATATATATATATATATATATATATATATATATATATATATATATATATATATATATATATATATATATATATATATATATATATATATATATATATATATATATATATATATATATATATATATATATATATTCAGAATATATATAAGATCAAGAAAATAAAAGGAATGATAAATAAGAACGAGATGCAGATCTTAAGAGGCTTATCAAATTCGTTGTACTAGTGAGTGAGCAAGTAGCCATCCAAGATCTTGTCAACACTTGATGTGACCACCATGCATGGATAGATCCGGACTAGATCTATAAGTTTCACTTGGTCTAACCATCATGCATGTATAGATCCGGGGTAGATCTATACGTTTTACTTGATGCATATATAGATCTGGGCTAGATCTACATATTTTACTTGTTGCATGTATAGATCCGGGGTAGATCTATACGTTTTACTTGATGCATATGTAGATCCGGGCTAGATCTACATATTTTACTTGATGTTACCATCATGCCTGTATAGATCCACCATGGAAATAAAAGAAAATCTTGAAAGTTGATGCATGTAGGAGATTTACATACCAATGTGTAGATCTTGAGATTTACAAGATGGGTCTTTGATTAGATTTTGAAGATTCAAGCTTGATCATCAAATTTTTGATGATCAAGGATGATGGAGGTCATGGTATAAGGAAGAAAAAGAGAAGGGAGAGAGAGTTTTTGGGTGAGTGTGTGTTTTGTGTGAGAGATAATCAAAGAGTAGAGGGGACATCACCCTTATATAGGGTGGGAGGAAGTATGACATGTGTCACCTACTTAAGCATTGACAAATGAGTAGCAAGAAGGTGGGGGACATGTTGGACATGTGTCACCAACCTAGAATTTTGCCCAATGGGGGAGTGAGATGTGTTGGTGGCTTGTCTAGTGGGCCAAAAGACTTGTTGAGCTCCTTACTTCTCTTATTGGGCTTATTAAGCCCATTACTATCCAAGGCTTAAATAGTTGGGCTTATAAGGCCACAAATGGGCCTAAAGTGTATCTTGTATTATAACTTTTGTTATTACACGGTTCGGGGCACGTTCGAGATTTATGAATTTTTTATTCATCTTACGAGGATTTCGTAATTGATCCAAAAACCATTTTTCCAATAAGGTGGAGTATTTATATGACGTGTAAATACCAAAAACATGCTCGTTATTTAAATGACAAGCATTTGTCATTTCTCTTTTGTATAACGTAAGTATCGGTTTAGTAGAAACACTTCTCATTTAATCATTCTGTAGATAAATGTAATATTAAACAATTTAATCAAATTGTATATCAAGTATTTCTCGACAATAATTTATGTAGTTAAATTATTGAAGTGTCGATACGCGGTTTGTATGACTTTTGTCAATTTCTCAAATCCGATGATTTTTGTATGGTTCAAAGAGGGTTTTTGAAACATACTCCATTATTATTTAATGAACGAAAAATCTCGGGTTTTACACCATCCACGTGCCACCTTGAGTTTCGTCCTCGAAATTTGACTACTACTACTAGGTTGAGAAATGATCTAGGATCATTGAGTAGATTTTTATTATATTATTCGCATGGTAAAATCATGGATTTTACATAATAGCACTGCACAGAATCAATCATTGATTGAACAATTGAATCGAAAGTCGGTGGAAATATCTGATTTGAGGGAACAAATTTGTGATATAAATCTGGCTTTGGCTGAGTTAAAGGAAACACTTCGTACCCTAAAAGGTAAGAATGTTGTAGATAACGCAACCACCGTCTCAACACCGTCCTCTAGTGCAATCAAAAGGAACCTCATTGTCGTCACACCATTTAACAAGGGCCCTAGGACTAAACCATCTCATTGGTCACTAAAGATAAGGCAAAATCAAAACCAGCTTCTAATATTCCCGTGTTACCTTCTACAAGAGTAAGAACCACTACTAAGGCTCAAAGATCTAAGCTTAAAAGAAACAAGAAGAATGATAGGATCTTGCCCCCATCTAGTAGTCAAGTGAAGAAGAAAGTAGAAGCCCATCCTAGGAATGTTATTTCTGTTTTGAATAAAAAGAATCACGTAGCTAAACCTAAAGGCTCTGCGGTTGTGCAGCGTTCTAAGCCTACTGTGAATTCTAATTTGAAATGTTGGAATTGCAATGAATGTATGTTTTCTAGTCGTCATGATTCTTGCCTTATTGACCATGTGAATGAGATGAATGCCCGTAAAATGGTTTAGAATGGAAACTGACTGGGAAAGTGTTAACCCACGTTGGTTGGATGTGGCGCCCCACTGGTAGAACTTTCACTATAGTAGGAAATGCGTGCCCTTTAACTAGGATCACCCCCACTACAACGAAGAGAGCGTGCCCTTTAACTAGGAGTACCAAGGCTACCAAAACACAAGCGTGTCCTTTAACTAGGAACACCGACACTACTGTAGGAACCAAGTGCCCTTCAAATAGGTCTACTCCCACTGTAGTGCCCACTAATAATCCAAAACCTCATAAAGTTGGAACAATAAAACCTGTTAGTGGTAAAACTCACATTAGAAAACGCAGGAAATATAAGGGTCACACAAATGTTAGCATTTCTGATAATATTATATCTGTATCTGCTAACACTCCAGAACCAATAGCTTCGGATGCATTGTCTAATGTTGTTGTTGAAAACAGGTGGTCCAAATTGTTCTCTGGTATTTGGACTCTGGTTGCTCTAAACATATGACCGGAGATCGCTCTCAGCTCCGAAATTTCGTCAGCAAGTTTCTTGGTACGGTTCGATTTGTAAATGATCATATTGCAAAGATAATGGGTTATGATGAATATCATATTGGGAATGTTATAATTTCAAGAGTGTATTATGTGGAAGGTCTCGGTCACAACTTATTTTCTGTGGGACAATTTTGTGATGCAAACCTGGAAGTTGCTTTTCGAGAGCATACCTGCTTCATTCGTAATTTGGAAGGGGTTGATTTATTGAAAGGTACTCGAGGTAATAATTTGTATACTTTGTCTCTACAAGATATGATGGCCGCTTCTCCTGTATGTCTTCTCTCCAAAGCATCAAAGACTAAGTCATGGTTATGGCATCTACGGTTATCTCATCTTAACTTTGACGCTATTAATCATTTGGCGAAAAATGAACTTGTTCGTGGTCGTCCTAAACTTACATTTCACAAGGACCATTTATGTTCCGCGTGTACAATGGGGAAGAGCACTAAGAAATCATACAAACCCAAGACCGAAGACACCAACCAAGAGAAACTTCATTTGTTGCATATGGATCTTTATGGGCCAATGCGTGTTGAAAGTCTTAGTGGTAAAAAGTACATCCTCGTCATTGTCGATGATTACTCTTGGTTTACATGGGTGAAATTTCTTGCAACAAAAAATGAGGCACCTAAATTCATCATCGGATTTCTCAAGATGATTCAAGTGCGTCTCAACACTACTGTCCGACGCATTCGTACAGATAATGGAACCGAATTTGTAAATCAAATTTTACGTGATTATTATGAAGAAGTTGGCATATCTCACGAAACATCCGTTGCTCGCACTCCACAACAAAACGGTGTCGTTGAAAGGTGAAATCGCACCCGTATGGAAGCCGCTCGAACGATGTTAATTTACGCAAAGGCTCCATTGTTTTTATGGGCAGAAGCAGTATCTACAGCTGTTTTCACCCAAAACCGGTCACTAATTCGTAAACTCCATCCGTATGAGCTTCTACATGGTAAAGTACCAGATTTATCATATCTTCATGTATTTGGTTCTCTTTGCTATCCAAATAGTGATGGTGACAATTTGGGAAAACTTCAACCAAAGGCTGATATTGGTATTTTCATTGGTTATGCACCCGCAAAGAAAGCATACCGAATCTACAATCGTAATTCTCGCAAGATCCTTGAAACTATGAATGTCGATTTTGATGAGCTGACAGCAATGGCTTCTGAGCAAAGCAGCTCTGAACCCGCACTTCATGAAATGGGACCCAGTAACATTAGTTCTGGTCTTGTCCCAAATAACCCTACTTCATCATCATTTACACCACCTTCCAGGAATGAATGGGATACGTTGTTTCAACCGTTTTTTGATGAATTCTTTAATCCTCCGAGTATTGTTGCTCCATAACCTGAAGTAATAGCTTCGGTTACCGAAGTTGTAGCTCCAGCAACCGAAGCACAATCTGATACGTCTTCACCTACAATTAGTCAAGATATACCTTCATCGAGTAATTCTCAACCAACACATGTATCAACTACCCATGTCATGCCTATTGATGATGAAGAGGATGATGATAATCACGATTTAGAATTCGCTCAAATGCGTGAACTTCCATTCTTTGGTGTACCAATTCCCGACCCTAATCAAGTCGGGTCGTCCGCCTCAGAGGAAGCTCCTACTACGGTCTACTCCAATCCACGGATTCGTGAACATGACAGCAAGTGGACAAAGGATCATCCTATAGATTCTATTATTGGTGACCCTAATCATCCGGTATCCACACGAAGTCAGTTACAAGAAAGTGCAATGTTTTGTCATTTTGATGCCTTTCTCAATGAAGTTGAACCCAAGATGTGGCAACAAGCATTTACCCAATCTTGTTGGATAGAAGCTATGCAAGAAGAACTTGATGAATTTATACGTCTTGATGTATGGGAACTTGTCCCATGCCCGGATCAAGTGCAGTTACTCACTTTGAAATGGGTTTACAAGGTTAAACTCGATGAGTTAGGCGGAATATTGAAGAACAAAGCTTGACTAGTAGCTCGTGGATACAAGCAATTATTAGGCATCGACTTTATGGAATCCTTTGCACATGTTACCCGTTTGGAAGCTATTAGACTATTCCTTGCTTATGCAGCCCACATGAATATGATCGTCTATCAGATGGATGTGAAGACGGCATTTCTCAATGGTGAAATTAAGGAAGAGGTCTATGTTCAACAGTCGGATGGTTTTGTGAATGCTAAATATCCTAATCACGTGTACAATATTAAGAAGGCTCTCTATGGGTTGAAGCAAGCTCCTCGCGCGTGGTATGATCTATTCTCACAATTCCTCATCACGCAAGGCTTCGCTAAAGGCAAGGTGGATCCCACGCTGTTCATTCAGAAACGAGGTAAAGATATGATTATGGTACAAATATATGTTGATGATATTATATTTGCTGCCTCGACCCAAACCTTATCCGATGAGTTTGGGACACTCATGTCTTCCAAGTTTAAGATGTCAATGATGGGCAAGGTATCATTCTTCTTAGGTCTTCAGATATCTTAGAGTCCTAGAGGCATCTTTTCAATCAATCCAAGTATGCCCTTGAATCTCTTAAGAAATATAAGATGGAATCTTGCGACCCCGTGGATACTCCAATGGTGGAACGAACTAAGATTAATGCAGATCCACATGGAGTTGTCGTTGATCCGACACTTTATCGTGGAATGATCGGTACCCTTCTGTATATCACAGCCAGTCGAGCTGATCTTCAGTTTGCTATATGTATGTGTGCTCGGTATCAAACTCGACCTACTGAGTTACACTTAGCTACTGTTAAACGGATATTTCGGTATCTTAAAGGAACCATTAATCGGGGACTTTGGTACTCGAAGGACTCTTTGATTTCACTAATGGCATATGCAGATGCAGATCACGCGGGTTGTCAAGATATAAGGCGTAGCACGCGTGGAACTTTGCAACTACTAGGAGATCCACTAATCAGTTGGGCATCTAAAAGGCAGAAAAGCGCTGCAATTTCAAGTACGAAAGCAGAATACATAGGTATGTCCGTTTGCTGTGCTCAAATTCTTTGGATGAGATCGCAATTAACCGACTATGGTCTAGGTTTCAACAAAATTCTGATGTACTGCGACAACAAAAGTGCAATTGCCTTATGCTGCAACAATGTTCAATTCTCCCGGTCGAAGCATATTGACATTCGCTACCACTTCATCAAGGAGCAAGTGGAAAATGGAGTGATAGAGCTTTATTTTGTCCGATCTGAGTACCAATTGGCGGATATTTTCACGAAGGCTTTAGATCGCGCTCGAATGGATTTTTTGGCCGACAAGCTAGGATTGAGAACCTTCTCACCTGAGACTCTAAAGGAATTGGCAGATGAAGTGAAAGAATAGTGGTGGTAAACTATTCTCCGTATCCTTGGTGATCATCTGTACATATTGTTTATGTTTTTATCCACAAAAGCAAAATACAAAAATATAAAACCATATAAAAACCATAAAAAATGAAAAATTCAGAAAAATCCAAAAATATTTTTACTTTATTTTTCAAAGGCATGTCTTTTGGTACGGTAATATTTACGGCCTTAGAAATGTTGATTAATATTGACACGGCGCCATAAATAGAGTTCGTACAAAAGTCGTAAATATTTCATAAAACATGCGTACATGGCTTGTAGTTATTTCTGACTACAACCCGTTTTTCATATTAAAGTCAAGTATTTCTTATAAAAGCTTTGGCTCACAACGGGAATTATTTTTCTCGGGCATGGTTTACTTGATAACCATGTAAGGGATTGTGTTTACGTTATAACACAATCTAACACGCATATATGTACGCATCAGTGCATTTATTTGTTAAAACGAGAGAAATCTTGTTTTTATGAAGTTATCATCTCTACAACTATAGCAATCTACAATTGGTATCTACATACTCGACGATACGACTACTCAAACGACGACTACATCTCTTTCAATAGAACACGGGTCAACAAATGAGGGGGAGCAATTGTCCAGCATTCAGAATCTTCGATGCCGAAAGTGCCAAGTTCACTAATTGGTGTCAAGACAACAATACCCATCGTACAAGTGGTGTCAAGAGATTACTTCAGACGTGACGAGGCGACCAACATTTGTCGACAAGAACCATGTGATCTTATCATATGATGTTCTCATCAATCAGGTCCAACCTTGTCAATTCATTCTTATATGGTGAATATGTGATCATGTTAGAAATCAGTATCATATCTCACAAATTGGTCTCATGATGATTAAACGGACTTGCATTTTTCTTCCCAAAACCTTTGCTAAAACTTCATTAAATCAATTGATATAAAAAATATCAGTTGGGTTAATATTTTTAATATGGGGGAGAAAATGTGATTTAATATGGGAAATTATCATAAATGGTTTGACTTAACGTGATGGCTCACCCAACATATGCGAAATGTTTTTGAATATCGTGGCATATGTTAAGGGGGAGTGATACAAGGCTTTTGGCCCGTATAAAAATTAAAGTTCGTTGTGTTGGTCTAATCGAATTGAAAAATGGTTTAAAGTATGACTCAGCTGTTCTTTGGTGAAACAAAAGTGTGTCGTTGTAGTATATTAAAAGTGCAAAAACGATTAAAATTAATGACTTTAAAGTAAATCTAAGTCTAATTAAAAATAAATGGTGCAAGTAATTAAAAGCAAGACTAAATTTAAAAGGCACTAAAAGTAAATAACACAAACTTAAATCTAACTAAGGCAAACTTAAAACGCAACTAAAACTAAACTTTAAACTAAGGCAAGGCTAAAAGAAATCTAAGGCAAGTAAATTTAAAGTGCGAGTAAGTAAAAAGGCGGGAAAATTAAAGCTCGAAATTAAGAAAATTAAAGACTAAAATAAAAGAAACTGAAATTTGACCCTATCCGGAATAAACCCTAGTCGGAATATTAGGCTTACTCGGAATATGTCACCTATCTGGAATAATACCCTCTATTCGGAACAATGCAGCCTATTCGGAATAATGGCAACTCGGAATAACACCCCTATGCTGAATATCAGGCTTATTCGAAATAAACCACCATGCGGAATATTACCCCACTCGGAATATTAGGCCTATGCGGAATATACCACTTATGCGGAATACCCAAGCTTATGCGGAATAAACCACCATGCGGAATAAGTTCTCTATGCTGAATACCAGGCCTATTCGGAATGTCATCCTATGCGGAATATACTGCCTCTACTCGGAATGTCCTCCTTATGCGGAATATCAAATATTCCGCATGGACAACCTTTTAGGACCTTTATACGGAATAAAAAAAAGTTCCGAATAGAGTACTCTTAAACTCCTTAACTCGGAATACTGGGAAAGCTCAAAACCTGGAAAGTTACAGTAACAAATACCGAAGAACAAGGAAAAAGAGATAATATGAATTAAATCAAACTTAAGCCAAAATTAACCACAAGATTAAACCAAACTAATAACAAAACATCTATTAAGCATAAACAATCAATCCAAAACAATCAAACTCACAAAACTTAATCAAAATAAACAAAACCCACTTGATCAAAATAAGAAAAATAAGAACATGAACATGAACATAAACAATAAGAATCAAAGATTAAGAAAGGTAGAATGAGATTAACAAGATAAAGATAAAGATTAACAAGAATTAAAAGAAAAACATACTTGAAATTAAATGGTAATTAAGGTGCAAGACAAGAATTTAAATTTGAAAAGTATTTAAATGACAAGGTAATTAAAAGTGGAAGAACTAATTGTCACTATTAGCCAACAAAGAAAAATGACTAACTAGCCTAATCTATATATAGGGGAGGATTAGGAAGCTTCCTCCCCTCCTTCATTTTCTCTTAATTACAAGATTAAGTCCTTCCTTCTTTAATCTTCTTTTAATTGCACCATTAGTCCTTAAGCCTTTATTCTTCATTAATCTTGGACTTTAAATGGTTTTGTCTCGGGATTTCTTTGAACTCGTCTTTTAATTCTTCGATAAAGTAGACTTGAGTTCTTCGGCTTTAAGTAAACTTCCGTCTTTCGACTTTTTCTTCGATAAATCTTTAGAATTGGTCTTGGACTTCCGTTCTTTTTGCACTCTTGACTTCTTGACTTCGTCTTTCGTCTTTTTCTTCAATAAAATCCCGTGAATGCCGTGTTTTCTCCACGTTTCACAATTTCGTCCTAAATCACAACAAAAAAAACAAACCACGCATAATTCCGACATAAAAGACATAAAATACACGTTTTGGCTCGGTTATTATTGTAATTAAGTGGTAAAAAGGATGGGTGTTTACACACCTATCAAATCCCCTACACTTGACCATTGTCCTCATGCAATGCATTAGTTATAAAGCACGTTTACACTTTTCATCATTATCAATCCACGTTGGCCTTTATTAAAAAGATAGAAAATTATAAACATTCAAAATAAAGAAATCTAAAGCATACCTTGGGTTTTGGAAATGTCATGAATAATCATCATCCTCAAGTTTTCACTTTCTCCAAACCAAGCTTAAAAACGAGATCATTGTTATTATAAGTTAGCAAACTAACACGAACTCATGTGGGCCAATTATTCACTTAGACTCCCTTATTCCTAGGGGTATCTCTTATATTTTATTGTTGTCTTCAATGATCACGAGGATGCATTGTTTGACTTATTTCGATAGTTATTTAGTCCGAAAATAAAGTGAACGATTTAATCAATAGTTAGCTAAAGGACAAAATCTTTTAAAACTGCTTCTCGGGACCTCATAGAGTTCATATCTTGGCATAACTCGCTTCGCGATTTGAGACCTTTCTCGGACCGATATTTGGCAGCGACTTCATACTTCAAACCTTGAGAGACGTTCATGAAATTATGGTCTTCTCTTCATAATAGGAATTTCTTCACTTGAAGTTTTGAGAGATTCATACTTGGACCAAGACTTCTTCATTTTTCTCCAATCTTTATTTTGGACTTTGATATACAACGATCCGCCTCCTTTTATGACTTGGATCTACTTATCCGCATACCTTTCTAGGGTCTTTTCGGATACACTTCTCCATGACTTTTGGGGAGTTTTTGCTTTTCGTCATGTGTCTCGATCCTTCATATTGATTTTCGATAAATGATTCTTCACATCACTTTTGGATCTTTAGCAACAAAATGTAGCCCTCATGCCTTGTTAGGACCTTTTTGGACTCGCCAATCTTCGCATCCCGCTTAAATAAGTTATGCCTTGGCTATGAACTCTAATCCATACCGAGCAACTTTTAAACGATCTTGGGCTAGAAGCTAAGTAACTTTTAAAATCGTACAACCTTATTTATTGCAGATAAATTTATTAGCAAGCGATGGGAGAATAGGCTTATAATTAACTCACATAAATTCCCGAAAGAATACCAAACTTATAATTGGCTCTATCATCTCTCGTTCTCCACAGTTTAAAATCTCAAGGAATGAGACTCGTGGATGCTTAGCCTATTAAATCAAAGTTTTGGGTTTTCGAGTCATCTATAGGATCTTGCAAATTCTTTGACTTTTTCAAGTTTAGAAATCGCGTTTTAAAGTTCCCTTGATAAACGACTCTCTAGGATCAATTATAGGAACTTGCGAAAAGTTCTTGTTCTTAACCCGTGAGAGTTAAGACTTTCGCGTTTTATAGCTCCCTATATAAAAGCCTAGCAAAACTTGACCTAAACACGTTAAGGATACTAGCTAGAGTAAACTTAGATAAGTAAACTCGGGTTGAGTCAAAAGATTCACAACGTTGAAAATTAAAACCATTTTATTAAAATTTTATTCTAGCAAAGAAAGAAAAATAACTATACAAAGGGAAAAACTAATAGGCCAAAATAGATCAAAATTTTTGAAAAATGTCGAAAATTTGATTTTCCGGTTAAAATGAGGACAAATACAAGGAAAAGAGCCACTTAACTTCGATAGAAGTCCCCCCTACACTTAACATAAACATTGTCCTCAATGTTTAAGCATGTGAGAGTAAACTCCCCTACACTTAGGACATTGTGCACTTTGTTTAAATCTTGCTAAGGAAGAGACAACTAAAGAGATTCCTATTTTAATATTGAGAAAATATAAAATAGTGAATCGAAAAGAGTTTAGACTAGAACCGGGAAGAAGTGAACACGGAATCACGGGTCGTCAAGAATCATCAAGAGTGGATCATTGAGCGCTCGAATCCCTGATTACGAGAGGAGAGGAAATAGCAAACACCAACGGGTCTCCCCTACACTTAGGATAAAGAAAACGAAAAGATAGATACATGGGTTGCCTCCCAAGAAGCGCTTGATTTTTGATAACCGAGTCGTGAGCCTGACTCGACCTTGATCATCATTGGAAGAAGCATGAAACATATCCACCAGGATCAAAGACATAGTTTCCGTCTATCAAATAGCAGAGGCTTAAGGCGAACAAGGCAAGCCAAAGAAGAGTAGGCAAGGTTCCCTTAAGCAGCGATGAAGTATGGTGGAAGCAAGGGTGAAGTGGTGCAAGCAGATTTCCATAAGTTCCAAAAATGTTTCCTTTTATTTCATCAGGTGGATACTGAGATGGCTGCAGAATATCGATATCGGGGTCGAACACCTTTTCCTTTAAGGAAAAATAGCACTCAGGCTCAGCAGAGTGTGAAGAAGATCCGCGAAGAAGCACAACCTCATCCTCAGAAGGGGGAAAAAGAGGTGTTAACTCATACGTGCTACGGATATTGGTGTCGACCGGTTTCTTCTCCTTTGAAAGAATGTTCTTCAAATCCAAAGTAGGATCAAGACGATAATCTTCAAAATCATAAGGAGGAGCATCACTCTCATGAGGGAAGTATGTATTGAGAAACGTAGAGAAATCTTCCTCAAATGAGTAATCGTCCAAAGTAGGATCGAGTGATGGCGGAGGATCTTCAGCATGGGAAGAATCGCTCGAAAGAGTATCAGCCTCATCGAAATCATCATACGTGGGCAGATCGGGATACTCAGAGGTGAAGTCATCATAATCATCCGAATCTGAGCTAGAATCATCATCATAAGCATCAAAGACCGGTGGAGAGTCATAAATGGGAGAAGGTTCTAAATTGGACCGAGAATCATCCACATCATCTTGAAAAAGTGGATTATCAATGGAAGAATCGAATAGAGGATTGTTGTAGACGACAAAGTCATCATGCACATTAATCATATTCACTGATTCTCGTCCTCCAAAGGTTGTACTTGTAAGCTTTCCCATTTTAAACACTTGTGCATCATCCCCGACTCTTATGATTAACTCACCTTCGGCCACATCCACTAAAGCTCGTCCGGTTCTCAAGAATGGCCGACCAAGTATTAAAGGAATACGAGGGTCCATTTCATAATCAACAACGACAAAATCGACCGGGAAAGTAAATGTGCCAACTTTAATGAACACGTCTTCGGCTATACCAACGGGGTAAGCGAGAGTGCGATTTGCAAGTTCAAGAGTCATCTTCGTTGGAGTGAGGTCAGGCAATGATAGTGTTTTCCAATCACTCAAAGGCATAAGATTAATACTAGCCCCGAGATCAGCAAGGGCAGTAAATTCTTCAGTTTTGTTGAACACGCAAGGCAACACAACACGACCGGGATCTCCAAGCTTTTCCGGAAGTTCTTTAAGAATAACTACAGAGCAGTTTTCATTTAAGCGTGTGTTGGCGAGCTCAGCCAGCTTCTCCTTCTTGTTAAGCAATTCCTTAAATGCTTTAACAAATTTTGGCATATGGACAAGTGCCTCAAGAAAGCTAATGTTGAAGTTCATTTGAGAGATCATCTTCACATAGCGTGACACTTCAGCGTCATCCTTGGTTAGCATTTTGGTCTTGCCTAAACGAGAAGGATATGGGATATTGGGTTTGGGTGGTGAAGGTGTAGGTGAAGCAGGTAAAGGTTGAGATGTTGAAGGGTCCTTACTGGGAACATCATCATGGCGAGGCGGAGACGGTAATGGTGCACTAATACTGGATGTAGGAGGAGTAGGGATAAATGGTGGTGGAGGAGGTGTAGATGATGGGGGCGGGATTGGTGGATCGACAATGGTAATTCCACTACGAGTAGTAATAGCACTCACATTTGCTCGCGGATTGGTGACGGTGTTTGAAGGTAGAGAACTCGAAGAAGAAGGTTGAGCGACGGGCAAGAAACTAGCAAGCATATTCTTTAGATCATTGGTTTGATTGCTGAAGGAAGATTGAATATTATCTCGAAGCTCGAATCTAATCTCATTTCCTTGCTTTGTGATATCTCCTTTCAGATTGATAATTTGGCTCTGCAGATTCTTGATTTGCTCTCCTTGGGTTCTCATGATGGCTTCAACATCGTGGTTAATGGGTGGTGTTTGTTGAGCGAGTGGGTGATAAGGATTAGAAGCTCTTGGTGGGATTTGGTTGCTTCTATTGTAGTTGTTGGCGGGGTTTTGGTTTTGAGGAGAAAAACCGGGTGAAAGGTTGTTGTGTGATCGGTAACTCAGCAGATTTCTATCCCCTTGAGGTCGAGCTTGGTAATTTTCCGGTGAATAATTACCATAAGCTGCATACACATTTTCTGGATTTCCTTGTGTAGAAGGACAATTGGTGTATGAGTGAGGACCGCCGCATGTTTCACAAGGATTAGCAACCGCTTTAACTTGTTGTTGTTGTTGGTTTGAAGCGAGAAGCGTAATACTTTTGCTCATTTCAGTCATCATGCGGGTGAGTTCGGTCATATCAGGGTTTGCTGAGGTGGAAGAAACATTGACTCTCGGGTTGTTCCTTGAAGAAGCAGAGGAAACCAGTTTTTGTGGTGAGTAGTCATGTTCTCAATTAGCTCTCTACACTCCTCGGGTCTTCTTTTCATGAATGTGCCATCGGCGGCTGCATCAATCGTATCACGATCTCGAAAATTCAAACCGTTATAGAAAGTATCAATCAATGTGACGGGAAGCATGTTGTGGTTTGGACAACGATCAATCAAGACATTATATCTCTCCCAAGCATCAAAAAGAGACTCATCGGGATCTTGCATGAAACCGCTGATTTGATTGCGAAGGCTTGTGACCATGGATGGTGGAAAGTAGCGCGACAAAAAGCGTTGAGTCATGTCATCCCAAGTATGAATAGAATTCTTCGGGAGACGATCAAACCATTTCTCAGCATGATGTGATAAAGTATGTGGAAAGAGTTGTAGGCGTAGAACATCCATTGTGGCAGCAGGCAACTTCATGCTTTGGGTGATTGTAATGAACTTGTCGAGGTGTTTGTTGGCATCATCAACAGGCATTCCGGCGAATGGATTAGTTTGCACTTGCTGAATCATGTGGTGCTTCAACGAAAACTCCGGAGCGTTGATTTGCATCGGCGCAATAGGTCCTCCTCGTCCAAACATGGTAGGTTGACAAAGCTCCTCCATTGTCCGAAGATCGGGCTGTGGAAGAACATTGTTGTTATTATTGAGGTGCGGTGGATGATTATTGTTGTTAACACCAGACATACTTAAATCTTCTTGAGTCTCGGGCTCTTGATAATTAGAAGATCTAGTACGCATACACCTGAAAATGCGAAAGAAAAAGAAACCAAACGCAAAGACAATGTATATACACAATAAAGATAAAATGAATTTTTAACAATTTTTAATTGTTATGGTTTTTTTTTTTAATTTTTTATGCAAGAAAATAACGCTCACAAGTGAACGGATCCCAAAAAGCAACGCGTCTTTCACAGAAAACCGTTAATCTTTACGAAAAGAGCCGGCAGCGGCGCCATTGATACAAGGCTTTTGGCCCGTATAAAAATTAAAGTTCGTTGTGTTGGTCTAATCGAATTGAAAAATGGTTTAAAGTATGACTCAGCTGTTCTTTGGTGAAACAAAAGTGTGTCGTTGTAGTATATTAAAAGTGCAAAAACGATTAAAATTAATGACTTTAAAGTAAATCTAAGTCTAACTAAAAATAAATGGTGCAAGTAATTAAAAGCAAGACTAAAATTAAAAGGCACTAAAAGTAAATAACGCAAACTTAAATCTAACTAAGGCAAACTTAAAACGCAACTAAAACTAAACTTTAAACTAAGGCAAGGCTAAAAGAAATCTAAGGCAAGTAAATTTAAAGTGCGAGTAAGTAAAAAGGGGGGAAAATTAAAGCTCGAAATTAAGAAAATTAAAGACTAAAATAAAAGAAACTGAAATTTGACCCTATCCGGAATAAACCCTAGTCGGAATATTAGGCTTACTCGGAATATGTCACCTATCCGGAATAATACCCTCTATTCGGAACAATGCAGCCTATTCGGAATAATGGCAACTCGGAATAACACCCCTATGCTGAATATCAGGCTTATTCGGAATAAACCACCATGCGGAATATTACCCCACTCGGAATATTAGGCCTATGCGGAATATACCTCTTATGTGGAATACCCAAGCTTATGCGGAATAAGTTCTCTATGCTGAATATCAGGCCTATTCGGAATGTCATCCTATGCGGAATATACTGCCTCTACTCGGAATGTCCTCCTTATGCGGAATATCAAATATTCCGCATGGACAACCTTTTAGGACCTTTATACGGAATAAAAAAAGTTCCGAATAGAGTACTCTTAAACTCCTTAACTCGGAATACTGGGAAAGCTCAAAACCTGGAAAGTTACAGTAACAAATACCGAAGAACAAGGAAAAAGAGATAATATGAATTAAATCAAACTTAAGCCAAAATTAACCACAAGATTAAACCAAACTAATAACAAAACATCTATTAAGCATAAACAATCAATCCAAAACAATCAAACTCACAAAACTTAATCAAAATAAACAAAACCCACTTGATCAAAATAAGAAAAATAAGAACATGAACATGAACATAAACAATAATAATCAAAGATTAAGAAAGGTAGAATGAGATTAACAAGATAAAGATAAAGATTAACAAGAATTAAAAGAAAAACATACTTGAAATTAAATGGTAATTAAGGTGCAAGACAAGAATTTAAATTTGACAAGTATTTAAATGACAAGGTAATTAAAAGTGGAAGAACTAATTGTCACTATTAGCCAACAAAGAAAAATGATTAACTAGCCTAATCTATATATAGGGGAGGATTAGAAAGCTTCCTCCCCTCCTTCATTTTCTCTTAATTACAAGATTAAGTCCTTCCTTCTTTAATCTTCTTTTAATTGCACCATTAGTCCTTAAGCCTTTATTCTTCATTAATCTTGGACTTTAAATGGTTTTGTCTCGGGATTTCTTTGAACTCGTCTTTTAATTCTTCGATAAAGTAGACTTGAGTTCTTCGGCTTTAAGTAAACTTCCGTCTTTCGACTTTTTCTTCGATAAATCTTCAGAATTGGTCTTGGACTTCCGTTCTTTTTGCACTCTTGACTTCGTCTTTCGTATTTTTCTTCAATAAAAGCCCGTGAATGCCGTGTTTTCTCCACTTTTCACAATTTCGTCCTAAATCACAACAAAAACACAAACCACGCATAATTCAGACATAAAAGACATAAAATACACGTTTTGGCTCGGTTATTATTGTAATTAAGTGGTAAAAAGGATGGGTGTTTACACACCTATCAGGGAGCAAAATGGATTTGCTATTCCAAATGGATTTCATGGTGACATATACTTACCCTAAACCTATTTATTTCACGACGATGAAGATTGTGGTGACATAAGGATGGCATGATAGGTTAAGTCCAATTATTCTTCCAAAACCGGAGGAATCTTCCCAAGGACATTCCATAGCTAGAAATAGTAGTCCTTAGGAAAGATGGGGAAAGATTGTGAACGTAGCTGAATGCCAACCAAGTACTTCAGTTAGCATTGGAACAATCACAACAAGGTGCTAGTTATGACGTATTGGTAAGCATTGAAGGGGTTGAAGAATGAAAAAGAATTGTAAAGATAAAGGGTCTAAAGAAAGAAGCCCTCCTTCCAACTTAGGCAGAAATCGGGTCAATACATATGCTATTGAGATCATTTTTAATGATGGTTGATATTGAAGATAAGACATCATGGACCCAGTGATGCAATGCACAACCCATCCCAGCTAACTCAGATATCTCTCAAAAGATATTTGTTTTAATCACACAGAGACAACGCATTATCTATCGATTTATTCACTCCGAATAAATTGGTATTGAAATGGTGGCACTCCTCTCGAGCCTCCGATCACTAAAAATCCAAATTGCATGATCGAGTCTAGAGCCATTTGAGATCATCAAAAGTCTCATTAGGACACACTTTCATAAATCCTTGCTTCTTCACACATTGTGAAAAGTAAGAAAGATCTTAAGAGTCCTACGAAATATCTTCATGATCTTGCCTGAACATTCGAGTAATACATAAGTATCTACAATGAATATGGAAATCCTTCTTGAGCGAATATCAAAAAGCTCATGGTAGGTGACTTGTGCGATTCTTTATGAATCAAACTTATGATAACTGGAAAGCAACAGTGTCTTAATTCTTAATTGAACTTAAACACTTTCCAGGCCTCTACGCAATATCTCAGTGATCTTGCCAGAACACTCAGAGTGATACCTTAGTGTTCACAGTGATGAGTGTAAATCCTTCTAGTGTTAACCTCAAACAGCACTTGGTAGGTAACTTGCAAGATTCTATATGAATCAAGCTCGTGACAACTGGAAAGCAACGATGGTGTGATTCTTTAATGAATCAAACTTGTTCCAGGAATCAGAATTGACGGCTTCAATCATGCGGATAATTTTATCCAAATGATTTACTCTTTACGTTCGCAGTCAGCTTTGGACGGTCGAGTAAAGAGAACGGGTTTACCCGTGAAATCTTGTCAAGGAGATTTTTAATTAAATCTACCTGCCACAAGTACGATATTTTATATCGTCCAACGGTCTTCACCGACCGGAGGTAAAATGCTACCGAATTAGAATGAAATGTTCAAAGCCATTTCGTTCGTGTCTACTTATGTTGTGGCATTTGAAGACGGTGGCGTTGCAGAATCCAAGAAGAAGTCGTCCATGCATGCTTATACTTTATGCACTTAATACTTCATCTAATTCTAGAAAGCCTAAAAGACAAGTCTTTCGTTGTATCGAACTCTGAAGCTTTCAAGAATTACGAAGGTATAAGTATGTGGGACATGAAGTCATGATGAGGCGGATATCTCAAGTGATGGATGCACAAGATCAAGGCAAGAGACTGATGCTAAAGGTTGATATCAAAGATCACATCAATATGTTCACCAGAAATGAAAAAGAAAAGTGTTGTCCCTAATAATATGATGATAGATTAAAGAAATGAGATGGAAAAGATATGAATTTTAGAGAGAGAAAGTAGTGAGAGAAAGTAGAGAGAGGAGGTGATTAACTTGGAAATTAGATTAATAATTATGAGAACATCCACCCTCCTAACATGCTAGGAGGGTGCTTATATAGTCCACCCACATGCGGGCTCTCTAATGGACTATATTGTTTTGGGTCGGGCTTGAATAAATGCTTAGTACCTTAAAAGAGGCCTTTTAAGCTAACCATCAAGCCCGTAATGTCACGACTATTTTAACTAACTATTACAGCGTTTTAATAAATATTACAAAATAAACCTATGACTGAACATTCTTGTTTGACTCAATATTTTGAGGCTAACAATCTCCCCCAATGTGAGGTCATTCCTCTTCGATAATTGGAGTTCAATGGAGATTATGAATTTCGTCATAAATGAGTCATGAACGTGTAACAGTAGTGTTGTTCCTTCATGATGTGTTCTTTGAGCCTTTGTCATTGTCTTTCGACTTTGTCTTTTATCTTGAGATCTTCAAATCATTCTTGACTAGTCTTTGCCATCTTGCGATCTTGTGTCTTTATCCACATGCTCATACTTTGCAAAATCTTGAAAGCTTGCTAACAATCTCCTTTGATGAGAGGTCATTCCTCTACATTAATTGATAAGGAAGATTTTGATCATCAGATTTGCGGAAGTCTTTAGCCTTCTTGATTGTTGAATGTCTTTGGGCATGAGAATGTGGTTTTGAATCTTTGACTTTGCTGAGTACATCGTAACGTCACCTTCTCAAGACAAAACTTAGACACGGACTGAATGGCTTTGACATTCGTCCTTAATCGGTAGCGTTTTACCTCCGGTCGGTGAAGACCGTTACACGATATTAAATATCGTACCTGTGATTAGGTAGATTCAATTAAGAACCTCCTTGACAGGGTTTCGCGACTATACTAGCCGTTCTCTTTACTCGACCGTCTCAAAGCAAGACTACGAACATAAAGAGTGAATCAACTGGATAAGTATCCGCTTGATTAAAGTCGTCAATTCAAATTCCTGGAACAAGTTTGATTCATTAAGAATCTCACCATTGTTTCTTTCCAGTTGACACAAGCTTGATTCATAAGAATCTCGCATGTTACCTACCGTAGCGCTGTTTAATGTTGACGCTAGAAGGATTTCCATTCGTCATTGTGAATATTAACAAATATCACTCTGAATGTTCTGGCAAGACCATAAAGATATTGCGTAGAAACCTGAAATGAGTTTGAATCAATTCAGAATCAAACCACTGTTGCTTTTCAGTTTACACATGTTCAATTCTAAAAGAATCTTACATATGACCTACCACAGTGCTGTTTGATGTTAACACTGGAAGGATTTCCACTCATCATTGTAAATACTAAGTAGTATCACTCTGAGTGTTCTAGCAATATCGCAAGGATATAGGATAGGACTCTCTTGATCGTCATCCGTGTGTCCTAATGAGATTTGATTGATCTCTTGGCTCTAGACTCGATTTGTGCACTTTTAGTAGTCGGAGGCTGGAGTAGATGCCACCTATTCAATATCAACTATCTCGGAGTGAGAAAGTCAATAAAATTCGTATTGATCTCTGTGATAATAAAACAAACTTCTTTTGAGAGAAGCCTGAGTCAGCTGGGGAGGGGTTGTGCATTACATCACTGGGTCCATGATGCATTGTCTTCATGATGTGTTGACCCGGTTTCTACCTAAGTTGTATGGAGGACTTCTTTCTTTACACCCTTTATCCTTACATTTCTTTTTCATTCTTCAACCCCTTCAATGCTTACCAAATGTAACACCCCAAAATTTATACAATTCAATACAACGGAAGACTCGTTGGTGTTACGGGATAGCACATTACTCATATCTAGACAACGCTTAAAAATCGCGTCGTTTGATAATAATAAAGCATTTCCATTCATAAATATCAAATTTACATAGGTCCCAAGTCATTGTATTTCATACAGGTTTTACAAAGCATTTGAATGGAAATTATTATTTAAGTGCGGGCCATGAATTCTTGTCGTCTTCCCGAGAATTACCTTCAAGTACCTGAGACAAAACATGTTAAAAGAAAAGGTCAGCGAAAACGCCGAGTGAATTCATAGAGTTTAATGAAATCCATCAATATAACATCGGTATAAAATTATTACCGAAAATCATTTTGTACAAATCTTTTTAATAGGCCATAAAATAGCCAAAGTCATTTTATACAAATCCTTATTAAAAATCATAATATAGGCGTTTGCCTTCAAAATCATTATACGAATCATTGTCGTAAAAACATCATACAATACGTTTTATAACATTGTATAGATTAAATAAAATCCGTTATATGAATATGGTTATATAAAACCAAAACACAAACATAATATCAATAATAAGACCCGGTATTGCTAGTCAGGCAATATATCGTAACTCAGTGCGTTTAGCAGTATTTCGTTATTTGGATTATTATAAGCCGCATGACATTGCTACCTTACTACAACAAACAACGGGTAGCTAACCCGAAACTCAATTTGCCCATCTAAATTAGCGTGTCGTCACAATAATCACGCTTGTGTAAATCTTCTCATACATAAATTCGCTTACCAATCAATGTGGCACGACGGGGATCAACCGTCAAGGCGCGAACTGGGGTGATCGTCCCCAAATAGTACTATTATATGCATAAACGTCTACCAAATCCTGGTAGTTCACAATTCATGCTAATGGTACTTTTAGTGACATAACTAACTTTAATAATCCATTTCATTTCATCTATCGGGTCATATAATCATACATCGGGTCATACAATCATTCGGGTCCAAAACAATAACAAACAATCGGGACAAATGGTGTCCTATTTTATTAAAACTTATCTCCCTCGCGGGTTTATAAAACATTTCATAAAAACATTTAAAAGAGTGTGAGGCTATGAACTCACGTTGATGTGGGAAAGCGGGTTATCGGCAATTCGGATGTACGGTACGTGCTTCAATCACGGAAACCTAGACAAATAATACTTGTCTTAGACTCTTGTCTAATGACTTTATAAAAATAACAATTATGTATATATATGATGATTTTATACATATGATGATGATCAAGTGGGTTTATACATTCTCATTTACTCATTTTAGTGTTATGTGTTGATAACTTTTATACTAGTTTACTAGTTTTACCTATTTACATGTTTTAGGTCCAATAAGCCTATTATAAGTCCATTAACTTGTATTAATCCATTTTATACTTTTATTATCAGTATTATACTTTACATGTTGGGCCCAAGTAGGTTAAGCCCAATAAGTAAATTTATAAGTGTTTAGCCCATTTAGTTGGATTAATAGTCCAATAATGCTAACTTAGCCCGTTAATGTCCGTATGTTATATAGTTCGGGTTTTATCGGTTTTTACTTTTATTAGGTACTTATATATCAGTATATGAGTTTATAAAAGTTTATATTAGACGGGACCGACCGTCTAAGTTTTATTTGATAAAAACGTTAATCTTTCGGTTTTAGCCGAAAAGACGTAAAACATAGTATATAGTTTTATAACTTATAAAACTTACCAAACTACCATTTTTATAAAATGTCCATTTATTTATCCTTATACATATTTATATAAATGTAATATATAAGTTAGTGGGTTTTAATTCACATTTTATTACTATATTTATTTGAGTGCTTATATAATACTATTAAACTTTAATTTCAAAAAATCTGATTTTTAGTTTCACTTTCACCATTTTTATCATATCTTGAGTTCTATAAGGAGATAGAAGCTCATTTTTGGATAAAATAAACTTCATATTATGTGCTACAAATAAGTTAGTTATAGCTACTGCTCAATCCATGTCTAAGTATCCTTAACAGTCCCTACAAAACAGACTATTCAGATTGGTATACTAATTTTGTTTTGATCATATCTCACTCATTTTGATGATTCCATTGCATGGCCAACTCTCATATGTGTATGAAATATAATACTTACTGCCTATGGATTCCACCATGACATTTTAGCAGTTTATCATTTGGCTAGTTACTGTTTTTATACAGCCAACTTTATAAGCAAGAATTTAACCTTTTTACCTATGGTTTTCCATCTTTTTAACCATGTTTATCAAATCTATCAACACCAAATCCCCACATAATATTTCTAATCATCATTCATCATCATATACATATACATAAATAAAGAAAATACAAGATTACATAATCAAAATAACAAGAGAATAGGAATAACAATCTCTATACCACCATTAGTGATGAAAAGATGAGGTTTTTGATGAACAAGACTTGGTTCTTGTTATCAAATCTTCAACTTTAGCAAAGAAACTTCTTGGGTCCTTTGGATGGATGAACATCTCCATAAAATCATCCCTTTAACCTCATGAAACTCCTTTTCATAGGTTATGATCACCTCAAATCTTCATATCTTCAATAGGCCTTCAACATATGTAGATTGTAGCCTTTGTTTATGGTAAATTTTTGATGATTATGGTGGTGGTGCTATGGTGGAGGACGGCCAAAAGGGGAGAGGAGAGAGTTCTGTGTGAGATTTGCATGTTTTAAAATGTAGTAAATAGTTTGTGGTGGTGGTTTTGATGTTAGATGGTTTAGGTGAAAGACTTAGGACAAGTGTCCTAGTCTTTTGCTAGAAACTTGACACACTTCAAGTGTGTTTGATAAGCTTGTCGCCCATGTAGTGGGGGTGGGGCAAGATTTATCTTGTCTCATCCCCATTATTTTACGGGTATCCCTCGATTCTAGTTTCCTCGATTTGCGTGACCTCGAGCCGTTTTACGAAAAACATTTTTAGAAATTATGAATCAACGGCACAAAACGAATCTAATAAAAATTGTCTCATCAAAAACGGAGTTCAAAAACGTAAATACGTAATCCTAAGGTTTCCGGTTTAGTCGTAAAGGACGTTAAATTATGAACATAAGTACTAATCTCTTCTCGTAAATTTGTGAGTTTATGAACCAAATCAAAATTAAAATCCCAAAATAATATTCATGGATAAATTTATTTCCTGAAATGTAGGACTGTCACCAAAATGATGTATATAAACGTAAGCACGTAACGTAGAATTCTCCGGTTTAAACGTAGTTGATGCTACTTCAAGACGTAAACCCAAATTTCTTCCCAAAAATAAGTGAGTTCATAATATAACATTAAAATAAAGTTTTGAAATAATACTTGAGAATAAAATATCAACCATAAATTGACGGATTGTCACAACATTTATCCCTAAACAGGATCTTTGTCCTTAAAGATCAATTTATCTTACTACTCGCTTCTTATAGAGTTAAAGCCATGTGGGTATTTCCTCCATATTCGGTCTTTTCTCACAAGTGTAATCCATTACAATACGCGAGTTTCATCAAACATAACTACAGGAATAAGATCAGGCTTAATGTTGACTTACTTTCTCTATCCATGATGTTCACGGGTTTTTGATGAATGCAACTTTTTGCCGATCTAAGCTTCATTAAGGAATAGTCAGATTTTTCACTTGATAGACATTTTATCAAGTTAGATATACGAATCATAATTTACGCAGCCCTTGAAGTCCTAGGGTAGATCCAACTTATATGCCTTTCAAAACAACTTTTACATCATCTCAATGGTCCCATACAACGGGGACTTATTTCCCATGATCTGTCAGATCATCTATTCATTTTTCCAAGGTGAAAACTTTTGGCATAACTTCGCTACCCATCCTGTACTTCAAGATCTACATTTCATATTCACATAACCTCCTGCCCACTACTGGCAGTCAATGATCAGGTCCTAATTTCAATAATCATTTCAGGTCACGCGGGTCGGGTATTTTGTAAGGTTAGGTTTGTCATCGTAGGCAACCTTAAACCTAAAAGACATGTCCAACTCACAATGGGTGTATGTCGGGTGTCTTCATCCCAACTCCTGCTTACAAATGCTCTCATATTTAGATCCTAACAAGATTTGATCTCGATCCTAATATGATAATTATCAATGATAATCTCACCAAAGGAAAACAATTATACGGTTCATTACCAAAGGTCAATCATTCAAACATATAACAAGACTTCTAGTGTTTTGTATCGTTACTTTACCTCGTCCCTTCGATTGGGCTGGTAAACAGTACTCTCAGCAAGGTTCGTTCCCAATGACTTCTGAGCAATCTCTAGAAATTCGATGCGAAGCGAGGATCTTGATAGAGATGATTGATACAGGCACACCATGTTTACACAACTCCTTTAAATACAAAGAGTCGATTTCTTCATCGAGAATCTATCATTAACAGGAATGATATTAGCAGATTTGGTCAGTCTGTCGATGATGACCCAATTGAATCAAATTCAGATGATAACCTTTGCAATAGTTAGACGTTTACTAATGTATGAGGCGATGTATGCCTTCATAATTTGCCATCAGTACAACTTCTTCAAATAAAGATAAGTTAAATCTGAAATGTCATGAATAGAATAATTTATTCAACACGACTAAATATCAAAATCCTCTATATTTAGGAAACCTCAAGTGGCCTTTTAAACATTTAACGCCATCGGCTTCTCAATTCTAATGGTTCACATTAGCCGCGAACCCCTTTTATTATCTATATTATCCTTCTTACAAACATTAGTTATTCTTTTATTTTTTTAAATTGTTCGGCAATTTATTTTATACCATCATTACTAAAGAACACATCCTAATTGGTTCTTTATCCTTGTTACATTATGTGTCAGTATCTACATTCATCTTCCCTGATGAAATAATTATCACGACCGTATTCATTCAAAATTTCTTCATATTTTCTAAGTTTTAGTTTCGACTCAACTATCATTTTTATCTGTTCTGCTCAATTCGACGTTTATAGCGTCGATAAATATTACAAGTAACTAAATATATATATTTAATTTTATGAAACGCAAACGTAAAAATTTTAAATTTCTTAGTTCGACCAATTATAGAAAAATGTTCAAAATGAATTTGAATTTAATTAACAAGATTTTTGTTTATTTATCGAAAATAATTAAAATAACTAATAAGATCCGTAAATGTTCGAAAAATCTTTGTTTATACTTTGGTCAAAATTTTCTTAGTTGAAAAGCAAAAATTGTCGCTTCAAATTTCAAGTCATGGTTTAAATGTTTTCCTCAATCCCTTTCAGGTTGTTTTGAGGTATGCACAAACATTTACCCATAAACAAGAGTTTAGTTAAATGATTTGGGTTTAAGGGAACGATTCCTTAAAAATTCCTTTGTTAAAATATTTACCAAAACATATTTTCACTTTCTTTTTGGTAACACCCAAAGTCTTAAATGGCTCTAATTTTTGAAGAGTCAGTATATTCCATTATCTATTAATCACACGGTCAATTAATATAAAGGATTAAGTCTTAAATCACATGTTAATTATTCAAGGTACAGGTTTTCATTGTTCGGCCAATTCAGGGCATTCTACAAATGATTATTAACTCCTTTCTATTCTTAGAAACAAACAAATGGTCCTTAATGATCACAAGCATGAATTCATCAAATTACAGCCTACACACGTGATTCACCAAATTTATGGATGCTACATGTGCATTGGTCAATCCAAACGACATAACATGAAACTCATAATGTTCATTACAAGTTCTGGATGTAGTGATTGGAATAGATAATCTTTTTCGCAGATGCGAAGTTGATGATAACCATGTCCTGGATCAAATTTTTTAATATACTCTAGAACCTTGTAAATGATCGAACAAATCTATCATCTTGGGTAGTGGATATAGATTTTTAATCGTCAATTTACCTATTTCACGGTAATCAATAAATATAAGAAATAATAACACCATAGTTCTTAATGATGACGAGCTTGGTAGAATAAAATCTTTCTCCGACAACTCTCTCAGTTGTACGGTAATTCCTTTAATTCAGATGGTGCTGACGTACAGTGCACATGCCACAGGTGCAGCACCGGAAATATAATCAATACTAAATTCAACTTGCTCCAATGGCGAAAGTCTAGGTAATTCGCCAGCAATTACCTCCTAAAGTTTCAAATAATGGAAACATCTTTTTAATTAATTCATACTAGGTTCTTTCTAGATTATAATATCTATGACTAATTCACAACCATTCACGGTATAATTTCAAGTCTAAATGCAGGATATGGTCATTCATCAAGAATTATTTAGATCACTTTTGATAATCAACATCTTATCATTTAATGGAATTCTACTCGAGTTCCCATCAATTAAGACAATGTCGTCATGTCATAATCAATCAATCCATTCTACTGGCACTATCAACTTTTCAGTTTTATTGCCGTCAATAAGATGTGAACTTCTCAAAAGACTAGTAATAACTCATAACCCTTCACAGATTCAAGGATATATGGAGACACAACTAACATCAAAAGAGTAAGGTCAACGCATAATTTACGCGAGAGAATTTCAAATCAGATACAGACGAAAACATTTAATGAATATGAATATATCGCATGTTTTCATAATTTGAGTACGCATTCGAAAGCTCCTCGGATCGTTACCCAGGTCATTCAAATGAAATCAAATCAAAAGAAATGATAGGAACGTCGATACATCCAATCGGGTATCAACACTCGGTAATCAGATACTTTTCCTAAGAATCTCACCACGGGAGAATTGGACAAGAAGAGAATATCAATTGTTAATTAAGACAATTTCCACGGATGAGTAAATTCGAATCAGAAGAATAAATGGTTTGGGCACATATGTAGGTGTTCCTAACAATATGTCCCTATTTTGCACTTTTTGCAGATCTCATAAAATTTAATCTTTCACAATCTTCAAAGAAAATTTAGTGTTTATTAATAATTTCATGGTGACTACTAATCAGTCTTGCATGGTCCATTCCAAATTGTATGTAGGCGCGCAACTATATACAATTTCAAGATTAACGATGCAATACTCAGTTCGTCAAAACTTTATCATCGTGTTTATAATAAAAACATTTTCATGCTTAATTCTTAAATAAGAATCAAAAATAAATTTACAAATATTTTCTTTGTTATGCAAACAATTAAGTTTTCCAAAGTGTTTCATAAATAACTTCATTTCGATGACGATTACTTATAAATCTCACTTTGAATAATCCTTATAGTGATGAAAATTCAATTTTTCTCAAGGGATACTGTTTTATCTTATAAAAACAATGAGTGATCTGCAAAGGAGTGATGAAAAGTTGTTCACCAAGAACTAACTACAATATAATAGGAAATGAGCTTAGCCAAATAATCATGAGGTTCATGACCTCGATGGCACTCAAAAAGAATAATCCACAACGTAACTCAATTCGAGATGAGTACTTGTTCAATGGTTGCATGACTAATACGAACATTAGGATGAAGCAATAAAAGATAGATAACATCGATACATGTAGGATTTAGCAATCAAAGGTAGTCTTTTCATTAATCACACACAAGTCAAAATTGTACCGTAACACATTACGTGTCACTATGTCATATAATTCCAAGAACTCATCCTACCAACTGATGTCTCAGTTAAGTTAGGGATTTTAAAAGATACCACAATGAATACTAATCTACCAGAGTCATTAGGTGTTCCACCTATCCCAGAAGATCCATCGGTCCCAATTCAGAAGAAGATTTCTTCAATTTATTTATTGGACACTGGGCATCCTCATCATTGGACAATGGCCTAGGAACAACACTTAACACGAATCAAGAAATCAATTAAAAACTTATAATTCAATCACAGGACTTAACGACTTCCTCTTAACAATTTCTTATTCCATACGAGTTAAATTTTTACTTTATTCGGTTTCAATCAACTTAAGCTCAATGCGATATCCTACCTCATCTTCCAATACTTTCAACTTTATTCTTAGGCCTTTAAAGGGCAATAAAAGCTCGATATCAACAACGCTTAATTTCCAATCCTATTAGCTCTTACAACAATAGTTATCAAAGGAGTCACTAGTATGAAATGACTCGCACATTCAATTAGATTTCTCGGAAAGGTACTAGTGGCATGAGGCTTTTGTGTAATGGTTCCAATGACAGCCTCAAGTGCAACATTCACCCTTTCGATTCTCAAATTTAAGATTTGGGTGACAACGAATCAGATGACACCTTTCCAGGTGGTAACGTTTTGTCAAACTCCACTCTATAAGGAAAGATCGTCATGACATCGATATCAGTTTTAATCTCGCCAATTCTTTTCCAATATCACAATCAACTAATATCTACATTTCTACGAGTATCAACCATTTTGTTGGGATCATAAATATCCACAACTTGGTTTAGATCTAGGATAGCTAGAATTCCTACGGGAATAGCTTCGATTGATTTGCTAGGGGAGTTAGGGTTCCTTGTGACAATCTACGTCGTATAAATACCGTGTATAAGTATTAAAACAATCATCAAACAATCATGTAATCAAATTACAACATATATATATAATCCAAGTTATATATATATATATATATATATATATATATATATATATATTAAAATAACACTTCTCAGTCTGGCCTTGTCGGTAACTCGGGAATTCTTCGGCATCGTTATAGTCAAAAGATATTTAGACATTTTTAGAAAATGTTTATAGTTAAAAGATTTTGAAATGTTTTATTCAAAACCTTAGTTTTAAAAATCTTTCGTTCTCTATAATGAGAGCTCTGGTACCAAACTGTAACACCCCCAAATTTATACAATTCAATACAGCGGAAGACTCGTTGGTGATACGGGATAGCACATTACTCATATCATAGACAACGCTTAAAAACCGCGTCGTTTGATAATGATAAAGCATTTCCATTCATAAATATCAAATTTACATAGGTCCCAAGTCATTGTATTTCATACAGGTTTTACAAAGCATTTGAATGGAAATTATTATTTAAGTGCGGGCCATGAATTCTTGTCGTCTTCCCGAGAATTACCGTCAAGTACCTGAGACAAAACATGTTAAAAGAAAAGGTCAGCGAAAACGCCGAGTGAATTCATAGAGTTTAATGAAATCCATCAATATAACATCGGTATAAAATTATTACCGAAAATCATTTTATACAAATCTTTTTAATAGGCCATAAAATAGCCAAAGTCATTTTATACAAATCCTTATCAAAAATCATAATATAGGCGTTTGCCTTCAAAATCATTATACGAATCATTGTCGTAAAAACATCATACAATACTTTTTATAACGTTGTATAGATTAAATAAAACCGTTATATGAATATGGTTATATAAAACCAAAACACAAACATAATATCAATAATAAGACCCCGTATTGCTAGTCAGGCAATATATCGTAATTCAGTGCGTATAGCAGTATTTCGTTATTTGGATTATTATAAGCCGCATGACATTGTTACCTTACTACAACAGACAACGGGTAGCTAACCCGAAACTTAATTTTCCCATCTAAATTAGCGTGTCGTCACAATAATCACGCTTGTGTAAATCTTGTCATACATAAATTCGCTTACCAATCATTGTGGCACGACGGGGATCAACCGTCAAGGCGCGAACTGGGGTGATCGTCCCCAAATAGTACTATTATATGCATAAGCATCTACCAAATCCCGGTAGTTCACAATTCATGCTAATGGGACTTTTAGTGATATAACCTAACTTTAATAATCCATTTCATTTCATCTATCGGGTCATATAATCATACATCGGGTCATACAATCATTCGGGTACAAAACAATAACAAACAATCGGGACAAATGGTGTCCTATTTTATCAAAACTAACATGTTATCTTCCTCGCGGGTTTATAAAACATTTCATAAAAACATTTAAAAGAGTGTGAGGCTATGAACTCACGTTGATGTGGGAAAGCGGGTTATCGGTAATTCGGATGTACGGTACGTGCTTCAATCACGAAAACCTAGAAAAATAATACTTGTCTTAGACTCTTGTCCAATGACTTTATAAAAATAACAATTATGTATACATATGATGATTTTATACATATGATGATGATCAAGTGGGTTTATACATTCTCATTTACTCATTTTAGTGTTATGTGTTGATAACTTTTATACTAGTTTACTAGTTTTACCTATTTACATGTTTTAGGTCCAATAAGCCTATTATAAGTCCATTAACTTGTATTAATACATTTATTACTTTTATTATCAGTATTATACTTTACATGTTGGGCCCAAGTGGGTTAAGCCCAATAAGTAAATTTATAAGTGTTTAGCTCATTTAGTTGGATTAAATAGTCCAATAATGCTAACTTAACCCGTTAATGTTCGTATGTTATATAGTTCGGGTTTTATCGGTTTTTACTTGTATTAGGTACTTATATATCAGTATATGAGTTTATAAAAGTTTACATTAGACGGGTCCGACCGTCTAAGTTTTATTTGACAAAAACGTTAATCTTTCGGTTTTAGCCGAAAAGACGTAAAACTTAGTATATTGTTTTATAACTTATAAAACTTACCAAACTACCATTTTTATAAAATGTCCATTTATTTATCCTTATACATATTTATATAAATGTAATATATAAGTTCGTGGGTTTTAATTCACATTTTATACTATATTTATTTGAGTGCTTATATAATACTATTAAACTTTAATTTCACAAAATCTGATTTTTAGTTTCACTTTCACCATTTTTATCATATCTTGAGTTCTATAAGGAGATAGAAACTCATTTTTGGATGACATAAACTTCATATATGTGCTACAAATAAGTTAGTTATAGCTACTGTTCAATCCATGTGTAAGTATCCTTAACAGTCCCTACAAAACAGACTATTCAGATTGGTATACTAATTTTGTTTTGATCATATCTCACTCATTTTGATGATTACATTGCATGGCCAACTCTCACATGTGTATGACATCTAATACCTACTGTAAATGGATTCCACCATGTCATTTTATCAGTTTATCATTTTGTTAGTTACTGTTTTTATACAGCCAACTTTATAAGCAAGAATTTAACCTTTTTACCTATGGTTTTCCATCTTTTTAACCATGTTTATCAAATCTATCAACACCAAATCCCCACATAATATTTTTAATCATCATTCATCATCATATACATATACATAAATAAAGAAAATACAAGATTACATAATCAAAATAACAATAGAATAGGAAGAACAATCTCTATACCACCATTAGTGATGAAAAGATGAGGTTTTTGATGAACAAGACTTGGTTCTTGTTATCAAATCTTCAACTTTAGCAAAGAAAATCTGGGTCCTTTGGATGGATGAACATCTCCATAAAATCATCCCTTTGACCTCATGAAAACTCCTTTTCATAGGTTATGATCACCTCAAATCTTCATATCTTCAATAGGCCTTCAACATATGTAGATTGTAGCCTTTGTTTATGGTAAATTTTTGATGGTTATTGATAGGTGTGTAAACACCCATCTTTTCTACCACTTAATTACAATAATAACCGGACCAAAACGTGTATTTTATGTCTTTTATGTCGGAATTATGCGTGGTTTGTGTTTTTGTTGTGATTTAGGACGAAAAGGTGAAAAGTGGAGAAAATACGGAAATTCACGGGCATTTACGGACTTTTACTGAAGAAAAAGATGAAAGACGAAGTCAAGAAGTCAAGAGTGCAAAAAGAACGGAAGTCCACGACCAATTCTGAAGATTTATCGAAGAAAAAGTTAAAAGACGGAAGTTTATCAAAAGCCGAAGAATTCAAGTTTATTTTATTGAAGAATTTAAAGACGAGTTCGAAGAAATCCCAAAGCCAAAAGTCCCTTAAGTCCAAGTTTAAAGAAGATTAGAAGAAAAGGACTAATGACACAATTAATGAAGATTAATAAAAGGAGGGACTTAAGCTTGTAATTAAGAAGAAATGAAAGAGGGGAGGAAGCTTCCTAATCCTCCCCTATAAATAGCCATTAGTTGTTAACTTTTCATGTTGTTGGCTAAGTGTGACAATTAGTCTTCCACCATTTAATTACTTTGCACCTTTAATTACCTTGTCAATTTAAATACTTGTCAAATTTAATTACCTTGTCTTGCACTTAATTACCATTTAATTCCAAGTAAGTTTTTCTTTTAATTCTTGTTAAACTTTATCTTTATCTTGTTAATCTCATTCTACCTTTCTTTAATCTTTGTGTTGATTTGTTTATGTTCAAGTTCTTTATTTTTGTTGATTTGATTAAAGTGGTTTTGATTATCTTGATCTTTATTATTAGTTTTGTTGTTTTGGATTGATTGTTCATGCGTAATAGTTGTTTTGTTATTAGTTTGATTTAATCTTGTGTTTGTTTTAGCTTTGTTTTGGTTAGATCCGAGCTAATATCTTATCCCTTGTTCTTCGGATCTAGATTTCTGTTCTTCCCCTGGACGCAGCCCCAATTATTTCGAACCAAGGTTTTGAAAGGCTGCTTATTCGGAATATTGAGTTATTCCGTATAAGGGATAGTATTCCGAATAGGAAGTATTTTCCGAATAGGAAATCATTACGAATAGGGTGATTTTCCGAATAGGAAATCTTTCTGATTAGATCTGGATTTTCCGAATAGAAATTTATTCCGAGTAAGGCTCATATTCCGAATAGGCAAATTTTTTCCGCACAGGCTTTTATTCCGAATAGGTTATTCCGAATAGTTTTAATATTCCGCATAGGGAACTATTCTGAATAAGCACCTTTTTCCGCATAGTGACAGTATTCCGAATAGGGGTTTTATTCCGGATAGGGACTTATTATTTTCAGTTTCTAATTTCAAGCTTTAATTTTCCCGCCTTTTTACTTAGTCGCACTTTAAGTTTAATTGCCTTAAATTTAATTTAGTCTTGCCTTAGTTTAAGTTTTAGTTTTAGTTGCGTTTTAAGTTTACCTTAGTTAGATTTAAGTTTGCGTTATTTACATTTAGTACCCTTTAATTTCAGTCGAGCTTTTAATTACTTGCACCATTTACCTTATTAGATTTAGATTTACTTTAAGTGCCCATTTACTTTTAAGTCATTTATTTTAATTGTTCTGCACTTTTTAAACACTACAACGACACATATTTGTTTCCACCAAAATAAAACTGAGTCACACATTAAACACAAGTTTTTCAATTCGAAAAGACCAACACAACGAACTTTAATTTTTATACAGGGTGTCAAAAGCCTTGTATCAAATGGCGCCGCTGCCGGCTCTTTTCGTAAAGATTAACGGTTTTCTGTGAGAGACGCGTTGGTTTTTGGGATCCGTTAACTTGTGAGCGTTATTTTTCTTGCATAATAAAATTCAAAAAAATCATAAAAATTAAAAAATTAATAAAAATCCATAAAAATTAAAAATTTCAAAAATCCAAAAAGATTTTATCTTTCTTGTGTATATATATTGTCTTTGTGTTTGGTTTCTTTTTATTTTGCATTTTCAGGTGTATGCGTACTAGATCTTCTAATTATCAAGAGCCCGAGCCTCAAGAAGATTTAGATATGGCAGGTGTCAACAACAACATTCCACCGCACCTCAATAATAATAATAACAACAATGCTCTTCCACAGCCCGATCTTCGGACCATGGAGGAACTTTGTCAACCAACCATGTTTGGACGAGGAGGACCGATTGCGCCGATGCAAATCAACGCTCCTGAGTTTTCGTTGAAGCACCACATGATTCAGCAAGTACAAACAAACCCATTCCGTGGATTGCCTGATGATGATGCCAACAAACACCTCGACAAGTTCATTACAATCACCCAAAGCATGAAGTTGCCTGGGGCCACAATGGATGTTCTTCGCCTACAACTCTTTCGACATACTCTATCGCATCATGCCGAGAAATGGTTTGATCGTCTCCCGAAGAATTCTATTCACACTTGGGATGATATGACTCAACGCTTTTTGTCGCGCTACTTTCCACCATCCATGGTCACAAGCCTTCGCAATCAGATCAGCGGTTTCATGCAAGATCCGGATGAATCTCTTTTTGACGCTTGGGAGAGATATAATGTCTTGATCGATAGATGTCCAAACCACAATATGCTTCCCGTCACTTTGATAGATACTTTCTACAACGGTTTGACTTTTCGAGATCGTGATACGATCAATGCAGCCGCCGGTGGCACATTCATGAAAAGGAGACCCGAGGAGTGTAGAGAGCTAATAGAGAACATGACTACTCACCACAAAAACTGGGATTCCTCTGCATCTTCTAGGAACAACCCGAGAGTCAATGTTTCTTCTACCTCAGCAAACCCTGAGATGACCTAACTCACCCGCATGATGGCTGAAATGAGCAAAAGTATTACGTTTCTCGCTTCAAACCAACAACAACAACAAGTTAAAGCGGTTGCTAATCCTTGTGAAACATGTGGCGGTCCTCACTCATACACCGATTGTCCTTCGACACAAGGAAATCCGGAAAATGTGTATGCTGCTTTCGGTAATTATTCACCGGAAAATTACCAAGCTAGACAACAAGGGGATAGAAATCTGCTGAGTTACCGTTCCAACAATTACCTTTCACCCGGTTTTTCTCCTCAAAACCAAAACCCCGCCAACAACTACAATAGAAGCAACCAAATCCCACCAAGAGCTTCTAACCCTTATCAACCACCCACCCAACAACACCCACCCATAAACACCGATGTTGATGCCATCATGAGAACTCAAGGTGAGCAAATCAAGAATCTATAGAGCCAAATAATCAATTTGAAAGGAGATATCTTGAAGCAAGGAAATGACATCAGAACCGATGTTCGTGATAATATCCAATCTTCCTCCAGCACTCAAACGACTGAATTAAAGAATCTATTTGCTAGTTTCTTGCCCGAAGCTCAACCTTCTTCTTCGGGTTCTCTACCTTCAAACACCGTCACCAATCTGCGGGCTAATGTGAGTGCAATAACTACGCGTAGTGGAATTACCATTGTCGATCCACCTATCCCACCACCATCATCTATACCTCCTCCACCACCATGTATCCCTACCCCTCCTACACCTAGTAGTAGTACACCATTACCGTCTCCGCCTCGTCATGACAATGTATCTCGAAAGGACCCTTCAACATCACAACCTTTACCAACTACACCTTCACCTTCCCCTTATCAACCTAGAATCCCATACCCTTCTCGCATAGGCAAGACCAATGATCTAACCAAGAATGACTGTCAAGTATCGAAATATGTGGATATGCTATCTAAAATGACCATCAACATTAGCCTTGTTGAAGCACTTTGCCACATGCCGAAATTTGTCAAAGCATTCAAGGAATTGCTCAGCAAGAAGGAGAAGCTGATTGAACTCGCCAACACATGCTTAAATGAAAACTGCTTAGCAGTTATTCTTAAAGAATTACCGGAAAAGCTTGGAGATCCCGGTCGTTTTGTGTTGCCTTGCGTGTTCAACAAAACTGAAGAATTTACTGCCCTTGCTGATCTCGGGGCTAGTATTAATCTTATGCCTCTGAATGTTTGGAAAACACTATCATTGCCCGATCTCATTCCAACAAAGATGACTCTCGAACTTGCAAATCGCACTCTCGCTTACCCCGTTGGTATAGCCGAAGACGTGTTTATCAAAGTTGGCACATTTACTTTCCCGGTCGATTTTGTCGTAGTTGATTATGAAATGGACCCTCGTATTCCTTTAATACTTGGTCGGCCATTCTTGAGAACCGGACGTGCTTTAGTAGATGTGGCCGAAGGTGAGTTAATCTTACGAGTCGGGGATGATTCAAAAGTTTTTAAAATGGGGAAGCTTACAGGAAAATCCTTTGGAGGCCGAGAATCAGTGAATATGATTAATGTGCTCGATGACTTTACCGTCTATGACAATCCTCTATTCGATTCTTCCATCGATAATCCACTCTTTGACGATGATGAGGATGATTCTCGATCCACTTTGGACGCTTCTCCCATTTATGATTCTTCACCGGTCTTTGATGCTTATGATGATGATTCTAGCTCAGATTCGGATGATTTTGATTGTACTTCTGAGTATCCCGAGCTGCCTACTTTCGATGATTTTGATGAGGCTGATACTCTCTTGAGCGATTCTTCACATGATGAAGATCCTCCGCCATCACTCGATCCTACTTTGGACGATTACTCATTTGAGGAAGACTTCTCTAAATTTCTCAACACTTACTTCCCTCATGAGAGTGATGCCCCTCCTTATGACTTTGAAGATTATCGTCTTGATCCTACTTTGGATTTGAAGAGCATTCTGTCAAAGGAAAAGAAACCGGTCGACACCGAAGTCCGTTGCACATATGATTTGACACCTCTTTGTCCCCCTTCTGAGGACGAGGTTGTGCTTCTTTGCGGATCTTCTTCACACTCGGCTGAGTCTGAGTGCTATTTTCCCCTGAAGGAAAAGGTGTTCGACCCCGGTATTGAAGTCTTTAAGCCATCTCAGTATCCACCTGATGAAATAAAAGGAAAAATCTTTGGACATTTTGAAGACATGCTTGCACCACTCCACCCTTGCTTCCACCGTGCTCCGTCACTGTTTAAGGGAACCTTGCCACTTCTTCTTTGGCTTGCCTTGTTCGCCTTAAGCTCTTGCTTAATGATGGATGAAAACTATGTCTTTGATCCTGGTGGATATGTTTCATGCTACTTCCGTTGATGATCAAGGTCGAGTCAGGCTCACGACTCGGTTAACAAAAACCAAGCGCTTCTTGGGAGGGAACCCATGCATCTATCTTTTCGCTTTCTTTAGCATAAGTGTAGGGGGGACCCTTTGGTTTGCTATTTCCTCTCCTCACTTCTTAATCAGGGATTCGAGCTTCAATGATCCACTCTTGATGATTCTTGACAACCCGTGATTCCGTATTCTACTTCTTCCCGGTTCTATCCTAAACTCTTTTCGATTCACTATTTTATATTTTCTCAATATTAAAATAGGAATCTCTTTAGTTGTCTTTTCCTTAGCGAGATTTAAACAAAGTGCACAATGTCCTAAGTGTAGGGGAGTTTACTTCCACATGCTTAAACATTGAGGACAATGTTTATCTTAAGTGTAGGGGGGACTTCTATCGAAGTTAAGTGGTCTTTTCCTTGTATTTGTCCTCATTTTAACCGGAAAATCAATTTTTCGACATTTTTCAAAGTTTTTGATCTATTTTGGCCTATTTGTTTTTCCCTTTGTATAGTTATTTTCTTTCTTTGCTAGAATAAATGTTTAATAAGTGGTTTTAATTTTTAAACGTTGTGAATCTTTTGACTCAACCCGAGTTTACTCTAGCTAGTATCCTTAACGTGTTTAAGTCAAGTTTTGCTAGGCTTTTATATGGGGAGCTATAAAACGCGAAAGTCTTAACTCTCACGGGTTAAGAACAAGAACTTTTCGCAAGTTCCTATAATTGATCCTAGAGAGTCGTTTATCAAGGGAACTTTAAGATGCGATTTCTAAACTTGAAAGAGTCTAAGAATTTGCAATATCCTATAGACGACTCGAAAACCCAAAACTTTGATTTAATAGGCTAAGTATCCACGAGTCTCATTACTTGAGATTTTAAACTGTGGAGAACGAGAGATGATAGAGCCAATTATAAGTCCGGTATTCTTTCGTGAATTTATGTGAGTTAATTATAAGCCTATTCTCCCATCGCTAGCTAATAAATTTATTTGCTAATAAATAAGGTTGTACGATTTGAAAGGTTACTTAGCTTCTAGCCCCAGATCGTTTAAAAGTTGCTCGGTATGGATTAGAGTTCATAGCCAAGGCATAACTTATTGAAGCGGGACGCGAAGATTGGCGAGTCCGAAAAGGCCCTAACAAGGCATGAGGGCTATATTTTGTTGCTAAAGATCCAAAGTGATGTGAAGAATCATTTATCAAAAATCAATATGAAGGATCGAGACACACGACGAAAAGCAAATACTCCCCAAAAGTCATGGAGAAGTGTATCCGAAAAGACCCTGACAAGGTATGAGGATAAATAGATCCAAGTCATAAAAGGAGGCAGATCGTTGTATATCAAAGTCCAAAATAAAGATTGGAGAATAATGAAGAAGTCATGGTCCAAGTATGAATCTCTCAAAACTTCAAGTGAAGAAATTCCTATTATGAAGAGAAGACCATAATTTCATGAACGTCTCTCAAGGTGTGAAGTATGAAGTCGCTGCCAAATATCGGTCCGAGAAAGGTCTCAAATCGCGAAGCGAGTTATGCCAAGATATGAACTTTATGAGGTCCCGAGAAGCAGTTTTAAAAGATTTGGTCCTTTAGCTAACTATTGATTAAATCGTTCACTTTATTTTCAGACTTAATAACTATCGAAATAAGTCAAAAATGCATCCTCGTGATCATTCAAGACAAAAATAAAATATAAGAGATACACCTAGGAATAAGGGAGTCTAAGTGAGTAATTGGCCCACATGAGTTCGTGATAGTTTACTAACTTATAATAACAATGATCTCGTTTTTAAGCTTGGTTTGGAGAAAGTGAAAACTTGAGGATGATGACTATTCATAACAATTCCAAAACCCAAGGTATGCTTTTGATTTCTTTACTTTAAATGTTTATAGTTTTTATTTCTATAATAAAGGCCAACGTGGATTGATTATGATGAAAAATGTAATCTTGCTTTGTAACTAATGCATTGCATGAGGACATTGCAATGGTCAAGTGTAGGGGATTTGATAGGTGTGTAAACACCCATCTTTTCTACCACTTAATTACAATAATAACCGGACCAAAACGTGTATTTTATGTCTTTTATGTCGGAATTATGCGTGGTTTGTGTTTTTGTTGTGATTTAGGATGAAAAGGTGAAAAGTGGAGAAAACACGGAAATTCACGGGCATTTACGGACTTTTACTGAAGAAAAAGATGAAAGACGAAGTCAAGAAGTCAAGAGTGCAAAAAGAACGGAAGTCCACAACCAATTCTGAAGATTTATCGAAGAAAAAGTTAAAAGACGGAAGTTTATCAAAAGCCGAAGAATTCAAGTCTATTTTATTGAAGAATTTAAAGACGAGTTCGAAGAAATCCCGAAGCCAAAAGTCCCTTAAGTCCAAGTTTAAAGAAGATTAGAAGAAAAGGACTAATGACGCAATTAATGAAGATTAATAAAAGGAGGGACTTAAGCTTGTAATTAAGAAGAAATGAAAGAGGGGAGGAAGCTTCCTAATCCTCCCCTATAAATAGCCATTAGTTGTTAACTTTTCATGTTGTTGGCTAAGTGTGACAATTAGTCTTCCACCATTTAATTACTTTGCACCTTTAATTACCTTGTCAATTTAAATACTTGTCAAATTTAATTACCTTGTCTTGCACTTAATTACCATTTAATTCCAAGTAAGTTTTTCTTTTAATTCTTGTTAAACTTTATCTTTATCTTGTTAATCTCATTCTACCTTTCTTTAATCTTTGTGTTGATTTGTTTATGTTCAAGTTCTTTATTTTTGTTGATTTGATTAAAGTGGTTTTGATTATCTTGATCTTTATTATTAGTTTTGTTGTTTTGGATTGATTGTTCATGCGTAATAGTTGTTTTGTTATTAGTTTGATTTAATCTTGTGTTTGTTTTAGCTTTGTTTTGGTTAGATCCGAGCTTATATCTTATCCCTTGTTCTTCGGTTCTAGATTTCTGTTCTTCCCCTCGACGCAGCCCTAATTATTCTGAACCAAGGTTTTGAAAGGCTGCTTATTCGGAATATTGAGTTATTCCGTATAAGGGATAGTATTCCGAATAGGAAGTATTTTCCGAATAGGAAATCATTCCGAATAGGGTGATTTTCCGAATAGGAAATCTTTCCGAATAGATCTGGATTTTCCGAATAGAAATTTATTCCGAGTAAGGCTCATATTCCGAATAGGCAAAGTTTTTCCGCACAGGCTTTTATTCCGAATAGGTTATTCCGAATAGGTTTAATATTCCGCATAGGGAACTATTCCGAATAAGCACCTTTTTCCGCATAGTGACAGTATTCCGAATAGGGGTTTTATTCCGGATAGGGACTTATTATTTTCAGTTTCTAATTTCAAGCTTTAATTTTCCCGCCTTTTTACTTAGTCGCACTTTAAGTTTAATTGCCTTAGATTTAATTTAGTCTTGCCTTAGTTTATGTTTTAGTTTTAGTTGCGTTTTAAGTTTACCTTAGTTAGATTTAAGTTTGCGTTATTTACATTTAGTACCCTTTAATTTCAGTCGAGTTTTTAATTACTTGCACCATTTACCTTATTAGATTTAGATTTACTTTAAGTGCCCATTTACTTTTAAGTCATTTATTTTAATTGTTCTGCACTTTTAAACACTACAACGACACATATTTGTTTCCACCAAAATAAAACTGAGTCACACATTAAACACAAGTTTTTCAATTCGAAAAGACCAACACAACGAACTTTAATTTTTATACAGGGTGTCAAAAGCCTTGTATCAGTTATGGTGGTGGTGCTATGGTGGAGGACGGCCAAAAGGGGAGAGGAGAGAGTTGTGTGTGAGATTTGCATGTTGTAAAATGAAGTAAATGGTTTGTGGTGGTGGTTTTGATGTTAGATGGTTTAGGTGGAAGACTTAGGACAAGTGTCCTAGTCTTTTGCTAGAAACCTGACACACTTCAAGTGTGTTTGATAAGCTTGCCGCCCATGTAGTGAGGGTGGGGCAAGATTTATCTTGTCTCATCCCCATTATTTTACGGGTATCCCCCGATTCTAGTTTCCTCGATTTGCGTGCCCTCAGGTCATTTTACGAAAAACGTTTTTATAAATTATGAATCAACGGCACAAAACGAATCTAATAAAAATTGTCTCATCAAAAACGGAGTTCAAAAACATAAATACGTAATCCTAAGGTTTCCGGTTTAGTCGTAAAGGACGTTAAATTATGAACATAAGTACTAATCTCTTCTCGTAAATTTGTGAGTTTATGAACCAACTCAAAATTAAAATCACAAAATAATATTCATGGATAAATTTATTTCCTGAAATGTCGGACTGTCACCAAAACGGTGTATGTAAACGTAAGCACGTAACGTAGAATTCTCCGGTTTAAACGTAGTCGATGCTACTTCAAGACGTAAACCCAAATTTCTTCCCAAGAATAAGTGAGTTCATAATATAACATTAAAATAAAGTTTTGAAATAATACTTGAGAATAAAATATCAACCATAAATTGACGGATTGTCACACCAAGACATCATTACTAGCACCTTGTTGTGATTGTTCCAGTGCTAGCATCAGTACTTAGTCAGCATTCAGCTACGTTCACATTCTACTCCATCTTTCCTAAGGACTTCTAATAATCTATTGGATTGTCCCTGGGAAGATCCCTCCGGTTCTTGTTGGATCATAGGACTTAAACCTAACCACACTTTTGACACCAATAACATCGTGAGATAAAGATGTTGTGGGTATTTGATCGAAACCATGAGTGCTTGAGTCTTTAGATCACATTTTCTCCCCTATCTCTAATATAGAAAATCGGTTGATATTAGAGATACCAAATTTAATTAAAATATATTGTGAAAAATAGCCTTGAAAAACTTTCGGGTGAAAAATGTGTCAACCTTAGCATGAATTTGGAACGCTCCCCCTCAAAAAATGATCCAATGGAATTGTCATTACGAGGATATGATCCACATTAAACTTTTGAGGATAGGAGTTGTTGAACACATAATTTTTGAAAGATTTTGAATATCATTGAGAAATTCTTGAAAAAATTATGTTCAACGCTTTTTGAAAAATCAATTCTTTTTGGCGAAAAGGTTTTTCTAAAGCATAAACTTAAGTTCATAGACTTTGAATGTCTCGACGAATCCACTCAAGTGTAAGAAGATATACCTTCTTTTTCTAAAGGTAAGGGCACGAAAGCGTACACTCCCCCGTGAATGTAGATCCGGGGTACAATCTGAAAGTGATTACAAGCCATTGTGTTGAGCTCAAAACGTTGAATGTTTTGTGACAAGCTCAACCCGAGATAGATTGCTCTACCCGTTGTAGGAAATATTGTCCAAAAGAGACAATTTCCTTTATAAAAGATAGAAATGACATGTTTTGAAAAATATTTACAACTTTCATTCGAGCTTTATGTACACACCCGTGTCGTTATTGAGCGACATTTCTAGGTACGTCCATATTATCGATACTGAAAGGCATGTCGAGAAGAAAATTTTTGAATTTTCAAAGATTTTTCAATTTGTATTTTGCTTTTTCATTAATATTTACATGTAGATGTTTGATAGATGAATCAAACAGGCTTCTTTGCCAGAATCTCCAGTTCAGCTGGAGTCAAATATCTCATACCAATTTGCCTAACAAGATACGCAAACCTCTCTTTTGAAAGAACTTTTGTAAACAAGTCAGCTAACTAATAATCAGTTCCAACAAAGTATAATTCATCGATACCCTTTTCAACTTGTTCCTTAATGAAGTGATATCTGACATCAATGTGCTTCGTGCGGGAATGCTGTACCGGATTGCAGGCGATGGCTATGGCGGACTATGAGTCACAGTACATAGGTACTTTATCAAAGTGGAAGCCATAATCCGTGAGTTGTGTTCTCATCCATAGAACTTGAGCACAACACGCAGATAAAGACACATACTCTGCTTCGGCTGATGACAGTGACGTGCAATCCTGCTTCTTGGAAGACCATCCCACAAGCTTATCTTGACCCAGAAATTGTGCACCACCAGAAGTACTTTTTTGTGTATCAAGATACCCTGCATGATCAGAATCTGAATAGGCTGTTAGAAAGAAACCGGTTTCCCTCGGATACCAGAGTCCCATGTGAATGGTATTCTTAAGGTACCGAAAGATCCGTTTAACCTCCTTGAGGTGCTTTTCAGTGGGTCGTGCTTGATATCGTGCACAATAACACGTAGCATGTGATATATCTGGTCGGCTTGCTGTTAAGTACATGAGGGAGCTGATCATGGAACGATATCTCGTTTGATCTATGGCATCTCCCTCCAAATCAGCATCTAGGGATGTGGTTGATAATGGTGTCCTAACGGGGTCACATGAGGTCATACCATTCTTTTTTATTATCTCTTGACAATACTTAGCTTGGTTTATAAAGATACCACTTAAGGATTGGTGAACTTGAATTCCTAGAAAGAATTTTAGTTCGCCCATCATAGACATTTCGAATTTGCTGTGTATGACTTTTTCAAACCATTTTGAAAGTTTTGGGTTTGTAGACCCGAAAATAATGTCATCAACATAAATCTGCACAAGCAAAATGTCATCCCCATATTTATAAGTAAACAAAGTTAGATCAATGGAACCTTTTGAGAAACCTTCGGAGACCAGAAATTTCTAGAGCTCGTCGTACCACGCCCTTGGAGCTTGCTTGAGTCCATAAAGTGCTTTGTGGAGACGATACACCTTGTCAGGATAATGAGGATTGACGAATCCTTCCGGCTGCGAGACATAGACTTCTTCCTTCAAAGGACTGTTAAGAAACGCCGTCTTTACGTCCATTTGATAAATGATGAATCCCTTATGTGCAGCATAAGCAAGAAAAATCCTGACCGCTTCCATTCGAGCAACTTGTGCAAATGATTCTTCAAAATCAATACCCTCTTGCTGGCCATAACCTTTAGCCACTAGCCTAGATTTATTCTTGATGATCGTGTTCTCTTCATCCATCTTGTTTTCCAGATCCATCGAAGATTTAATGGTATTACATCGTATGGTCTGTCAACAAGTTCCCGGACTTTAAGTCTTTCAAATTGTTGAAGTTCATCTGTCATCGATTCAATCCAAGCATGATCAGCCATGGCTTCTTTGATGTTTTCGGTTCAGCTAAACTCACGGCGAGTGCGAACATACAAACATCGCCATCAGTGTTAAGCTGTCGTCTTGTGCGAACAGGCTGTGAAGATTTTCCAATTAATTGAACCAAAGGATGATCTCAGGTCCAATGATGTGTTGAAGGATGTCGTTGATACAACGTATGCATATTTGACGGTTCAACATGGCGAGTATAATACTCTCCATTTTCGTGTACCGGTATACCGAATGGGTTGATAAATTCGCCTTCGTCAGATAATGCATTGTCTGCTTGATTTTTGTTCGCTGGAGCAATGACATTAGTTGTGGATATTGTAGGAGCGGTTGTGGATGTGATATTCTGAGGAGGAAAATCTGCAGCAACCCGTGTTGAAGTAGATAAAGTTGTATCCTTTTGTTGGCGATGATCGGTATCATCATTCTTATCATGAGTGACAGCGGAAGACTTTGATACAACTTGTTTCTCCCCCATGAAATATTCATCATACATAGGTTCATATAACATTTCCAACTCTTCAATTGTCGTGTTGACTGTCATATCATCTCTTTGAACATTTCCTTGAACCATCTTTGAACTAGACGGTTCATTGCTGTGGTCTTGGGTTTCAAGTTCTGTGCGGTTGTAAACGGAAGTCGTTTGTCGTTGTGGTTCGGGACTTAAATTGTTTTGTTCAAGTGCCATTTCTTGTAATTCATCAAATCGGATGTGAATAGTCTCGACTAACAATTTTGTTCTCTTGTTGTATACTCTATATCCCTTAGACTGAGTTGCATATCCCATAAGAATACATGCATCACCTTTCTCTTTCATCTTATCCAAATTTTCACCATCTCGTATTATGAAACAAGTACATCCAAAAACGTGAAGGTGTTTGAGTGAAGGTTTTCGATCATGAATTATGTGATATGGTGTTTTTCGTGTCTTGGGATAATTAAGGATTGGTTTTGTGGGTAGCATGCGGTTGACACGGCTTCGGCCCAAAAAATATAATGGTAGTTTTGAAGAGGATAATAATGTTCGAGCTGCCTCAATCAAAGTACGGTTTCGTCTTTCAACAACACCGTTTTGTTCGGGTGTTCGAGCAATAGATGTTTCATGTTCAAGTCCTTCAGCTTTAAAATAATTTCTTAGAGTTGAATTCAAAAATTATGTGCCTTTGTCAGTATGAACCACTTTTACTTGAGCTTGAAGACCATGTTGTATCAGTTTAAGGAAGCCGATGAGAACTTCGGGTGTTTCATCCTTGGACCTCAAGAAGTGAGTCCATGTGTACCTTGAGTAATCATCGACAATGACCATAACATATTTCTTTCCATTGATACTATGAACACGCATGGGACCACACAAATCTATATGAAGAAGATCTAACCGTCCTTTAGAGCTTGGTGTAGTCTTTGTTTTGAAGCTGCTTCGTTTAGCTTTACAAAGCTCACAAGAAGAACAAAGATGATCTTTGATGAATTTCAAGCTTGGAAGGCCTCTCACAATATCTTTCTTGGAAAGAAAGTTGATGGTATCAAAGTTGAGATGAGAAAGACGTTGATGCCATAACCATGCCTGAGTCGTTGAAGCTTTAGCCATGAAGCAAATTGGAGTTGTAGAAGTTGTGTCTTGAAGTGAAATAGTGTAGAGATCAGTACCCCGTGTACCGGTAAGTAAGTCATTCCCATCATAATCACGAACAAAACATGTCTTCTTTCTGAAGGAAACCTCCAAATCCGCATCACAGAATTGACCAACCGAGAAAAGATTATGATTGAGCCCTTCGACGTAGTATACCCTTTTTATCGTTATATTTCACTGAAACAAATCTCCATATCCTAGGATCGGTGTAAATTGATCATTTCCGAATCGGATCGTACCCTAGAACTTCTCCACGAAGTTAATTAGAAGCTTGAGATTGCCCGTCATGTGCTTCGTGCATCCGGAGTCCAGTATGAAGAGAATTATTTGTATCACCTGCAGAAGAGTTAGAACACGATGAAGCATTTGCTAAATTGGATACCACAGTAGTTGTGATTGTAGAATCATTAGTGTCCATGGGAATATTTAAAGGCATACTAACACTCGTTGTCACATTTTCTGTCCTAACTTTAGGCATCCATTTATATCCTGGAGGACATTGATTAGCAAACCACCATTTCCAATACTTGCTAGCAGACTCATATAATTCCTTAATTCTGCTTCTAGGGTTCTTAGTGGTGGAGTCTGATGCATTACTTTTCTTAGTGAGGGTTTCACTAGAATGGTTCACTTTGTGTTTGGGTTTACTAGCACTAATAGGCATCAAAACTTGCTTCTTAGTTCTAGTTTCTACGCCTTTGACATTATTCATAGCACACATGGTATGATTAGCATTAGCACATTTCCACATTTGACACAAACAAATTTCACATTCATAACATTCAAATCATTCAAATCATTCAAATCGTCATTACATGCGATTACAGACTTTTTATTCTTAAAAATATTCAAATTCCTAGGGTGTTCTTATACTTCCTTCATCTTCCCTTGACTCTTGTGTTTCCAGACCTTATCATTCACTTGAGTGCTCTTAAGCTGAATCCGGCTAACACTAGCAGTGGAGACTACTCTTGTAGTAGAAGACACACGAATATTAGTGTTTTTAGAAGTCTGAGGTGAGTGACTAACTTTGTTTGTGGGTTTAGTGGTCATTCTGTACATCCATGGTTTAATCACATTATTGTGCTTAACGCTTGGTGATATAGCATTCCTTATGGGTTGAGTATGTGGTAACCTTTCATTTCCATCCATCTTGGGGGCAAACACAGGTTTTGCAAACGAAGAATTTGAGAAAGCAGATGGTTTTCCCAAGATAGATGATCTATTCACTCTAGAGGCATTGGGTTGTCTAACAACAGGTTGCTTAACGCTAGGTTCCACAACTTTCTCACCCATCTTAGCAACGAGTTTCTTCAACTCTGCTATTACTATGTCTTTTTCTTGTAACTGAGCTTTCAAATCCGAAATATCAAGACCTTTTTCGTTTATAATCGACATGACTCAGATAATTTTACTTCTAAAGGTGTATCATTTGAAAAGCTGCCAACTTTCTTTTGCAAAGCAAGTTCAAGTGAGTGACAATGTTTTTGAAGATAATCGTATCTATGTTGAAGTAACGAAAACTCTTTCTGGTCAACTTTATTCGAAAACTCAGTTTCAAGACATTCACATTCTTTAACTTGATCAAGATATTTGCATGCAACATCAGAATATTCATCAATATCAGCACAAGATGTAATATAAGCACACATAATATCTTTTTAGAGACATTCATGTAAGAGTAGATCATATGCAATAGAAAACTCGTCTCTTTCAGGTTGATGGTCGTTTACTTCTTGTTCAAGAGATTACACACATTTCAAATTCTCAAACATTTCTTGCTTATTTAGTGTTTCAAATTCCAAAATATGTTTTTGCGTTCTTTCCGCAAGCGGAATCAAAATACTTTTCACAAGCACAGTTATATTGTGAGGAATTTCTTTGTCTCCTTTCTAAAGTTCACGTTTTTTCCAGTCATCATCAACAACCTTTTTGAAATTTTCAATGTTACTCTTGAGAATACTAAGTGCCTGCTTACTCTTGCTTACAGAAGCTTTATATGGAAAATAGTCAAAAAATTTTGAAACATTAGTTTTCTTAGTGGCAAAAGTTTGTCTCCATTTAATTCTTATTTGTTCACATTCGAAAAATATTTGCTCACGAGTTTTCTGTGTTTGCGGTTTGAAAGGACCATAAAGACTGTTTTCATAAGCATAATTATATGGTTTAACAAATTCTTTATTAACTTTTGGTCTACTCTCTTCTTCAAAATCGTGTGTCTCTTCACTATCGGGCCTAACAACAAGACAATCAAGATCGGTCCATTGGGACTCATCAAGATATAGTGCTGATTCTCAGATTGAGCATGCTTAAGGTACTTAGGATTTGCAAAACTAGGTCTATCCTTGAAAAACGAAAGCGGTTCCAACATTCTCATGGTTTGAATTGATTGATTAGTTATTTAAACAATTTTCTTGTAAAAATCAAGTTGAGTTTCAAGTTCCACCATTTTGTCGATGTCATTTGCTTGTTTAGTTTTGAAATCCTTTTCCATTTTTTCAACCACTGCTTTCTTTTCATTAACAAGTTTAGTTTTATTCTCTTGAAGAAAACCATTTACTTGAGTTAGCTCATTGACTTTAGTGGTAGCAAGATACGTTTTGTGACGTTCGGTACTCAAAGGGGTGTTATAATTACGTTTCTCTTGTTCAAGAAGCTTAAGAGTTTCGTTATATTTCTCTTGAAAATCGTCCTTTTTAACATTAATTAAACACCCTTTGTATCCCCCAACCTCATTGGTCTTTTGAAGCTGAGCTCTATAGCTATCAATGGTCTCACTAGATTTAATTAGATCAGCTTTGCATTCTTCAAAATTTTGAGTGAGCGTAGCGTTTGCCTTCTTTAATTGATTTTGACTATTTCTAGTTTCTTTGACATCTTTTTTGTAAAGAAGCAATTAAGTTAGCAAGCGCAATACGCTCCTCGTCATCATCATACTCATTTGCATGTTGATCATCCTCAGACTCATTATTGCACATGTCTGATGAATCCGGTGTGGTATTGCTATCAACCGTTTCCATCATACATGTGTCATTAATGGCTTTGGGTAGCTCAGAACGCTCATGAATATTACCAAACACATTATATTCCTCTTTAGTGTGTACCTTATCGATTGGCTCAGTATCAAAGATAGGACCATTAATAAAGAGATTTTACTAGTTTGAAAATTCGTTTCTCGGTATCTTCTCGAATTGATCACGGTTCAAAGTACGAGATTAGTTGTTCTTGGTGAATCAAATAGGGAAGGGTTGTCGTTTAAATCTAATTAAAAATAAATACTTGAAACAATAAAAATAAAGACGGTAAAAGGAAACAATGAAAGATAAAAACTTGGCGAAAAGTAAATGACGAGAAATCAAAAGGGAAATAAATTAAATGACGCAAACTAAAACTTAAACTAAAGGGAAGGCAAGTAAAAATGCAAATAAGGAAAAAGGCGGGAAAAATAAAGCTTAAAACTAAAAACTGAAAAACTCATTCGGAATATCACCCTCATCCGGAATAACAAAGCTCATCCGGAATATGTCACTTATCCGGAATAAACTAGTTGATCTGGAATATTGAGTTTGATCCGGAATAAAAAGAAAATAATGTTGATTCGGAATATGAGCCTTGATCCGGAATAACCAACATTCCGGATGAAACAACTTGATCTGTAATAAATAATATTCCGCATGAAGAGTTTGATCCGGAATAAATGATATTCCGAACGAAGGAGCTTGATCCGGAATAAATAATATTCCGAATGAAGGACCTTGATCCGGAATAAATGATATTCCGAACGAAGGAGCTTGATCCGGAATAAATGATATTCCGAACGAAGGACCTTGATACGGAATAAACGATTATTTCGAATGAAGAACAAAGAAAACAGTCGATCCGGAATCTGGGCAGCAATAAGAACAGTAAAGAACAGGGAAGAACATGAAGGCACGAATTTAATCAAATCTAACCAAAACAAATCAAAAGATTAACCCAAAACAACCAATAAACATCCACTAACAATAACCAATCAAAACAAATCAACAAAACTAACAAATAAAGCCAAATCAATCAAAACCCACTTGATTGAAAACTATAAAAATATCAAGAACACAACCACAAAGATTAAACGTAAACAAGAAAGGTAGATGAGAGATTAAACAAGAAAAGTAAAGATTCAAGAACAATAAAATAAAACTTACTTGGAAATCAAATGAATTAAAGGTGCAATACATGAATATAAAGGTGCAAGAAATTAAATAACAAGGTATGAAAATGGTGGAAATGGTGGTTTTTCAAGCCACCCAACAACTACAAAATGAAGAAGATCTAAACTATATATAGGGGAGGAGGTGGTTAGTGGAAGGAAGCTTCCTCCCCTCTTTCCTCTTTCTCTAATTGCGTCATTAGTCCTTAATCTTCTTTAATCTTTTGACTTTAATGACTTTGTCTCGGGATTTCTTCAAACTCGTCTTGTAATCTTCAATAAATTAGACTTGAGTTCTTCGGCTTTTTGTAAACTTTCGTCTTTTGACTTTTTCTTCGATAAATCTTCAGAATTGGTCTTGGACTTCCGTTCTTTTTCAACTCTTGATTTCTTGACTTCGTCTTTTGTCTTTTTCTTCGATAAAAGCCCGTGAAATCCCGTGTTTTCTCCACTTTTCACCTTTTCGTCCTAAATCACAACAAAAACACAAACCACGCATAATTCCGACATAAATGACATAAAATACATGTTTTGGCTCGGTTATTATTGTAATTAAGTGGTAAAAAGGATGGGTGTTTACACACCTATCAAATCCCCTACACTTAACCATTGTCATGCCCTCATGCAATGCTTAGTGATAAAGCAATTTTACACTTTTCTCATAACCAATCAACCCTGGCCTTATTAACATACTACTAAAACAAAAATTAGAGTACTAAGAGAAATTAAAACTTTAAAGCAAACAAAAGGATAGAAACCCATTTTCACTTGAAAATAGCTATATGGAAATAACTCGCAAAGAGATCTAAGACTTACATTAGGGCTTCGGTGCTGTGAAGATTTATCACCCTCAAGTTTCACGTTCCCCAAACTAAGCTTAAAAACGAGATCATTGTTATTATAAGTTAGCAAATCAAATACTTACACGCATGGCTTAATTATATGCTTAAACTCCCTTATTCCTAGGTGTATCTCTTATATTTTATGTTTGTCTTAAAATGATCATGAAGATGCATTTTTGGACTTATTGCGATAGTTTATTTAGGCTGAAAGCAAAGTAGGACGATTTGATTAATAGTTAGCTAAAGGACAAAATCTCTTAAAACTACTTCTCGGGATATCAAAAAGTTCATATCTTGGCATAACTCGCTTCGCGATTTGAGACCTTTCTCGGGCCGATATTTGGCATGTACTTCATACTTCATATCTTGAGAGACGTTCTTGAGATAATGGTCTTCTCTTCGTTAATAGAGTTCTTCATTTGGAGTATTTTTTAGGGATACTCCAACTTTGTTGACCACGACTTCATCATTATTTCTTCAATCGCTAATTGGGATTTTGAGATACAACGATTCACCTCCTTTTCGGACTTGGATCTATTTATCCTCATACCTTGTTAGGGTCTTTTTGGATAGACTTCTCCATGATCTTTATGGGAGTTGATTGCTTTTCGTCGTGAGTCTTGATCCTTCATATTGATTTTAGGAATAATGATTTTCATATCACCTTGGATCTTTAGCAATAAAATTGAATCCTCATGCCTTGTTAGGGCCTTTTCGGACTCGCCAATCTTCGCGCCCCGCTTCATAAGTTATGCCTTGGCTATGAACTCTTATCATTACCGAGCAACTTTTAAACGATCTTGGGCTAGAAGCTAAGTAACTTTTCAAATCGTACGACCTTACTTATTGCAGATAAATTATTAGCAAGTGATGGGAGAATAGGCAGATAATCACACCAAGTGTGCTTGTGCAAGAATACCGACTTATAATTGACTCTATCATTTCTCGTTCTCGACAATTTAAAATCTCAAGTAATGAGACTCGTGGATGCTTAGCCTAATAAACCAATTAAGGTCTACATGGTTAAGGATACTAGCTAGAATAAACTTGGATAAGTCTATTTGGGTTGAGTCAAAATAATCGCAACGGGCCTAATATGTCAAAGATTTCAAAACTAGCTACACCACTTTATTAATATATATACATATGAAAGCAACGATAAAAATTTAAAAATTACGACTAAATGGCCAAAGTTAATCAAAAATTTGAAAAATGCCGCAAAAGATGATTTTCCGGTTAAATGAAGGCATTTTAATGGAAAAGTCCACTTAAAACTTCGATAGAAATCCCCCCTACACTTAATATAAACATTGTCCTCAATGTTTAAGCATATGGGAGTAAACTCCCTAATAAGTGTGAAAACACTTATCCTTTTACCACTTATTTCCAATAATAACAAGACCAAAACGTGTGATTTATGTCGTAAAATTCGGAATTATGCGTGGTTTGTGTTTTTATTGTGTTTTAGGACCAAAAGAAAAAGGAAGAAAACACGGGCTTTCACGGGCTTTTATCGAAGAAAACGGGAAAAGACGAAGTCAAAAGATCAAGAGTGCAAAAAGAACGGAAGTCCAAGACCTATTCTGAAGATTTATCGAAGAAAAAGTCTAAAGACGGAAGTTTAACGAAGTCGAAGAACTTAAGTCTAATAGAAGAAGAAAATTAAAAGACAAGTTCAAATCCCGACACGACATCGACAAAAGACAAAGAATTAAAGTCGAGTCGAGAAGACGTGAAGAAAGAAAGAAAGAAGATGCAACACATGCACTCCTTCCACCTTCTCTATAAATACCCTCCTAATAGTCATTAGGAGAGGGTTAGTCTTTAATTTTTAGCTTTTCATTTTTCATTTTTCTTTCTAGTTTTAGAGAGAGAAAGTCTTAAACTTTCTCTCACTAAGTTTCATCTTTTCTCTTAATCTTTCAAGATTAAACATTTGTATTACTTATTTTTCATTAATCAAGTTCATTTTAAGCTTTTAATCCTAAATCTCATTCTACACTTCTTGATTTACTTTACCTTTGATCCGATTTTCATACTTCATGCGTATGATTTAATGATTTCGTGATTGAAGGATTAATCTTCTTTGTTCCTACATAAGCTCCTACGTATAAGTTATAAGCTCTCCATGCTTATTGGCTTATTTCGAGTTTAGCTTATTGATTTTCGGATTTCTCTAAGGTTTTAGTCATCTTAAAGTTCATTTCATTAAGTTAATAATCTTTTATGTTTTACAAGTTGTCAAATTTAAGCTTTTCGAGTTGTTTAAGTTTTGGATAAAATAGATTATTGATTGTGCTTATTGAGTTTTACACTTGCCACGAATTTCGGATTAAGAGTGCCTCTCATCGTAATCTTGGGGCTTCACACATTCCGACGGGTTTCTGCGCATTCCGATAGACCTCAGCGTTTTGATCGCAATAACCCATTAGGGTTTTACTTTGCGATCGGTTGGTTACTTCCCCCTTATTCCGATCTGGATTGCGATCGCTCATTGCGATCGCATATTCCGACGGGTCTTAAGGCTTTTGTTAAAACGAAACGCTGCCCAAAGTTACTTTACTGCATTCCGATCTGAACCACATTGCGACTGAGGTGTTTTCAACATTTCGATCTGGAAACATTGCGATCTAAGAACATTCCGACGAACATCATTGCGACAGACTTATGGTTTTTGCATTCCGATGGGTATTTATACTTGCATTCCGATGGGTACTAAGATTGATATTCCGATAGACTTTTGCATTGATTATTCCGATGGCTTATTTTTAGTTATATTCCGATGGGTATGATTTGGTGCATTCCGACAGAGATGATTTGCATTACTCAATTTAACTAAGATTTTAAGCTTTAAAGTTTTTCAAAGTTTTAAGTTTCAAGTCTTTTCCTAATTAACTTTAAGTTTAATCTTGTCAAAGCTTCTACTTTACTCATCGACAATTTTCATTCTTGCTCTTAAAATTAGATAAACAAACCAAATCATTTTGTCCACCAAAAGACAATTGAGTCGCACTTTAAACCAATAGTCAATTCGAAAAGACTTGGGACAACAATATTTTTTCGTTACGATTAACGGTTTTTAGTGAGAGACGCATTGAATTTTGGGATCCATTCTTTGAACGTTATTTTCCTTGCTTTCAAAATTTTCAAAAATCCTAAAAAATATAAAACTCTTCAAAATACAAAAAAATTAAAAAAATCATTAAAAGCAATTCTTTTCCATAAGGTTTTGCACCAAAAAGATTATATAGATATTCTCTCTGTGTATATTTTTCTTCTGCAGGTGTATGCGTACTAGATCTTCGAACTATTCTGAGCCCGAGACTCGTGAAGATCTAGATATGGCTGGTGTTAATAACAACAATAATAACCCACCTCAACCCAGTTTGAATAACAACAACAACAACAATGTCCACTTACCTGATTTACGAACAATGGAGGAATTGTGTCAACCCACCATGAACGGACGCGGAGGCCCGATTGCGCCGATGCACGTCACGGCTCAGGAGTTTTCGTTGAAGCATCACATGATCCAACAAGTGCAAACTAACCCATTTCGTGGAATTCCGGATGATGATGCCAACAAACACCTCGACAAATTCATTACCATTACCCAAAGCATGAAGTGCCCCGGTGTTTCTATGGATGACCTTCGCCTTCAACTCTTTCCCCTCTCGCTTTCTCACCATGCCGAAAAATGGTTTGACCGTCTTCCTAAGAATTCTATTCATACGTGGAATGACATGACCCAACGCTTTTTGTCGCGCTACTTCCTGATCAGACTATGTATTTTCCTGATGAGACTATGTAGTAGTTTTTATAGATATACAAGTCTTAGGAAAGATGAGTATAAATGCGGTAAGTATTAATCGACACGATTTAGGAAAACCGTGAAGACGAATAAATTCCAAGTTCGTTCTCGAAGGAGGTGTGTGTATTAATGTGCCAATATATATAAAATCAAGTTGGGATTAGGGTTTTTAAGACGGATTAAGGGGAAATTGGGGGGGATGAGTGAGCAGTAAGTGTTTCCCCCCAAGTTAATTAATAAAATACATGGTTTAAAAAAAAGTTAGTTAGTGGGGTGTGTTTGACTGGATGTTTGACTTGGGCTTGGGTTTTGGGCTTGGTCGGGTAAAATGGGTGAAATGGGTGGGTAAAAACGGGTTTGGTTGGGTATTTGGTGGGTTTGGGTTTGGTTTATGGCAAAAGACCCCCCTGCTGTTCCAAGATTTCTTCATATCAAGTCTAAACAGCCATTAACTCTATTCCCTTTGTAATATCTTTACTCAGCTTGTCATTTTTGGCACCAAAGTTTTCAAAACTTGTTTAAAGGGCTTTTTATGCATAAGTTGCATTCTTCAAGGACCAAATGTGTATATTCTTGAAATATTAGGGACCCAATGTGTAATTTGAGTGTTCTCAAGGGTATAATATGACAAGTCTTCCAAAGTAGAGGGACCAAAGTTGCCAATCTTCAAAACTTTAAGGGTCTTTTTGGAAATTCATGATTCGGGTCCGGTTCTTTGTGCGGCTTCGTTTCCCGTGTTCGTTTTTGCTTGATTCCTTTGATCTTTTGGTGAATTCACGATATCCATACCTAAAATACACAATGAACAAACACAAGCATATATTGGGGTATTTTGACGATATTTTAAGCGTTTTAAGCCCGATTTGGACGATGAGACTATGTATAAATACAGTCTCATCACTCCCCCATACTAAACCATTGCCGTGTCCCCACGCAATGCTAGAATTAAGTATCGTAGCACTTCCAAAATTCATTTTATGATGACTTTTATTGTAGACATAAATTTAAATAAACTACTACATGCGTTTTAGACATAATGTAATGCTTTCATCATGAGAATGTGACTTTTGGGATCATAGAACAAGAACACGTGAATGCTTCGTTAGAAATAATTTCGTCGTCCTTAATTTTCACCCAATTCCATGCTAAGCGTGTAACGAGATCATTGTTATTATAAGTTAGCAACACGAACACATCTCATGAGTGTTAATTACGAACCTAAACTCCATTATTCCTACTTGGTATCTCTTATATTTTATTTTGTCTTAATGATCACGAGGATACATCATTGACTTATGTGTGAATAGAGATTAAGTCTAAAAATAGAAACTCAACGGTGTAACCAAAATCATTAAATCAATAATTCATCCCAATAGACAACGATGTCAAAAAATTAAGTCAACAAGAAGGATCGATAAACAAGGTTTTATAACGGTTTTGAACATGAGACTTATTACCAAGACTTTTATACGCCCCCTAACGGAAGGGCCTTATTATCTTTGGTTTACCTCCATCTTTTATTCAACTTCGCCATGAAGCTTTTATTATGACTTCGGTCTTGCCTTGCCTTTTATTATCCGCCTCCTCGGTGGTTTTATTAGCCAAAGACGTATATCCTCACGCTAAAGCGAATTTTGGATCTTTAAAGCTTCGAAGATTAAGGCTTGATTCACTTTCAATTTGGGCATAGATTTTTCGGCCTTGTGAGCTTCAAATTTTTGCTTAATTTAGGTGAGCACTTGAAATCTTATTATTAGGTGAAGCTTTCGATTATTCGGGTGCCAATACTTCAAAACCGTGACGCTGGCGATACCTTAATGTTTTCCCAATTTAATTACATGGAAGCTACCAAAACAAATTAGTAACCCAACAATAGTGACTAAACCGCCAAATCAATATTTATTAACAATTTATTATGCAAAAGCGTTGGGAGAATAAGCTAATAATTACTACACATAAGATCGTGACGATTACGAGACTTATAAATAACTCTATCATTTCTCGTCCTCATTTAAGAGACTTAGCCTAAAAAGTTAAGGAATCGAAGCTAAGTGCTCAACACGCACGGTCGAGTCAAAAATTACTCTTATTCTCACCATCGGAAAACCTACATTCGTGTCTTAAACACTTATGAAAAACAAGAAAAATTTTAAAATTTGGCCATTTTTAGCCTTATTTTGCATAAAAAGATAGCAAAAAGATGAATATTGGATTGCGTGTTGACGTAAGCAAGGTGAAGTATCTACTCACCCCCCCCCCCCATACTAAAACTAAACATTTTCCTCAATGTTTCGAGTCTAGGGGTGTAAACACCCCCATACTAGAGACGAAGTCGAATGCTTAATCTCGAGCATGGAAAGGGTAAAACGAATAACCTAAAAGCCGTTTATGAATTATGCTAATAAGATAAACGTTAGAACATAAAAGGATATCATCGGATATCGGAATCTCCAAAGGCAACGATCGAAGCTCGAGTGATCCATAAAACGAACACGTGAGGCTTCAATGATGACGATGAACCTAATAGATCACAATCACAAACAACCACGGAACAAAGGTAGGAAGAGCACAAGTCCCCTCGTTACATTAAACTAAGAAAGCGATAATATTTACAAGGATAAGCATGAGAATCCCCCACGAGGCACCTTGTTTTTGATAACCGAGTCAAAAGCTCGACTCGAATCCCCATAAATGTGATCATTTAGGGATAATCATGGTTTGGTCATTTTGGTGGGGCTTACATGATAAACAAGGCCCAAAAGTACGTGGAGTACTTTAAAAACCCGATACACGTATACCGGGGTCAAAGATAGCGTCTTCGTTTTCGGATGAAAGACGAAACAACGCTACTTCAACACGAACCCCAATGGGGTAGAAGAAAAGAGATGAGAAGTAGAAAGGTGGGGCAATGGGTAAGGCAATATAATGAGCTACTCGAGGTAGACTCACACCAAGCAAATAGATACGATTTCCATTTATTGCATCGGTGGAAGACCGAGATTTCCCTTTACAAGCAATTCCGGGATCGTAAATCTCGTCCTCGGTGGTAAAGTGTGAGGGAACATTTGGGGCTTCCCCCATACTAAGACCACACCAACCGTCGTCAAAAGGAGTAGACGAGGTGGTAGCACTCATAACACGATGTGATGACGGAGTTAAACATGTAGAAAAATCATTTAAAACATTTTTAAAATCCTTTCCTTTTTCATCGTTCAAAAACTCTTTATGAAAACCCGATTGAATAATGTCGAAAATATTTGGCGTGTCAAATTCAAAATTAGTCGCGCTAAAAATTCTCACATTTAAGTCTTTGGCGGGAGGGGGTGGTGGATTTTATAAGTTCTCAAAACGTTTATCAGTAAAGAACACCGCCCCCTCGGGGTCTACATACTCGTCATCCTCATGAACGTCGATCTCATCGATTTCTTCATCAAAGATAGGCTTGTCAAACCAAGGTTTGTCATTCCCCTCCTTGAGTATCTTAGAAACTCTCTCGAAGAGATCACGATCAAGCATGAAACCATCATTCTTTTGTGGGGATCGTTGATAAGTTAGATCCTCACGAATGTGGTAAACGTCATTCTCGAATGAGGAGTGTTGATTAGGTAACTCCTCGAGAATGGGATTTTTAGTGGTCACATGAGTTGGTTCGTCATCGAAAATAAGACGTTCCAACTCATTAAGTTCATCCTCGATTTTGGAAAGGTCGACCTCACTCGTAGGTGGAAGTGAAGGCATAAGAGCTAGCTCTCGTTCAATGATTTCCTCAATCTCGGGATCAAACTCATAATCATCGTACTTCACATGTTTCTTCTTAGGAGAATCAAAAATAGCATGTGGATTTCGAAGTACGTGATCAATCTCGGCGAAATCGCCATCGTCATCGTCAAAGAAAGAGTCGATGTGAGCACTCACAACCATGGACTTACAAGCACTAGGGCTACGCTTAGGTGACTTTTCTAAGACAAGAGGATCGATGTCGATAAACCCTTTAGCCTCAACGGGTGTTGGGCTAGGCAAAGGAGGCACTTCGATGGAGTTAGAAGTTGAAGCCTCAAAGACGTGGTCCTTCGAAGGTGGTGAAGACGAATCCATTTTGGTCATTGTCGTGATGGCATTAACGTCACCCTTCGGAATTGGTGTTTCACTTGTTTCGCTAAAAACATCCCAAAGTGAGTTTTCATCCATAAATTTACACATACCCTTTTGAATTAGGTACACGTATTCTTTATCATTAAAATCATCATCTTTAAAACCGTTTTTCTTAATTCTTTCAAAACATGCATCAAGCTTCATTCTTTCCGCTAAAGTAAACATTTTGAAATCATTAGAATTTGAATCATTAGGTTTTGAAACCTCGGTTTTTTCATTCTCATTAAATCCTTGGGATTTTCTAGCGAAAAAGTCTATTTTCTCATCCCCATATCTCATAGTAAGTCTCCCCTCGTGAACGTCGATTACGATTCTAGCCGTCGATAAGAATGGTCGGCCTAAAATAATGGGACATTTAGGGTCACACTCGTAATCGGATATAACGAAATCCGCGGGAAAAACAAACTTTCCAATCCTAACATAGACATCCTCGGCTATTCCAATTGGTATTAAAGGAGTACAATTTGCAAGCTCGATTGTCATGTTTGTGGGGGTAAGTGAAGGCAATCTCATCAATTTCCAAAGAGAATGAGGCATGAGATTGATGCTAGCACCTAAATCGGCAAGGGCTAAACATCCCTCAATCTCGGAAAAATCACAAGGTAATAGAAATTGGCCCGGATCCTTTTCCTTTCTCGGCATACGCCTTTTAGGTCTTTTAAGAAGGATCGAAGCACAAGTTTCTTCAAGGGTTACTTTGGTAAGGTCGACAAAGCTCTCTTTTTGAACCGTGGATGGAATTTGAGGTACACGAGGGTGTGCACTCTTTTCCTTGGTCGCCACGTTCACCCCATCGACTTTAGAACAAGAAGACGTCTTAGAAGTCGAGGGTTGAGAGGGATAAACAACACGGAATCCTTCAAGGTTAGGGGTAATCACACGACCTTTCTCACGAGACGAGGCGGCTTTACATTGTTCTTTCGGATTTGCAACGGTGTCACTAGGTAACGAACTCGATGACGAACCCGAGGCTTTGTTCATAATGGCCGAAAACATTTTTTTAATATCAATTTGCCCTTGCTCAATCTTCGTGTTTTGCAATTTCAAAGTATTTGTAAAGTCGTTTTTCAAAGTACCAATTTCTCCCTCTAATCGTCTCATATTAGCCTCATTCGTTTTCATGTAATTTTGAAAATCGTTTGACGAACTATTTTGATTAGAATTAAAGTTCCCTTGGTTTTGATTGTTTCTTTGAAAAAAATTTTGATTCCCACTTGAAAAATTGTTTCCTTGATTGTTATCTCGATTTTGCCAAGTTATATTACGACCTTGATTATAACCTTGATTTTGATTCGAAAAATTTCCTTGTCGATTATTTCCTTGAAAATTGTTTCGATTTTGAAAATTGTTGCCTTGGTTATAATTGCCTTGTTGTGATGGACCCGCGTTATTTTGATTTGAAAAATTGTTGTTTAACGCACTCACATTCGACGTTTGGCCATCCGTAGCCGCACACTCGTAATAATTATGAGGTCCACCACAAAACGTACACGAAACCTCAACCGCTTTCACCGTAGCGGGAGCGTCTTTCTTTTGCATCTCAATGAGATAAGACGTGAACACATTCGTTAACTTGTCGACTTTCGCATCAACTCTCTCAATGTCGCGATTAGAACTACTAACATTGGCGACATTGGCAACACTCGGTGCATTGCGGAGTTGGTAAACCTTGGATCGGTTTTCGATAATTATCAAAGCGTCTTTCGGAGTTTTACACAAAAAGTTGCCACCGGCGGTGGAATTCAACGAGTCTTGTTCGTGAAAATTAAGACCGTTGTAAAACGTATCGATTTGGTGCAACTCGGAAAAACCATGGTGAGGACATTGCCTAAGCAATTCCTTAAAGCGATCCCACGCGTCTCTAAAAGATTCATTCGGTTTTTGCTCAAATTTCGTAATCTCGTTTTTGAAAAACGTAGTCTTAGACGGTGGGAAAAAATAATTAACGAACTTGGAAACGAGATCCTTCCACGTAGTTATGGAATTAGGTGGCTCTTTCTCGTACCAATCCTTGGCGGCACCATCGAGCGAGTAAGGAAAAAGCATAAGCTTGACGACATCGGTGTCGACATTCTTAAACTTGCTCGTGGCCAAAAGACGATCAAAATTCCGAATATGGTCGTGAGGATTATCGGCTTCACGACCTCGAAACTTCGTAGCTTGGATCAACGAAAGCATTCCGCTCTTTATCTCAAAATTCTCCGCCTCGATAGCGGGAATTACGATCGCGTCTCCATAACCCTCGGTGGGCGCTTGGAGCAATTCCATCATCGAACGATTATCGGCCATCTCCTCTACGGTTTCTTCAACAACGATATTAGGAACGTCGGTTTCTAATTCTCGTCTACGTCGTCGATTCCTTCGATTACGATTGCGTCGATTAGAAGCTTCGCTAGAATTGGAATAATCCTTCGATCGAGTGCGCATACACTAAGCGTAGAATGGGTGGTAGCAAAGAAGATTCTTTTTGTGGTTTTTCGATTTTTCAATTTTTTTTGGTTTTTGATTGTTTTTTTTTTAATTTTTTGGATTTTTGAATGTATTACATAGACTCAAATCTACAAATCTCTCCTCAAATCGACTTTCTCGATTAAAGGAGCCTCAAAGAATGAAAACGATCACGTGGAGTGAACGCTCTCGATGACTTTAGAACGTTGGTGGAACACCAAAACGTTCAAGAGGGTTTAATCTTGAAAACACAAGCAAATATAATATACGTAGATAATACTTGGGCGGCAAACCCTCGATTAGCCCTCTTTCTCAAAACACGCACAAGCAAGCGGAGGAAACGAGGCGGCGCGAAGCACTTAAGAGCCTTTTTCCTTTAGGTCGTGAAATACAACCGCCTTATACCCACCTTATAGTTTGTGTTAATTGAAATCAAGCCTCACGAAAGTATTTATCTATTTTGCCTTTAAACTTTTGCTTTAGATTCGAATACAATGATCGAGTGATGAAATCCCGAATCAAGGTTGCGTTTTCACGCTTTTGGAGTACTTGTATATTTATTGTTCTTACGTAGATACAATATAGTAATAATATATTCACAAGAAACACGAAAACCAATATATCTACAATATAGTAAATGATTGTTGTGTGTTTAGTTTAGGAAAACTAAACACGATTTATTTGGATATTATAATATAATAATGAAAAATAACAAAAATGAGTATATACGTTTATGTACGCTTTCCAAAAATGAAAAGTAAAAACGCACTACTCACACAAACACGATACTAATAATAATGGCACACTAAACACCTCCCCGGCAGCGGCGCCAAAATGATGTAGTAGTTTTTATAGATATACAAGTCTTAGGAAAGACGAGTATAAATGCGGTAAGTATTAATCGACACGATTTAGGAAAACCGTGAAGACGAATAAATTCCAAGTTCGTTCTCGAAGGAGGTGTGTGTATTAATGTGCCAATATATATAAAATCAAGTTGGGATTAGGGTTTTTAAGACGGATTAAGGGGAAATTGGGGGGGATGAGTGAGCAGTAAGTGTTTCCCCCCAAGTTAATTAATAAAATACACGGTTTAAAAAAAAGTTAGTTAGTGGGGTGTGTTTGACTGGATGTTTGACTTGGGCTTGGGTTTTGGGCTTGGTCGGGTAAAACGGGTGAAATGGGTGGGTAAAAACGGGTTTGGTTGGGTATTTGGTGGGTTTGGGTTTGGTTTATGGCAAAAGACCCCCCTGCTGTTCCAAGATTTCTTCATATCAAGTCTAAACAGCCATTAACTCTATTCCCTTTGTAATATCTTTACTCAGCTTGTCATTTTTGGCACCAAAGTTTTCAAAACTTGTTTAAAGGGCTTTTTATGCATAAGTTGCATTCTTCAAGGACCAAATGTGTATATTCTTGAAATATTAGGGACCCAATGTGTAATTTGAGTGTTCTCAAGGGTATAATATGACAAGTCTTCCAAAGTAGAGGGACCAAAGTTGCCAATCTTCAAAACTTCAAGGGTCTTTTTGGAAATTCATGATTCGGGTCCGGTTCTTTGTGCGGCTTCGTTTCCCGTGTTTGTTTTTGCTTGATTCCTTTGATCTTTTGGTGAATTCACGATATCCATACCTAAAATACGCAATGAACAAACACAAGCATATATTGGGGTATTTTGACGATATTTTAAGCGTTTTAAGCCCGATTTAGACGATGAGACTATGTATAAATACAGTCTCATCACTCCCCCATACTAAACCATTGCCGTGTCCCCACGCAATGCTAGAATTAAGTATCGTAGCACTTCCAAAATTCATTTTATGATGACATTTATTTAAGACATAAATTTAAATAAATTACTACACGCGTTTTAGACATAATGTATTGTTTTCATCACGAGAATGTGACTTTTAGGATCATAGAACAAGAACACGTGAATGCTTCGTTAGAAATAATTCGTCGTCCTCGATTTTCACCCAATTCCATGCTAAGCGTGTAACGAGATCATTGTTATTATAAGTTAGCAACACGAACACATCTCATGAGTGTTAATTACGAACCTAAACTCACTTATTCCTACTTGGTATCTCTTATATTTTATTATGTCTTAATGATCACGAGGATACATCATCGACTTATGCGTGAATAGAGATTAAGTCTAAAAATAGAAACTTAACGGTGTAACCCAAATCATTAAATTAATAATTCATCCTAATAGACAACGATGTCAAAAAATTAAGTCAACAAGAAGGATCGATAAACACGGTTTTATAACGGTTTTGAACATGAGACTTATTACCATGACTTTTATACGCCCCTAACGGAAGGGCCTTATTATCTTTGGTTTACCTCCATCTTTTATTCAACTTCGCCATGAAGCTTTTATTATGACTTCGGTCTTGCCTTGCCTTTTATTATCCGCCTCATCGGTGGTTTTATTAGCCAAAGACGTATATCCTCACGCTAAAGCGAATTTTGGATCTTTAAAGCTTCGAAGATTAAGGCTTGATTCACTTTCAATTTGGACATAGATTTTTCGGCCTTGTGAGCTTCAAATTTTTGCTTAATTTAGGTGAGCACTTGAAATCTTATTATTAGGTGAAGCTTTCGATTATTCGGGTGCCAATACTTCAAAACCGTGACGCTGGCGATACCTTAATGTTTTCCCAATTTAATTACATGGAAGCTACCAAAACAAATTAGAAACCAACAATAGTGACTAAACCGCTAAATCAATATTTATTAACAATTTATTATGAAAAAGCGTTGGGAGAATAAGCTAATAATTACTACACATAAGATCATGACGATTACGAGACTTATAAATAACTCTATCATTTCTCGTCCTCATTTAAGAGACTTAGCCTAAAAGGAATCAAAGCTAAGTGCTCAACACGCACGGTCAAGTCAAAAATTACTCTCGTTCTCACCATCGGAAAACCTACATTCGTGTCTTAAACACTTATGAAAAACTAGAAAATTTTTAAAATTTGGCCATTTTTAGCCTTATCAAAATGATGTAGTAGTTTTTATAGATATACAAGTCTTAGGAAAGACGAGTATAAATGCGGTAAGTATTAATCGACACGATTTAGGAAAACCGTGAAGACGAATAAATTCCAAGTTCGTTCTCGAAGGAGGTGTGTGTATTAATGTGCCAATATATATAAAATCAAGTTGGGATTAGAGACGTTTTTGGTTGAGAAGAGAACAATTAAAGACGAGCTACGACTACGATTACTCTACGACGAATTAACGTAAAACGATGACGTAATTACGTAAAACGCGACGAAATTAAAAATAAAACCTAAAAATTAATTAAAATTTAAAACTAAGTCTTAAATAATATAAATAAGAATAAAAATCCAACAAATATATTTTAAACCCTTTTATTAATTAAATATTCAATTTTTAATGCTAATTAAAGCCCAAAAATTAAATATAATTAACAAAATGCCCAAAATATTAATTTATTGAACTAATAACTAACTTATATTATTTAATGACTAAAAAGTATTTTTCCTAAATTATCAAAACTATTTTTCTATTTTTAAAAGGCTAAAAACACTTTTTAAACTAAAATAATCATAAAAATAATAAAATAATGCTAAAAATAAATTTTATTTTTCTAAAAATCTTTTTTAACTAAATTAACAAGGGAAAAATGAAAAAGTAAAAAAAAACTAAAAAAATGGCTAAAAACGAAAGTACCCCAAAGTACTCCATGGTGGAGTACTTTAGTGTTGTCCAAGATCCTATCAGACAACAGGGTTGTCCAACATCAGTGTTGTCCGATATCGGACAACACTAAAAAAATAAAAAAATCTGCAGCGTTCTCGGACAACAAAGAAAAATTGCTGTATGGTTTTTTCGGCTCGTTTTGGGTTTGTTTTTGCTTGTTTTTCGATGTTTTTGGGCACAAACGGCACCCCTACAACCAGTGGGTTGTAGGGAGTCAATAACAAACACAAAGACACCAATAAAAACACCAAATTAACACAGATTTCAACCAAAAATCAACAAAAAAAAGAAACAAAAATAAGGGCTGTGGGGTTTTTGGCTCGTAACTTGAGATTGGGTTCGTTTTTCTTGGATCCAAAGACACCCCTACACTCAGTGGAGTGTAGGGAGTTAGTAAAAAATATAAAATGCACCAGCTATTAACAAAAATCACACGATAAAGAGCAAATTTCAGTCACTGTGGGGGGTTATGGCTCGCTGTGGACTTTTGACTATTACAATGTGCACAAAAACGATTTTCCAAGGCTAAAAACTTGCACACAAACTTACCACATCATGCTAAACTAATTACAACTCCTACTAGGCCACCTAAGCTAACAATTCTAAAAGATTTAAGACTAAAATGTCACTAAAGTGGGCACAAAGGGGCACTTGCTGCTTTATGCTATGTTAACCAATTTTTTTTTAACTTGCAATCTATTTAAATCCTATCCTATCTTAAAAGCATTGCTGAAATACACCTATATCTATCAAGAGGCAAGTGTCTAGATGGATTATAACTACAAAACTTGTCACCAATTCTAGCTAAAACCCGTATCCAAACACTACCTTAAATCCAGAAAATCAACTTTTACAAACTAAATGCTTTCAAAACATTACAAATCTGAATAATCAATGATCTAGCATGCATATGAGGCACAAATAAACATAACGAACCGGATAAATGGACAAATAAGTAACTTCTTCACAAATTGCACAAAATCACCAAATTTCATAAAAATAAAATCATGGAAGGTTCAAGCCAAACCTTGGGCTGAGGCCATTTCCAAGCTATTTAATGAACTAGTGAGAGCTTATACAAGACGTGTAGAGGTGGCTTGTTGTTGGAATCAAAAATGACCCAAAGCCCTAAATATCTTCAAATTGCATAAATGGAAAAGATGAAGGGGGCTTGATTTGTTCCTGCACAAACACCACAAGACCACCAAACAAACTGCAAGTAGTAAGAGCTACAAGCTTTTGGCTTGTAGCTTTTGCTACAGTAAAGTTAAATAAAAAGAATGAAAATGGGATTTTCTGAAATTCTTTAAAAACCTTAAGAATAAATGATTTGACACAAACCAAATCACAAACACAACCTTCAATCCAAGCTGAAAGTTCCACTTTCACTTTCCTTTCATCTTGGATTGAAGATTTGTGGGTTAAAAAATGTTCTTGCCACAACTCTAAACCAATTCCTTGAATTTGTTTTAAAAACTTACACTACTTTTTCCAAAATAAATGTTACTGATTACACTAAGACAATAATAAGATGGAACACAGAATTTTGCACAAAACTTAATTTTTCATTTTCATTAATAGATTAAAAAATTTTTACAAAAAATTGGAACAAGGGCTCATTACAATCCAATGGCTCCTTTTATAATGACTAATAGGCTGTTCTAGAACATAAAGAAAGATAGAAACCCTAGCATACGAAATCCCTTTGCTGCCCTTGATTTTGAATTTCAAAATTTGGTCAAAATGACCCATGTGAAGATTTTGGACTGTTGTTGATGTTACAGCTGTTGTTGATGCAATCTTGGATGTTGTTTGGACCCTTTGGGAGCAAGAAATCCATATGGTTCGTTGATGAACTGTACCCCCTTTGTTTTCTAGCAAAAACGCAGCAGGGGACCATGGGGTAGCCATGTGGGATGTAGTAGTGACGTTTTTGGGATTGGGGATGTGATTAGGATTAGGGTAATTTGGTATCTGGACGAATACGGGTTCTAATTATTGGGGATTAAGGATTTAGTGATTTTAGGGTTCATGGTGAAGAACATGGCTGTTTGATCTTGATTGGGTATTAATTAAGTGTTTCCCACCAACTAATTAAATATAATTAGTTTAAACTTTCAAAAAATACATTTCCACCCCCTTGACTCTCTTCACTTCATCAGTTTGTAAATAACAGCCAACAACTCTTAAATCCTATATATCAACTTTGCCAAAGTTGTCAAATATGGCACAAGCTTTTTCCAAACTTTGGGTAAGGACTAATGGTACAATAAATGCAATCTTCAAGGGCCAATAATGTAATATCTTGAAACTTTAGGACCAAACTTGTAATAATTGAGGTTTACAAGGGTCTAAAGTGACAAGTCTTCAAAAGTTGAGGGACCATTCTTGCCAAACTTCAATTCTTCAAGGACGATTTTTGAAATTCATGAATCGGGTCCGGTTCTTTGTGCGGCTTCATTTCCCGTGTTCGTTTTTTCTTGATTCCTTTGATCTTTTGGTGAATTCATGATATCCGTACCTAAAATACACAATGAACAAACACAAGCATATATTTGGGTATTTTGATGATATTTTTAGCGTTTTAAGCCTGATTTGGACGATGAGACTATGTATAATTACAGTCTCATCACTCCCCCATACTAAACCATTGCCGTGTCCCCACGCAATGCTAGAATTAAGTATCGTAGCACTTCCAAAATTCATTTTATGGTGACATTTATTTAAGACATAAATTTAAATAAACTACTACACGCGTTTTAGACATAATGTGTTGTTTTCATCACGAGAATGTGACTTTTAGGATCATAGAACAAGAACACGTGAATGCTTCGTTAGAAATAATTTCGTCGTCCTCGATTTTCACCCAATTCCATGCTAAGCGTGTAACGAGATCATTGTTATTATAAGTTAGCAACACGAACACATCTCATGAGTGTTAATTACGAACCTAAACTCCCTTATTCCTACTTGGTATCTCTTATATTTTATTATGTCTTAATGATCACGAGGATACATCATCGACTTATGCGTGAATAGAGATTAAGTCTAAAAATAGAAACTTAACGGTGTAACCAAAATCATTAAATTAATAATTCATCCTAATAGACAACGATGTCAAAAAATTAAGTCAACAAGAAGGATCGATAAACACGGTTTTATAACGGTTTTGAACATGAGACTTATTACCATGACTTTTATACGCCCCCTAACGGAAGGGCCTTATTATCTTTGGTTTACCTCCATCTTTTATTCAACTTCGCCATGAAGCTTTTATTATGACTTCGGTCTTGCCTTGCCTTTTATTATCCGCCTCATCGGTGTTTTTATTAGCCAAAGACGTATATCCTCACGCTAAAGCGAATTTTGGATCTTTAAAGCTTCGAAGATTAAGGCTTGATTCACTTTGAATTCGGGCATAGATTTTTCGGCCTTGTGAGCTTCAAATTTTTGCTTAATTTAGGTGAGCACTTGAAATCTTATTATTAGGTGAAGCTTTCGATTATTCGGGTGCCAATACTTCAAAACCGTGACGCTGGCGATACCTTAATGTTTTCCCAGTTTAATTACATGGAAGCTACCAAAACAAATTAGAAACCAACAATAGTGACTAAACCGCTAAATCAATATTTATTAACAATTTATTATGAAAAAGCGTTGGGAGAATAAGCTAATAATTACTACACATAAGATCGTGACGATTACGAGACTTATAAATAACTCTATCATTTCTCGTCCTCATTTAAGAGACTTAGCCTAAAAAGTTAAGGAATCGAAGCTAAGTGCTCAACACGCACGGTCGAGTCAAAAATTACTCTCGTTCTCACCATCGGAAAACCTACATTCGTGTCTTAAACACTTATGAAAAACTAGAAAATTTTTAAAATTTGGCCATTTTTAGCCTTATTTGCAACAAAACGATAGCAAAACGATGAATATTGGATAGCGTGTTGCCGTAAGCACGGTGAAGTATCTACTCACCCCCCATACTAAAACTAAACATTGTCCTCAATGTTTCGAGTCTAGAGGTGTAAACACCCCCATACTAGAGACGAAGTCGAATGCTTAATCTCGAGCATGGAAAGGGTAAAACGAATAACCTAAAAGCCATTTATGAATTATGCTAATAAGATAAACGTTAGAACATAAAAGGATATCATCGGATATCGGAATCTCCAAAGGCAACGATCGAAGCTCGAGTGATCCGTAAAACGAACACGAGAGGCTTCAATGATGACGATGAACCTAATAAATCACAATCACAAACAACCACGAAACAAAGGTAGGAAGAGCACAAGTCCCCTTGTTACGTTAACTAAGAAAGCGATAATATTTACAAGGATAAGCATGAGAATCCCCCACGAGGCACCTTGTTTTTGATAACCGAGTCAAAAGCTCGACTCGAATCCCCATAAATGTGATCATTTAGGGATAATCTTGGTATGGTAATTTTTGGTGGGGCTTACATGATAAACAAGGCCCAAAAGTACATGGAGTACTTTAAAAACCCGATATATGAATACCGGGGTCGAAGATGGCGTCCTCGTTTTCATGGGACAAACGAACCAACGCCACTTCAACACGTACCAAAACCTCAAAGAGGTAGAAGAAAAGAGATAAGAAGTAGAAAGGTGGGGCAATGGGTAAGTCAACATAATGAGCTACTCGAGGTAGACTCATACCAAGCAAATAAATAAGATTTCCATTTATTGCATCGGTGGAAGACCGAGATTTCCCTTTACAAGCAATTACGGGATCGTAAATCTCGTCCTCGGTGGAGAAATGGGAGGTAACATAAGGGGCTTCCCCCACACTAGATCCACACCAACCGTCGTCAAAAGGAGTAGACGAGGTGGTAGTACTCATAAAACGCGGTGATGACGGAGTTAAACTTGTAGAAAAATCTTTTAAAACATTTTTAAAATCTTTTCCTTTTTCATCGTTCAAAAACTCTTTATGAAAACCCGATTTGATAATGTCGAAAATATTTGGCGTGTCAAATTCAAAATTAGTCGCGCTAAAAATCCTCACATTTAAGTCGCGGTTAGGGGGTGGTGGATTGTATAAATTCTCAAAACGTCGATCAACAAAGAACACCGCCCCCTCGGGGTCTACATACTCGTCATCCTCATGAACGTCGATCTCCTCGATTTCTTCATCAAAGATAGGCTTGTCAAACCAAGGTTTGTCATTCCCCTCCTTGAGTATCTTAGAAACTCTCTCGAAAAGATCACGATCAAGCACGAAACCATCATCCTTTTGTGGGGATTGTTGATAAGTTAAATCCTCACGAATGTGGTAAACGTAATTCTCATTTGAGGAGTGTTGATTAGGTAACTCCTCGAGAATTGGATTCTTAGTGGTCACATGAGTTGGTTCGTCATCGAAAATAAGACGTTCCAACTCATTAAGTTCATCCTCGATTTTGGAAAGATCGACCTCACTCGTAGGTGGAAGTAAAGGCATAAGAGCTATCTCTCGTTCAATGATTTCCTCAATCTCGAGATCAAACTCGTAATCATCGTACTTCACATGTTTCTTTTTAGGATAATAAAAAATTGCATGTGGATTTCGAAGTACGTGATCAATCTCGGCAAAATCGCCATCGTCATCGTCAAAGAAAGAGTCGATGTGAGCACTCACAACCATGGTCTTACAAGTCGAATGACTATGCTTAGGTGACTTTTCTAAGACGAGTGGATCGATGTCGATAAACCCTTTAGCCTCAACGGAGGTTGGGCTAGGCAAAGGAGGCACTTCGATGGAGTTAGAAGTTGAAGCCTCAAAGACGTGGTCCTTCGAAGGTGGTGAAGACGAGCCCATTTTGGTCATTGTCGTGATGGCACTAACGTCGCCCTTTGTAATTGGTGTTTCACTTGTTTCGCTAAAAACATCCCAAAGTGAGTTTTCATCCATAAATTTACACATACCCTTTTGAATTAGGTACACGTACTCTTTATCATTAAAATCATCATCTTTAAAACCGTTTTTCTTAATTCTTTCAAAACATGCATTAAGCCTCATTCTTTCCGCTAAAGTGAACATTTTGAAATCATTAGGATTTGAATCATTAGGTTTTGAAACCTCGGTTTTTTCATGATCATTAAAAACTTGGGATTTTCTAGCGAAAAAGTCCATTTTGTCATCCCCATATCTCATAGTAAGTCTCCCCTCGTGAACGTCGATTACGGTTCTAGCCGTCGATAAGAATGGTCGGCCTAAAATAATGGGACATTTAGGGTCACACTCGTAATCGGATATAACGAAATCCGCGGGAAAAACAAACTTTCCAACTTTCACATAGACATCCTCGGCTATTCCAATTGGTATAAGTGGAGTACAATTTGCAAGCTCGATTGTCATGTTCGTGGGGGTAAGTCTAGGAAATCTCATCAACTTCCAAAGAGAATGAGGCATAAGATTGATGCTAGCACCTAAATCGGCAAGGGCTAAACACCCCTCAATCTCGGAAAAATCACAAGGTAGTAGAAATTGGCCCGGATCCTCTTCCTTTCTCGGCATACGCCTTTTGGGTTTTTTAAGAAGGATCGATGCACAAGTTTCTTCAAGGGTTACTTTGGTAAGGTCAACAAAGCTCTCTTTTTGAACCATGGATGGAATTTGAGGTACACGAGGGTGTGCACTCTTTTCCTTGGTCGCCACGTTCACCCCATCGACTTTAGAACAAGAAGACGTCTTAGAAGTCGAGGGTTGAGAAGAATAAACAACACGGAATCCTTCAAGGTTAGGGGTAATCACACGACCTTTCTCACGAGACGAGGCGGCTTTACATTGTTCCTTCGGATTTGCAACGGTGTCACTAGGTAACGAACTCGATGACGCACCCGAGGACTTGTTCATTATGGCCGAAAACATCTTTTTAATGTCAATTTGTCCTTGCTCAATCTTCGTGTTTTGCAATTTCAAAGTATTTGTGAAGTCGTTTTTCAAAGTACCAATTTCTCCCTCTAATCGTCTCATATTAGCCTCATTCGTTTTCATGTAATTTTGAAAATCGTTTGACGAACTATTTTGATTTGAATTAAAGTTCCCTTGGTTTTGATTGTTTCTTTGAAAATTTCCTTGATTACCACTTGAAAAATTGTTTCCTTGATTGTTATCTCGATTTTGCCAAGCTATATTACGACCTTGATTATAACCTCCTTGATTTTGAGTCGAAAAATTTCCTTGTTGATTATTTCCTTGAAAATAGTTTCGATTTTGAAAATTGTTGCCTTGGTTATAATTGCCTTGTTGTGATGGACCCGCGTTATTTTGATTTTGAAAATTGTTGTTTCCATTTAACGCACTCACATTCGACGTTTGGCCATCCGTAGTCGTACACTCGTAATAATTATGAGGTCCACCACAAAACGTACACGAAACCTCAACCGCTTTCACCGTAGCGGGAGCGTTATTCTTTTGCATCTCAACGAGAAAAGACGTTAACACATTCGTCAACTTATCGACTTTTGCATCAACTCTCACAATGTCGCGATTAGAACTACTAACATTGGCGACATTGGCAACACTCGGTGCATTGCGGAGTTGGTAAACCTTGGATCGGTTTTCGATAATTATCAAAGCGTCTTTCGGAGTTTTACACAAAAAGTTGCATGAGAATCCCCCCACGAGGCACCTTGTTTTTGATAACCGAGTCAAAAGCTCGACTCGAATCCCCATAAATGTGATCATTTAGGGATAATCTTGGTATGGTCTTTTTTGGTGGGGCTTACATGATAAACAAGGCCCAAAAGTACATGGAGTACTTTAAAAACCCGATATACGAATACCGGGGTCGAAGATGGCGTCCTCGTTTTCATGGGACAAACGAACCAACGCCACTTCAACACGTACCAAAACCTCAAAGAGGTAGAAGAAAAGAGATAAGAAGTAGAAAGGTGGGGCAATGGGTAAGTCAACATAATGAGCTACTCGAGGTAGACTCACACCAAGCAAATGAATAAGATTTCCATTTATTGCATCGGTGGAAGACCGAGATTTCCCTTTACAAGCAATTACGGTATCGTAAATCTCGTCCTCGGTGGAGAAATGGGAGGTAACATAAGGGGCTTCCCCCACACTAGATCCACACCAACCGTCGTCAAAAGGAGTAGACGAGGTGGTAGTACTCATAAAACGCGGTGATGACGGAGTTAAACTTGTAGAAAAATCTTTTAAAACATTTTAAAATCTTTTCCTTTTTCATCGTTCAAAAACTCTTTATGAAAACCCGATTTGATAATGTCGAAAATATTTGGCGTGTCAAATTAAAATTAGTCGCGCTAAAAATCCTCACATTTAAGTCGCGGTTAGGGGGTGGTGGATTGTATAAATTCTCAAAACGTCGATCAACAAAGAACACCGCCCCCTCGGGGTCTACATACTCGTCATCCTCATGAACGTCGATCTCCTCGATTTCTTCATCAAAGATAGGCTTGTCAAACCAAGGTTTGTCATTCCCCTCCTTGAGTATCTTAGAAACTCTCTCGAAAAGATCACGATCAAGCACGAAACCATCATCCTTTTGTGGGGATTGTTGATAAGTTAAATCCTCACGAATGTGGTAAACGTAATTCTCATTTGAGGAGTGTTGATTAGGTAACTCCTCGAGAATTGGATTCTTAGTGGTCACATGAGTTGGTTCGTCATCGAAAATAAGACGTTCCAACTCATTAAGTTCATCCTCGATTTTGGAAAGATCGACCTCACTCGTAGGTGGAAGTAAAGGCATAAGAGCTAGCTCTCGTTCAATGATTTCCTCAATCTCGGGATCAAACTCGTAATCATCGTACTTCACATGTTTCTTTTTAGGATAATCAAAAATTGCATGTGGATTTCGAAGTACGTGATCAATCTCGGCAAAATCGCCATCGTCATCGTCAAAGAAAGAGTCGATGTGAGCACTCACAACCATGGTCTTACAAGTCGAATGACTATGCATAGGTGACTTTTCTAAGACGAGTGGATCGATGTCGATAAACCCTTTAGCCTCAACGGGTGTTGGGCTAGACAAAGGAGGCACTTCGATGGAATTAGAAGTTGAAGCCTCAAAGACGTGGTCCTTCGAAGGTGGTGAAGACGAGCCCATTTTGGTCATTGTCGTGATGGCACTAACATCGCCCTTTGGAATTGGTGTTTCACTTGTTTCGCTAAAAACATCCCAAAGTGAGTTTTCATCCATAAGTTTACACATACCCTTTTGAATTAGGTACACGTACTCTTTATCATTAAAATCATCATCTTTAAAACCGTTTTTCTTAATTCTTTCCAAACATGCATTAAGCCTCATTCTTTCCGCTAAAGTGAACATTTTGAAATCATTAGGATTTGAATCATTAGGTTTTGAAACCTCGGTTTTTTCATGATCATTAAAAACTTGGGAATTTCTAGCGAAAAAGTCCATTTTGTCATCCCCATATCTCGTAGTAGGTCTCCCCTCGTGAACGTCGATTATGGTTCTAGCCGTCGATAAGAATGGTCGGCCTAAAATAATGGGACATTTAGGGTCACACTCGTAATCGGATATAACGAAATCCGCGGGAAAAACAAACTTTCCAACTTTCACATAGACATCCTCGGCTATTCCAATTGGTATAAGTGGATTACAATTTGCAAGCTCGATTGTCATGTTCGTGGGGGTAAGTCTAGGCAATCTCATCAACTTCCAAAGAGAATGAGGCATAAGATTGATGCTAGCACCTAAATCGGCAAGGGCTAAACACCCCTCAATCTCGGAAAAATCACAAGGTAGTAGAAATTGGCCCGGATCCTCTTCCTTTCTCGGCATACGCCTTTTGGGTTTTTTAAGAAGGATCGATGCACAAGTTTCTTTAAGGGTTACTTTGGTAAGGTCAACAAAGCTCTCTTTTTGAACCATGGATGGAATTTGAGGTACACGAGGGTGTGCACTCTTTTCCTTGGTCGCCACGTTCACCCCATCGACTTTAGAACAAGAAGACGTCTTAGAAGTCGAGGGTTGAGAAGAATAAACAACACAGAATCCTTCAAGGTTAGGGGTAATCACACGACCTTTCTCACGAGACGAGGCGGCTTTACATTGTTCCTTCGGATTTGCAACGGTGTCACTAGGTAACGAACTCGATGACGCACCCGAGGACTTGTTCATTATGGCCGAAAACATCTTTTTAATGTCAATTTGTCCTTGCTCAATCTTCGTGTTTTGCAATTTCAAAGTATCTGTGAAGTCGTTTTTCAAAGTACCAATTTCTCCCTCTAATCGTCTCATATTAGCCTCATTCGTTTTCATGTAATTTTGAAAATCGTTTGACGAACTATTTTGATTTGAATTAAATTTCCCTTGGTTTTGATTGTTTCTTTGAAAATTTCCTTGATTACCACTTGAAAAATTGTTTCCTTGATTGTTATCTCGATTTTGCCAAGCTATATTACGACCTTGATAATAACCTCCTTGATTTTGAGTCGAAAAATTTCCTTGTTGATTATTTCCTTGAAAATAGTTTCGATTTTGAAAATTGTTGCCTTGGTTATAATTGCCTTGTTGTGATGGACCCGCGTTATTTTGATTTTGAAAATTGTTGTTTCCATTTAACGCATTCACATTCGACGTTTGGCCATCCGTAGCCGCACACTCGTAATAATTATGAGGTCCACCACAAAACGTACACGAAACCTCAACCGCTTTCACCGTAGCGGGAGCGTCTTTCTTTTGCATCTCAACGAGAAAAGACGTAAACACATTCGTCAACTTATCGACTTTTGCATCAACTCTCTCAATGTCGCGATTAGAACTACTAACATTGGCGACATTGGAAACACTCGGTGCATTGCGGAGTTGGTAAACCTTGGATCGGTTTTCGATAATTATCAAAGCGTCTTTCGGAGTTTTACACAAAAAGTTGCCACCGGCGGCGGAATTCAACGAGTCTTGTTCGTGAAAATTAAGACCGTTGTAAAACGTATCGATTTGGTGCAACTCGGAAAAACCATGGTGAGGACATTGCCTAAGCAATTCCTTAAAACGATCCCACGCGTCTCTAAAAGATTCATTCGGTTTTTGCTCAAATTTCGTAATCTCGTTTTTGAAAAACGTTGTCTTAGACGGTGGGAAAAAATAATTAACGAACTTGGAAACGAGATCCTTCCACGTAACTATAGAATTAGGTGGCTCTTTCTCGTACCAATCCTTGGCGGCACCATCGAGCGAGTACGGAAAAAGCATAAGCTTGACGACATCGGTGTCGACGTGCTTAAACTTGCTCGTGGCAAAAAGACGATCAAAATTCCGAATATGGTCGTGAGGATTATCGGCTTCACGACCTCGAAACTTCGTAGCTTGGATCAACGAAAGCATTCCGCTCTTGATCTCAAGATTCCCCGCCTCGATAGCGGGAATTACGATTGCGTCTCCATAACCCTCGGTGGGCGCTTGGAGCAATTCCATCATAGAACGATTGTCGGCCATCTCGTCTAAGGTCTCTTCAACAACGATATTAGGAACGTCGGTTTCTAATTCTCGTCTACGTCGTCGATTCCTTCGATTACGATTGCGTCGATTCGAAGCTTCACTAGAATTGGAATAGTCCTTCGATCGAGTGCGCATGTACTAAGCGTAGAATGGGTGGTAGCAAAGAAGATTCTTTTTGCGGTTTTTTGATTTTTTCAATTTTTTTTTGGTTTTTGATTGGTTTTTTAATTTTTTTGGATTTTTGAATGTATTACGTAGACAAAAATCTACAAATCTCTCCTCGAATCGACTTTCTCGATTAAAGGAGCCTCAAAGAATGAAAACGATCACGTGGAGTGAACGTTCTCGATGACTTTAGAACGTTGGTGGAACACCAAAACGTTCAAGAGGGTTTAATCTTGAAAACACAAGCAAATATAATATACGTAGATAATACTTGGGCGGCAAACCCTCGATTAGCCTTCTTTCTCAAAACACGCACAAGCAAGCGGAGGAAACGAGGCGGCGCGAAGCACTTAAGAGCCTTTTTCCTTTAGGTCGTGAAATACAACCGCCTTATACCCACCTTATAGTTTGTGTTAATTGAAATTAAGCCTCACGAAAGTATTTATCTATTTTGCCTTTAAACTTTTGCTTTAGATTCGAATACAATGATCGAGTGATGAAATCCCGAATCAAGGTTGCGTTTTCACGCTTTTGGAGTACTTGTATATTTGTTTGTTCTTACGTAGTACAATATAGTAATAATATATTCACAAGAAACACGAAAACCAATATATCTACAATATAGTAAATGATTGTTGTGTGTTTAGTTTAGGAAAACTAAACACGATTTATTTGGATATTATAATATAATAATGAAAAATAACAAAAATGAGTATATACGTTTATGTACGCTTTCCAAAAATGAAAAGCAAAAACGCACTACTCACACAAACACGATACTAATAATAATGGCACACTAAACACCTCCCCGGCAGCGGCGCCAAAATGATGTAGTAGTTTTTATAGATATACAAGTCTTAGGAAAGACGAGTATAAATGCGGTAAGTATTAATCGACACGATTTAGGAAAACCGTGAAGACGAATAAATTCCAAGTTCGTTCTCGAAGGAGGTGTGTGTATTAATGTGCCAATATATATAAAATCAAGTTGGGATTAGTGACGTTTTTGGTTGAGAAGAGAAAAATTAAAGACGAGCTACGACTACGATTACTCTACGACGAATTAACGTAAAACGATGACGTAATTACGTAAAACGCGACGAAATTAAAAATAAAACCTAAAAATTAATTAAAATTTAAAACTAAGTCTTAAATAATATAATTAAGAATAAAAATCCAACAAATATATTTTAAACCCTTTTATTAATTAAATATTCAATTTTTAATGCTAATTAAAGCCCAAAAATTAAATATAATTAACAAAATGCCCAAATATTAATTTATTGAACTAATAACTAACTTATATTATTTAATGACTAAAAAGTATTTTTCCTAAATTATCAAAACTATTTTTCTATTTTTAAAAGGCTAAAAACACTTTTTAAACTAAAATAATCATAAAAATAATAAAATAATGCTAAAAATAAATTTTATTTTTCTAAAAATCTTTTTTTAACTAAATTAACAAGGGAAAAATGAAAAAGTAAAAAAAAAACTAAAAAAAATGGCTAAAAACGAAAGTACCCCCAAAGTACTCCATGGTGGAGTACTTTAGTGTTGTCCAAGATCCTATCAGACAACAGGGTTGTCCAACATCAGTGTTGTCCGATATCGGACAACACTAAAAAAATAAAAAAACCTGCAGCGTTCTCGGACAACAAAGAAAAAGTTGCTGTATGGTTTTTTTGGCTCGTTTTGGGTTTGTTTTTGCTTGTTTTTCGATGTTTTTGGGCACAAACGGCACCCCTACAACCAGTGGGTTGTAGGGAGTCAATAACAAACACAAAGACACCAATAAAAACACCAAATTAACACAGATTTCAACCAAAAATCAGCAAAAAAAAAGAAACAAAAATAAGGGCTGTGGGGTTTTTGGCTCGTAACTTGAGATTGGGTTCGTTTTGCTTGGATCCAAAGACACCCCTACACTCAGTGGAGTGTAGGGAGTTAGTAAAAAATATAAAATGCACCAGCTATTAACAAAAATCACACGATAAAGAGCAAATTTCAGTCACTGTGGGGGGTTATGGCTCGCTGTGGACTTTTGACTATTACAATGTGCACAAAAACGATTTTCCAAGGCTAAAAACTTGCACACAAACTTACCACATCATGCTAAACTAATTACAACTCCTACTAGGCCACCTAAGCTAACAGTTCTAAAATATTTAAGACTAAAATGTCACTAAAGTGGGCACAAAGGGGCACTTGCTGCTTTATGCTATGTTAACCAATTTTTTTTTTAACTTGCAATCTATTTAAATCCTATCCTATCTTAAAAGCATTGCTGAAATACACCTATATCTATCAAGAGGCAAGTGTCTAGATGGATTATAACTACAAAACTTGTCACCAATCCTAGCTAAAACCCGTATCCAAACACTACCTTAAATCCAGAAAATCAACTTTTACAAACTAAATGCTTTCAAAACATTACAAATCTGAATAATCAATGATCTAGCATGCATATGAGGCACAAATAAACATAACGAACCGGATAAATGGACAAATAAGTAACTTCTTCACAAATTGCACAAAATCACCAAATTTCATAAAAATAAAATCATGGAAGGTTCAAGCCAAACCTTGGGCTGAGGCCATTTCCAAGCTATTTAATGAACTAGTGAGAGCTTATACAAGACGTGTAGAGGTGGCTTGTTGTTGGAATCAAAAATGACCCAAAGCCCTAAATATCTTCAAAATGCATAAATGGAAAAGATGGAGGGGGCTTGATTTGTTCCTGCACAAACACCACAAGACCACCAAACAAACTGCAAGTAGTAAGAGCTACAAGCTTTTGGCTTGTAGCTTTTGCTACAGTAAAGTTAAATAAAAAGAATGAAAATGGGATTTTCTGAAATTCTTTAAAAACCTTAAGAATAAATGATTTGACACAAACCAAATCATAAACACAACCTTCAATCCAAGCTGAAAGTTCCACTTTCACTTTCCTTTCATCTTGGATTGAAGATTTGTGGGTTAAAAAATGTTCTTGCCACAACTCTAAACCAATTCCTTGAATTTGTTTTAAAAACTTACACTACTTTTTCCAAAATAAATGTTACTGATTACACTAAGACAATAATAAGATGGAACACAGAATTTTGCACAAAACTTAATTTTTCATTTTCATTAATAGATTAAAAATTTTTTACAAAAAACTGGAACAAGGGCTCATTACAATCCAATGGCTCCTTTTATAATGACTAATAGGCTGTTCTAGAACATAAAGAAAGATAGAAACCCTAGCTTATGAAATCCCTTTGCTGCCCTTGATTTTGAATTTCAAAATTTGGTCAAAATGACCCATGTGAAGATTTTAGACTGTTGTTGAGGTTACAGCTGTTGTTGATGCAATCTTGGACGTTGTTTGGACCCTTTGGGAGCAAGAAATCCATATGGTTCGTTGATGAACTGTACCCCCTTTGTTTTCTAGCAAAAACGCAGCAGGGGACCATGGGGTAGCCATGTGGGATGTAGTAGTGACGTTTTTGGGATTGGGGATGTGATTAGGATTAGGGTAATTAGGTATCTGGACGAATAGGGGTTCTAATTATTGGGGATTAAGGATTTAGTGATTTTAGGGTTCATGGTGAAGAACATGGCTGTTTGATCTTGATTGGGTATTAATTAAGTGTTTCCCACCAACTAATTAAATATAATTAGTTTAAACTTTCAAAAAATACGTTTCCACCCCCTTGACTCTCTTCACTTCATCAATTTGTAAATAACAGCCAACAACTCTTAAATCCTATATATCAACTTTGCCAAAGTTGTCAAATATGGCACAAGCTTTTTCCAAACTTTGGGTAAGGACTAATGGTACAATAAATGCAATCTTCAAGGGCCAATAATGTAATATTTTGAAACTTTAGGACCAAACTTGTAATAATTGAGGTTTACAAGGGTCTAAAGTGACAAGTCTTAAAAAGTTGAGGGACCATTCTTGCCAAACTTCAATTCTTCAAGGACCATTTTGGAAATTCATGAATCGGGTCCGGTTCTTTGTGCGGCTTCGTTTCCCGTGTTCGTTTTTGCTTGATTCCTTTGATCTTTTGGTGAATTCACGATATCCGTACCTAAAATACACAATGAACAAACACAAGCATATATTTGGGTATTTTGATGATATTTTTAGCGTTTTAAGCCTGATTTGGACGATGAGACTATGTATAATTACAGTCTCATCACTCCCCCATACTAAACCATTGCCGTGTCCCCACGCAATGCTAGAATTAAGTAGCGTAGCACTTCCAAAATTCATTTTATGATGACATTTATTTAAGACATAAATTTAAATAAACTACTACACGCGTTTTAGACATAATGTATTGTTTTCATCACGAGAATGTGACTTTTAGGATCATAGAACAAGAACACGTGAATGCTTCGTTAGAAATAATTTTGTCGTCCTCGATTTTCACCCAATTCCATGCTAAGCGTGTAACGAGATCATTGTTATTATAAGTTAGCAACACGAACACATCTCATGAGTGTTAATTACGAACCTAAACTCCCTTATTCCTACTTGGTATCTCTTATATTTTATTATGTCTTAACGATCACGAGGATACATCATCAACTTATGCCTGAATAGAGATTAAGTCTAAAAATAGAAACTTAACGGTGTAACCAAAATCATTAAATTAATAATTCATCCTAATAGACAACGATGTCAAAAAATTAAGTCAACAAGAAGGATCGATAAACACGGTTTTATAACGGTTTTGAACATGAGACTTATTACCAAGACTTTTATACGCCCCCTAACGGAAGGGCCTTATTATCTTTGGTTTACCTCCATCTTTTATTCAACTTCGCCATGAAGCTTTTATTATGACTTCGGTCTTGCCTTGCCTTTTATTATCCGCCTCATCGGTGGTTTTATTAGCCAAAGACGTATATCCTCACGCTAAAGCGAATTTTGGATCTTTAAAGCTTCGAAGATTAAGGCTTGATTCACTTTCAATTTGGGCATAGATTTTTCGGCCTTGTGAGCTTCAAATTTTTGCTTAATTTAGGTGAGCACTTGAAATCTTATTATTAGGTGAAGCTTTCGATTATTCGGGTGCCAATACTTCAAAACCGTGACGCTGGCGATACCTTAATGTTTTCCCAATTTAATTACATGGAAGCTACCAAAACAAATTAGAAACCAACAATAGTGACTAAACCGCTAAATCAATATTTATTAACAATTTATTATGAAAAAGCGTTGAGAGAATAAGCTAATAATTACTACACATAAGATCGTGACGATTACGAGACTTATAAATAACTCTATCATTTCTCGTCCTCATTTAAGAGACTTAGCCTAAAAAGTTAAGGAATCGAAGCTAAGTGCTCAACACGCACGGTCGAGTCAAAAATTACTCTCGTTCTCACCATCAGAAAACCTACATTCGTGTCTTAAACACTTATGAAAAACTAGAAAAATTTTAAAATTTGGCCATTTTTAGCCTTATTTGCAACAAAACGATAGCAAAAAGATGAATATTGGATAGCGTGTTGCCGTAAGCACGGTGAAGTATCTACTCACCTGGCGCCGCTGCCGGGGATCGAACCCGGGTCACCCGCGTGACAGGCGGGAATACTTACCACTATACTACAACGATATACAATAACTGATTTATAGATATACAATAACTTACCGTGCTTACAAAATTTTTAATCTATTAATAACATTTACAATGTACATTAATAAAAACACTTTTTAAAAATTTATAAATTTATAGTTATTAATGTACATTGTTAATTTATAGATATACAATAACGATACGTTGTCTTAGACGAACTTATAAATTTTTAATTAACGACTATTACATAGTCTTTCCTGATGAGACTTGTAAATCGGGTCCCGTCTTGCTAAAACTAAACATTGTCCTCAATGTTTCGAGTCTAGAGGTGTAAACACCCCCATACTAGAGACGAAGTCGAATGCTTAATCTCGAGCATGGAAAGGGTAAAACGAATAACCTAAAAGCCATTTATGAATTATGCTAATAAGATAAACGTTAGAACATAAAAGGATATCATCGGATATCGGAATCTCCAAAGGCAACGATCGAAGCTCGAGTGATCCGTAAAACGAACACGAGAGGCTTCAATGATGACGATGAACCTAATAAATCACAATCACAAACAACCACGAAACAAAGGTAGGAAGAGCACAAGTCCCCTTGTTACGTTAACTAAGAAAGCGATAATATTTACAAGGATAAGCATGAGAATCCCCCACGAGGCACCTTGTTTTTGATAACCGAGTCAAAAGCTCGACTCGAATCCCCATAAATGTGATCATTTAGGGATAATCTTGGTATGGTCATTTTTGGTGGGGCTTACATGATAAACAAGTTTAATATCGATTTCAACTTGAACCGTTAAACATAATAATATTTAAGATTATAAAATACTTCAAAAATATTTGAAAAGTAAGAATTAAATAATGACCTTATTTTTGCGGGTTTTACATCCTCACCACCTTAGGAGAGCACCGTCCCGGGGCTTACTTCTCCTTAGGTCCGTCTACGAATAAATGCGGATACTTGCTCTTGAAGTAGTCCTCTCGCTCCCAAGTGTATTCGGGTCCACGTCGGGAATTCCATCGCACTTTCACTATCGGGATCCGACTTTGCTTAAGCCGTTTCACCTCTCGATCCATAATCTCCACCGGTTCTTCAATAAAATGCAGCTTGTCGTCCAGTTGAATCTCCTCAAGTGGAATTATCAAATTCTCGTCCGCCAAACACCTCTTAAGATTAGAAACGTGAAAAGTATTGTGAATAGCACTTAACTTCTCTGGCAATTCCAACTTATATGCCACAGGACCAACTCGATCAATAATCTTGAATGGACCAATATAACGTGGACTAAGCTTTCCTCGCTGCCAAATCGAATTACTCCTTTACAAGGTGATACTTTCAACATAACCATATCGCCAATATCAAATTCCAATGGTTTTCTCCTCTTATCCGCATAACTCTTCTGCCTACTACGAGCTGTCAATAAACGATTCTTGATTTGCACGATCTTCTCAGTCGTTTCTCTAATCAATTCAGGTCCCGTCAGCTGACTTTCTCCAACTTCACACCAACCAACTGGTGATCTACACTTTCGCCCGTAAAGTGCTTCAAATGGCGCAGCCTTTATACTGGCATGATAACTGTTGTTGTATGAGAACTCCACCAAAGGTAAGTGTCGATCCCAACTACCTCCAAAATCCATTACACAAGCTCGTAACATATCCTCCAAGGTCTGAATAGTCCTCTCACTTTGTCCGTCCGTTTCCGGATGATACGCAGTGCTCATATCCAACTGAGTCCCCAAAGCTCGCTGAAGCGATTTCCAAAACTCAGATGTGAACCGACTATCTCGATCAGAAATAATTGACCAAGGAACTCCATGTCTACAAACAACTTCCTTCAAATACAACCGAGTAAGTTTATCTAAGTCATCAGTTTTCTTTATCGGCAAGAAATGAGCCGACTTAGTCAACCGATCAACAATCACCCAAATCGTATCATAACCACTAGAAGTTCTCGGAAGTCCCGAAACAAAGTCCATAGTGATCTTCTCCCATTTCCATTATGGAATTTCAGGTTGTTGCAGTAAACCCGAAGGTCTCTTGTGCTCAAACTTCACCTTAGCACACGTCAAGCATTGACTAACATAAGTAGCAATGTTAGCCTTCATATTCGGCCACCAGTAACATTTCTTCAAGTCTTGGTACATTTTATCCGATCCTGGGTGAATCGAATATTTAGACTTATGAGATTCGTGCATAACTAGATCTCTCAGTCCTCCATACACCGGTAACCATACACGATTCTCGAAATACCGAATTCCGTCATCACGAATTTCGAATATAGGTGTCATCCTTCTACCCAAGTCTTCATCTCTCACATTCTCTTCCTTCATCGCCGTGGTTTGAGCTTTAAGTATTCGATTAGATAAATCAAAATAAGTTTTCATAGCTAAAGCTCTAACCCTTTTGGTTATTTCTCTGTCCTTCCTACTAAGTGCATCGGCAACTACATTCGCCTTGCCGGGATGATAGCAAATTTGAATGTCGTAATCACTCAACAATTCTACCCATCTTCTCTGCCTCATATTGAGCTCCTTCTGATCTAGAGTATGTTGCAGGCTTTTATGATCGGTATATACCACACTCTTTGTACCGTAGAGATAGTGTCTCCAAAGTCTAAGAGCAAAGACAACAGCTCCTAATTCCAAATCATGTGTAGTATAATTCTCCTCATGCTTCCTCAATTGACGAGATGCATACGCGATCACTTTCTCCCTTTGCATCAACACAGCACCAAAACCCTTACGTGATGCGTCACAATATACCACAAAGTCTTCAGCTCCGTCGGGCAAAGCCAAAATTGGTGCAGAACACAGCTTCCGCTGCGTGTAAATTTGGGGGTGTTAAATTGAGCAACTAGATTATTCCAAGAAATAGTATTCTCATTGTCATCATCATCATAATAGTATTGACGCACAAGAGGAGGGGTATAATCACTAAGATTAGAGACTTGCTCTTGTTGCTGTCGCTTTTCCTCGTCCCTAACTTCTTTAATCAGAACAACGGCTTCTTGAAGTTGCAAAACAATGGAGTGTGTTTCTTCATTCAAAGTAGTGAGTTGTTGGGCAATACGAATTCTCTGAGAGGATTGATGATTGAGGTTGGGATGTGGGGGCTCACAGTTATGAAAACCAGAATTATAGTACGGATGTGGCTCATAGTAAGTCATCGGTTGAGAAGAATTAGAACACGGATTTGGTTCATAATAATCCATCGGTAAAGAAAAATGAGGACACGGATCTGGCTCATAATAATCCATTGGCTGACAATAAGAAGTATCGTGAGGGCCCCCACAGTTGTTGCAAAACGGGTGAGGAGAAAGACTGGGTGCGTCTTGTGGATAGCTGTTATCATTGTCATAATTGTACCCCGGTTCTTGCCCGTGACCATACGGGTATCGAACCGGGCACGAAACATGCCAATGAGAATCGCTTCCGCAATAGATGCACGGGGGAACAGGAGGAGGTGGATTCAAAAAGGACGAATTAGTCGAGTTGCACAAAGGACAAAATCCGAATAGGAATTGTGTATTGTCGATATCGTTTCCGCACCGCTCACATGTACACCATTGACAAGAGTCGTTCCTAGATAATTGTTTCCCACACCCAACGCAATGGACATAAGAATCCATAAAGAAAAATAGATAAGCAAGAAGAATATTTTTGGGGCAAAACTTTGAAAAAGAAATGCTTATTATGATTTTTCAAATGTTTTTGGATTTTTGAAAATTTTGGACACGAAATATAACGTTCACGAGTGAACGGATCCCAAAATCCAACGCGTCTCTCACAAAAAAAACGTTAATCCTCACGAAAAGAGCCGGCAGCGGCGCCATTTTAATGCACATATTTTGCTAGTTTGAAAATTCGTTTCTCGGTATCTTCTCGAATTGATCACGGTTCAAAGTGTGAGATTAGTTGTTCTTGGTGAATCAAATAGGGAAGGGTTGTCGTTTAAATCTAATTAAAAATAAAGACTTGAAACAATAAAAATAAAGACGCTAAAAGGAAACAATGAAAGATAAAAACTTGGCGAAAAGTAAATGACGAGAAATCAAAAGGGAAATAAAGTAAATGACGCAAACTAAAACTTAAACGAAAGGGAAGGCAAGTAAAAATGCAAATAAGGAAAAAGGCGGGAAAAATAAAGCTTAAAACTAAAAACTGAAAAACTCATTTGGAATATCACCCTCATCCGGAATAACAAAGCTCATCCGGAATATGTCACTTATCCGGAATAAACTAGTTGATCCGGAATATTGAGTTTGATCCAAAATAAAAAGAAAATAATGTTGATTCGGAATATGAGCCTTGATCCGGAATAACCAACATTCCGGATGAAACAACTTGATCCGAAATAAATAATATTCCGCATGAAGAGTTTGATCCGGAATAAATGATATTCCGAACGAAGGAGCTTGATCCGGAATAAATAATATTCTGAATGAAGGACCTTGATCCGGAATAAATGATATTTCGAACGAAGGAGCTTGATCCGGATTAAATGATATTCCGAACGAAGGACCTTGATCCGGAATAAACGATTATTCCGAATGAAGAACAAAGAAAACAGTCGATCCGGAATCTAGGCAGCAATAAGAACAGTAAAGAACAGGGAAGAACATGAAGGCACGAATTTAATCAAATCTAACCAAAACAAATCAAAAGATTAACCCAAAACAACCAATAAACATCCACTAACAATAACCAATCAAAACAAATCAACAAAACTAACAAATAAAGCCAAATCAATCAAAACCCACTTGATTGAAAACTATAAAAATATCAAGAACACAACCACAAAGATTAGACATAAACAAGAAAGGTAGATGAGAGATTAAACAAGAAAAGTAAAGATTCAAGAACAATAAAATAAAACTTACTTGGAAATTAAATGAATTAAAGGTGCAATACATGAAATTAAGGTGCAAGAAATTAAATAACAAGGTATGAAAATGGTGGAAGTGGTGGTTTGTCAAGCCACCCAACAACTACAAAATGAAGAAGATCTAAACTATATATAGGGGAGGAGGTGGTTAGTGGAAGGAAGCTTCCTCCCCTCTTTCCTGTTTCTCTAATTGCGTCATTAGTCCTTAATCTTCTTTAATCTTTTGACTTTAATGACTTTGTCTCGGGATTTCTTCAAAATCGTCTTGTAATCTTCAATAAATTAGACTTGAGTTCTTCGGCTTTTCGTAAACTTTCGTCTTTTGACTTTTTCTTCGATAAATCTTCAGAATTGGTCTTGGACTTCCGTTCTTTTTCCACTCTTGATTTCTTGACTTCGTCTTTTGTCTTTTTCTTCGATAAAAGCCCGTGAAATCCCGTGTTTTCTTCACTTTTCACCTTTTCGTCCTAAATCACAACAAAAACACAAACCACGCATAATTCCGACATAAATGACATAAAATACACGTTTTGTCTCGGTTATTATTGTGATTAAGTGGTAAAAAGGATGGGTGTTTACACACCTATTAATACTCGGTTTTACCCTAGTATAAAATAATGTTAGTCCCAAGTCTTTTCGAATTGAAAATCGGTCTTAAATGCGACTCAATTGTCTTTTGGTGAATCAAGATAATGGTTTGGTTTGTTTGTCTAATTATGAGCAAGTAATTAAAGTGTCGTTGAGTAAATGGAAGAATTAAGATTAATACTAAAATGACGAGTAAAAATTAAATGCATATAAACTTAAAGGTAAAATGGAAAAGTACTAACACACTAAATAAAACTAACACTTGGAAAATCTTCTGAAAAATAAAAAGTACTATAAGAAAGTAAGATCGAAAGAAACCAAAACGAGCCAAAAGAGGCCCGATCGGAATGTATTCCGATCGGTTGATCGGAATGTAGGTAAAATACCCAATCGGAATACTAGGGACAAGGGGCAGTCGGAATAAGTGGAAAAGAGCCCGATCGGAATAACAAGAAAATCACACCTATCGGAATATTAAGCAAATGGTCAGATCGGAATGTAGGCTAACAATCCCAATCGGAATACTAAGTCGAACATCAAATCGGAATATGCAAATAGGCCTGATCGGAAAGTTTGTGTGTGCCAATCGGAAAGTCAAAGCCCTCTTCCCATTGGACTCAATCGGAAAGAGGGGAGGGCTGCTCGGAAAAAGGGACCAATCGGAAAGGGGAGTTGTACCCCTTCCTAAAATTGTGGAAATCGGTTAAGCAAGTGAATAAGCTATATTTGAGAGCTTATCACAAAACTAACCCGAATCAATGCCTAAACCGGATCAAATAAGCACTAGAATCAACTTATCAAACCGAAATTAAGCAACTTTTTAGATTAAACAATAAAAACATAAACTTTTTAAGGAAGATTTTTATAAACTAAATAAGCTAATCATAAAAATAAGCCAATAAGCACAAAAGTCTTAAAGCTTAATCAAATGAAAACTTATGAAATGATCAAGAGATTAACTTTATAAGCACGAATTCAATTAGAACAACACGGATCACATGATAATCGCACCAAAATCAATCTTAAATCAAAGAAAAGTAGAATGAGATTAAGAAATAAAAGCTTAAAATGGAACTTGATTAATGAAAATAAGCAATACAAAGTGTTTAATCTTGAGAGATTAAAAGAAAAGATGAACTAGTGAGAGAAAGTTTAAGACTTTCTCTCTCTAAAACTAGAGAAAACTAAAAAAAGTGAAAATTAACTAAAAATATAACCACCCTCCTAATGACTATTAGGAGGGTATTTATAGGGAAGGTGGAAGGAGTGCATGTGTTGCATCTTCTTTCTTGCTTTCTTCACGTTTTCTCGACTCGACTTTAATTCTTCGTCTTTGTCGTCTCGGGATTTGAACTTGTCTTTTAATTTTCTTCTTCTATTAGACTTAAGTTCTTCGACTTCGTTAAACTTCCGTCTTTTGACTTTTTCTTCGATAAATCTTCAGAATAGGCCTTGGACTTCCGTTCTTTTTGCACTCTTGATCTTTTGACTTCGTCTTTTCCCGTTTTCTTCGATAAAAGCCCGTGAAAGCCCGTGTTTTCTTCCTTTTTCATATTTTGGTCCTAAAACACAATAAAAACACAAACCACGCATAATTCTGACTTTTACGACATAAATCACACGTTTTGGTCTTGTTATTATTGGAAATAAGTGGTAAAAGGATAAGTGTTTTCACACTTATTAAATCCCCTACACTTGACCATTGCAATGCCCTCATGCAATGCATTAATTTTAAAGCACGGTTTACATTTTCCATCATAAATAACCCACCTTGGCCTTTATTAAGTACTGAACATAAAAGATAGAAATAAGTAAAGAAATTAAAAACTTACATTGGGTTTTGGCGGCCATGAACGTTTATCATCCTCAAGTTTCACGTTCCCCATACCAAGCTTAAAAACGAGATCATTGTTATTATAAGTTAGCAAACTATCACGAACTCATGTGGGCCAATTATTCACTTAGACTCCCTTATTCCTAAGTGTATCTCTTATATTTTATTTTTGTCTTGAATGATCACGAGGATGCATTGTTCGACTTATTTCGATAGTTATTTAGGCCGAAAATAAAGTGAACGATTTAATCAATAGTTAGCTAAAGGACCAAATCTTTTAAAACTGCTTCTCGGGACCTCATAAAGTTCATATCTTGGCATAACTCGCTTCACGATTTGAGACCTTTCTCGGATCGATATTTGGCAGCGACTTCATACTTCGAATCTTTGAGAGACGTTCTTGAAATTATTGTGACAATCCGTCAATTTATGGTCGATATTTTATTCTCAATATTTGTTTGAAAACATTATTTTAATGTTACAATATGAACTCACTTATTTTTGGGAAGAAATTTGGATTTACGTCTTGAAGTAGCATCGACTACGTCTAAACCGGAGGATTCAACGTTGCGTGCTTACGTTTACATACACCGTCCTTGGTGACAGACCGACATTTCAGAAAATAAATTTGTCCGTGAATATTATTTTGGAGTTTTAAATTTGTGTTGGTTCATAAACTCACAAATTTACGAGAAGAGATTAGGACTTACGATTTTATTTTAACGTCCTTTACGACTAAACCGGAAACCCTAGGATTACGTATTTACGTTTTCGAACTCCGCTTTTGATGAGACAATTTTTATTAGATTTGTTTTGTTCCGTTGATTCATAATTTATAAAAACGTTTTTCGTAAAACGACCCGAGGGCACGCAAATCGAGGAAACTAGAATCGAGGAATACCCGTAAATTAGCGGGATGGGACAAAACAAGTTTATCCCACCCCACTCAAAAGGGAGGCCAACTAATGCCACCACATCATTTGATGTGTCAAACTTGTAACTATAGCTTACACATGTAAGCTTAAGCTTAACATGTAAGCTACATCCTCCACCAAACCATCAAAACCACTTCATTTTACCATTTGCTCTCATAACTCATGCAAACCACTCACCAAACTCTCTCCTCTATCTCTAAATTTCGTCCAAGAACAACCAAAGACTCCCATTTTGATCTTGTTTTAACCATGAAATCCTATGTTATTCATACATATGATGATGCCCTCTTGAAGATCTATTGAATGGTGGTGATTATAACATCCAAAAAGAAGTTTCCTTGGTGTCTTGAGGCTGATTTTCCACAAGGTGTTTATGAAGAATGGTGGTCTTGAAGATGGTCTTGGTGCATCACAAGTTTCTCCATCAAAATCCATGTTTTGATCACAACCTACATCATCATGGTGGTATAAAGATTATCCTCCTCATCTTCTTGTTATTTTGATTATGTAAACATGTATTTTATTTCCTATTTTATATGTATATGATGATTATATGATGATAAAAATGTTATGTGGGGATTTGGTGTTGATAAACATGATTAAAAAGGTGAAAAACTATAAAGAACAAGGTTAAAATCTTGGTTAAAAGTGATGGCTGTATAAAACAGTAAAGAAACAGGTCATGGGCTGATAAAATGATGAAGTAGAATCTATTTACAGTAAGCTATATGTCTTGTACACATGTGAGAGTTGGACATGCAATGGAATCAAAGTAATGAGTGAGATATGATCAAAACAAGTTAGATGGTCTAATCTGAATAAGCAGTTTTGTAGGGACTGTTAAGGCAGGTTGAACTCAAAATGGGCAGTAGCTATAACTAAGTTAAATGTAGCACATAATATGAAGAAATTGTCACCCAAAAATGAGCTTCTAATTCATTATATAACTCTAGATATGGTAAAAATGGTGAACATGAAGATAAAAATCAGATTTTTGGAATTAATGTTTATTATTATTATATAAGCACTCACATTTTATTTTATAAAATGTAAAATAAAAACCCACTAACTTATAAAACTTATTTATATAGATATATAAAATGTTAATTAAATGGATAAATTACTTAAATGGTGGTGAAATAATATTTATAAAGTAATAAAAACTATAAACTTGATTTTTACGACTTTTTCGGCTATCGCCGTAAAATTAACGTTTTTCGCCAAATAAAACTTAGACGACCAAACCCGTCTAATGTAAAGTTTATAAAAGTCACATACTGATATATAAGTATCTAATACAAGTAAAAACCGATAAAACCCGAACTATAAGAAATACGGACATTTACGAGCTAATTAAGCATATTGGACTAATAATTGGACTAAATAAGATAAAAACTTGTATAAAGAACTTATTGGGCTTAACCCATTTGGGCCCAACATGGAAAGTATACATACTGATAAAATAAGTATAACAAGGACTAAAACAAGCTAAAGAACTTATAATAAGCTTATTGGACCTAAAACACGTAAATAGGTAAAACGAGAAAACTAGTATAAAAGTTATCGACACATAAGACAAAAATGAGTAAATGAGGATATGTAAACCCACTTGATCATCATATATATAAAATCATCATATGTATACATAATTGTTATTTTTATAAAGTCATTGGACATGAGTCTAAGACGAGTATTATTTGTCTAGGTTTCCGTGATGGAAGCACGTACCTTACGTCCGAATTGCCGATAAACCGCATTCCCACATCAACGTGAGTTCATAGCCTCGCACTCTTTTAAATGTTTTTATAAATGTTTTATAAACCCGCGAGGGAGATAACATGTTAGTTTTTATTAAATAGGACACCATTTGTCCCGATTGTTTGTTTATTGATTTTGGACCCGAATGATTGAATGACCCGATTGTATGACCCGATAAATGATTAAAGGACCCGATAGATGAAAATAAATGGATTATTAAAGTTAGGTTATGTCACTAAAAGTCCCATTAGCATGAATAGTGAACTACCGGGATTTGGTAGACGCTTATGCATTTAATAGTACTATTTGGGGACGATCACCCCAGTTCGCGCCTTGACGGTTGATCCCCGTCGTGCCACATTGATTGGTAAGCGAATTTATGTATGAGAAGATTTCCATAGCGTGACCTTTGTGACGACATGCTACTTTAGATGGGCAAAACTGGTATCGGGTTAGCTACCCGTTTTGGTTTAGTAAGGTAACAATGTCATGCGGCTTATAATAATCCAAACTAACGAAATACTACTAGACGCTTCGAATTACGATGTATTGCCTGACTAGCAATACAGGGTCATACTAATGATATTATGTTTGTGTTTTGGTTTTCATAACCATATTCATATAATGGTTTTTACTTGATTTTATACAACGTTATAAGACGTATTGTATGATGTTTTTACGACATTGGCTCGTATAATGATTTTTACGGCAAATGCCTATATTATGATTTTCGATAAGGATTTTTATAAAATGACTTTGGCTATTTTATGGCCTATTAAAATGATTTGTACAAAATGATTTTTAGTAATAATTTTATACTGATATTATATTGATGGAATTTGTTAAACTCTATGAATTCACTCGGCGTTATCGCTGACCTTTTCTTTTAACATGTTTTATCTCAGGTACTTGAAGGTAATTCTCGGGAAAACGACAAGAATTCATGGCCCGCACCTAAACTATATTTTCCATTCAAATACTTTGTAAAACTTTGTATGAAATATAATGACTTGGGACCGATGTAACTTTGATATTTATGAATGGAAATGATTTATTATTAAACAACGCGATTTTTATGCGTTGTCTATGATGTGAGTAATGTGCTATCCTGTAACACCAACTAGTCTTCCGCTGTACTAAGTTGTATAAATTTGGGGGTGTTACAATTATGGTCTTCTCTTCATAATAGGAATTTCTTCTCTTGAAGTTTTGAGAGATTCTTCATCTTTGGACCACGACTTCTTCATTTTTCTCCAATCTTTATTTTGGACTTTGATATACAACGATCCGCCTCCTTTTAGGACTTTGATCTATTTATCCTCATACCTTGTTAGGGTCTTTTCGGATAGACTTCTCCATGACTTTTGGGGAGTTCTTGCTTTTCGTCGTGTGTCTTGATCCTTCATATAGATTTTCGATAAATGATTCTTCACATCACTTTTGGATCTTTAGCAACAAAATATAGCCCTCATGCCTTGTTAGGGCCTTTTCGGACTCGCCAATCTTCGCATCCCGCTTCAATAAGTTATGCCTTAGCTATGAACTCTAATCCGTACCGAGCAACTTTTAAACGATCTGGGGCTAGAAGCTAAGTAACCTTTCAAATCGTACAACTTTATTTATTAGCAGATAAATTTATTAACAAGCGAAGGGAGAATAGGCTTATAATTAACTCACATAAATTCCCGAAAGAATACCAAACTTATAATTGACTCTATCATCTCTCGTTCTCCATAATTTAAAATCTCAAGGAATGAGACTCGTGGATGCTTAGCCTATTAAATCAAAGTTTTGGGTTTTCGAGTCGCCTATAGGATCTTGCAAATTCTTAGACTTTTTCAAGTTTAGAAATCGCGTTTTAAAGTTCCCTTGATAAACGACTCTCTAGGATCAATTATATGAACTTGCGAAAAGTTCTTGTTCTTAACCCGTGAGAGTTAAGACTTTCGCGTTTTATAGCTCCCTATATAAAAGCCTAGCAAAACTTGACTTAAACACGTTAAGGATACTAGCTAGAGTAAACTTAGGCAAGTAAACTCGGGTTGAGTCAAAATGTTCACGACTAAGAAAGATCTAAACCACTTTATTGAAAATTATTCTAGCAATGGAAAGAAAATAAACATAACAAAGGCAAATACAACTAGGCCAAAATAGATTAAAAAATTTGAAAAATGTCGAAAAATCAAATTTTCCGGTTAAAATGAGGACAAATACAAGGAAAAGACCACTTACTTCGATAGAAGTCCCCCCTACACTTGAGATAAACATTGTCCTCAATGTTTAAGCATGTGGGAGTAAACTCCCCTACACTTAGGACATTGTGCACTTTGTTTAAATCTTGCTAAGGAAAGGACCACTAAAGTGAATTCAATGTGAACATATAGAATATGAAATATTGAATCACAAGAGTTTAGGATAGAACCAGGAAGATGGGAACACGGTATCACGGTTCGTCAAAAGTCATCAAGATGCTCTCTGAAGCTTAAATCCCTGCATAGCACAAGAAACAAGACAACAAACATATGCGGGGCTCCCCCTACACTTATTATGAAAGCAGTAACGGATAGAACACGGGTTGCCTCCCGAGAAGCGCTTGTTTTTGTTCACCGAGTCACGAGCCTGACTCGACCCAAATTTAGTTCATGGGGAACGTGGTGAGGGATGGAATCATCTCATGAGAGATGTCCTCACCAAAGTACAGCTTCAGACGCTGGCCATTCACCTTGAAGTTGGGCCCATTTGGTTGAGAAAGCTCAATGGTCCCATAAGGAAAGACTTTGGCGACGGTGAATGGACCAGACCAGCGGCTCTTCAACTTGCCAGAGAAGATCTTCAACCGAGAGTTAAAGAGTAAGACTTGATCACCAACGTGGAACTCTCGGTTCTTGATTTTAGCATCGTGGATAATCTTCTTCTTCTCCTTGTAGATCAGTGAGTTCTCATAAGCTTCATTCCTCAGTTCATTTAGCTCGTTGAGTTGAACCTTGCGATGATCACCGGCTTTGTTGATGTCGAAGTTAGCCCACTTCAAAGCCCAGTGCGCCTTGTGTTACAGCTCGATGGGTAGGTGGCAAGCTTTCCCGTACATAAGACGATAAGGTGTACAACCGATCGGGGTCTTGTAAGCAGTACGGAAAGCCCACAGAGCATCATCTAACTTATTGGCCCACGCGGCGCGATGTTCTCCCACAGTACGCTCCAAAATTCTCTTCAAGCCACGATTGGAAATCTCAGCTTGCCCATTGGTTTGTGGATGATAGGCGGTGGAAAGACGGTGAGTGACACCATACTTAGCCATGACTCTTGCAAATTGATCGTTGCAAAAATGAGTCCCGCGGTCACTGATAATAGCACGAGGAACGCCAAATCGAGCGAAAAGCTGCTTCAAAAAGTTCACAACCACCCTCGCATCATTCGTAGGAAGAGCCTTGGCTTCAACCCATTTAAAAACGTAGTCGACGGCGACGAGGATGTACTTGTTCCCTTTGGAGGATGGAAATGGCCCCATAAAGTCGATGCCCCATACATCAAATATTTCACATTCCTGTATGAAATTTTGAGGCATCTCATCCTTATGTGTGATCTTGCCTTGACGTTGGCAAGCATCACAATGCTTAACCATTTCGTGAGCATCACGATAAATGGTGGGCCAGTAGAATCCAGAATCAAACACTTTCTTAGCGGTGTAGTTGGGACCAAAGTGACCACCGGTGGGTCCTTTGTGGCAAGCTTGGAGAATGTCAAAAGCTGCCGGTCCGTCAACACATCGACGAATAATCAGATCAGCACACTGTTTGAATAGAAAAGGGTCATCCCAAAAGTAAGTCTTAACATCATTCAAGAACTTCTTCTTTTGTTGGGATGTTAACCCTTTGATGAGAATACCACCCGCTAAGTAGTTTGCAATGTCCGCAAACCACGAGGTGTCATCAAGATTGAGATTTATAGACATTAAGGTCTCAAGGGGGAAAGAGTCATTGATCTCTTTGTTCGGATGATCCCCCTGATATGGATCCTCAAGTCTGCTCAGATGATCCGCGGCCAGGTTTTCGGCTCCCTTCTTGTCACGAATTTCAATGTTGAATTCTTGAAGGAGTAAAACCCAGCGAAGAAGTCTTGGCTTAGCATCTTGCTTTGTCATCAAGTACTTCAACGCGGAATGGTCCGTGTATACGATGGTGGGGGATAAAACAAGATAGGGGCGAAATTTCTCAAAAGCATAGACAACAGCTAAAAGCTCTTTTTCGGTTGTCGTATAATGCAATTGAGCCCCTGTCATTGTTTTGCTAGCATAGTGGATTGGTTGGAAGTGTTTATTCACTCGTTGGCCCAAAACCGCACCAATTGCAAAGTCGCTAGCATCGCACATCAATTCAAAAGGCAGCTCCCAATTTGGGGTAACCAAGACCGGTGCCTTAGTTAGCTTATACTTAAGAAGATTGAAAGCTTCGAGACACTCTTTAGAAAAGATAAAAGGAGTATCTTTTTCCAAGAGGTGGGTCATCGGGCGAGCGATTTTAGAGAAATCCTGAATGAATCTACGATAGAAGCCCGCATGACCCAAATAACTTCTCACACCCTTCACGGTTGAAGGTGGAGGTAATTTGGCTATGACATCTACTTTAGCACGGTCGACTTCAAGACCGGCTTTAGAGATTTTGTGTCCTAGCACAATGCCTTCTTTTACCATAAAATGGCATTTTTCCCAATTCAGAACAAGGCGAGTGTCTTCGCACCGCTTAAGCATACGTTCCAAATTGGCAAGGCAGGAAGAGAAGGAATCCCCGAAGACCGAGAAATCATCCATGAAGACTTCCATGGTTTGCTCAACCATGTCATGAAAGATAGCCAACATGCACCTTTGGAAAGTCCCGGGGGCATTGCATAAGCCAAAAGGCATTCGTTTATAAGCAAAGGTGCCATAGGGACAAGTGAATGTTGTCTTTTCTTGATCTTGGGGATCGATGGGTATTTGAAAATAACCCGAGAAACCATCAAGAAAGCAGTAATATTCATTACCCGCTAAACGTTCAAGCATTTGGTCCATAAAAGGTAGAGGGAAATGATCCTTTCTCGTGGCATCATTGAGTTTGCGGTAGTCTATACAAACTCTCCACCCAGTAACGAGACGGGTAGGAATTAACTCGTTGTTTGCATTGGGCACAACGGTGATTCCGCCTTTCTTAGGCACACAATGGACTGGACTAACCCATGGTGAATCCGAAATAGGGTAAATCATACCCGCATCAAGAAGTTTGATAACCTCTTTTTTGATGACTTCATGGATTTTGGGATTCACCCTTCGTTGGTTTTGAATTGTGGGCTTATAGTCATCCTCCATGAGAATTTTATGTGTGCAGAAATGAGGATCAATTCCACGGATGTCGGAGATTTTCCAAGCGATAGCTCTTTTATGCTTCTTCAACACGGCGACAAGTCGGGCTTTTTCGTCTTCTTTCAGATCCTTTGCGATGATGACCAGTAGCTTCGCGTCGTCTTCTAGGAAAACGTACTCAAGATGAGGGGGTAGGTCCTTAAGCTCAAGAGTAGGAGGATCCTCAATAGATGGTGAAACTAACGATGGATCATCATTAGTCACCTCTTTAGGAGCAGGAGGAGAAAACGGGTCCTCATTGAGAAGTCTCTCAATAGTACGAATGTCTTCATCCCAATTGGTGGACAAATTATCATACTTAATATCGAGAGGACCCAAGCTAGCTTCGAAGTCATCCAAGCCACTTTCTCCAAAAGGAGTCAATGCTGGAGCAATTGAGGCAACGGTCTCAACATTGGGTAGAGAAGAAAGAGTACTTTTGCAAGCATCATGAAAATGTCCGTCACAAGCCTCATCGAGAACATCAATAGCATTAACACTCTCATACGAATAAGGTTGCTTAGAAATATTACCCATGTTGAAGACAATTTTGTCGTCACCAACTCTCATGATTATTTCGCCTGCGGCTACATCAATAAGAGTGCGACCGGTCCTCAGGAATGGACGTCCAACAATTAATGGAACACGAGGATCCATCTCGTAGTCAACGACGACAAAATCCGCCGGGAAGGTGAATTTATCGACGCCAACAAAGACATCTTCAGCTATCCACACTGGATAAGCAACCGTACGGTTGGCTAATTCCAAAGTCATTTTGGTGGGGACTAGCTCGGGGAGAGATAATTGCTTCCAAACACTTAGAGGCATTAAGTTTATACTGGCACCTAGATCGGCTAGGGCCATGCAATTCTCTACTCCCGGGAAGTTGCAAGGAATCAAGAAGCGACCCGGATCACCAAGTTTGGTGGGAAATTGCCTTAAGAGTACTGCGGAGCAGTTCTCATTAAGTTGGGTCTGAGCGATGTCAAGAAGCTTTTCTTTATCACTTAGGAGATCTTTAAACATCTTAGCGTATTTGGGCATGTGAGCGAGAGCCTCGGCAAAGGAGATGTTAAAATTCAATTGTTTAAACATTTTTAGAAAGTTTGAAACCTGAATATCATCCTTGCTATTTTGCTTCTCTTTCCTCAACCTTGAAGGATAAGGTATATTGGATGAAGAAGAAGGCTTTAATGGAATAGGATCACTCACATCCACGGGTGGTGGGGAAATGGGGATAGAAGGTGAAGGAGGTGAAGAAAGTTGCTCGTTTTCCTTGTTCACAATCACGGGTGGAGGTATAGGAAGCTCGGGTTCCATATAACCTTTTCCACTACGAGTGGTGATTGCTTTCATCTCCCCTCTTGGATTCGCAACGGTATTACTCGGAAGAGTACCCGAAGAAGAGGGTTGATTACTTTGGATGAGCGAACCAATCATATCACGAAGGTGAAAAGCTTGATTGTTAAAAGAGTTTTGCATGTTTGCATTAATTGCATCACTGTGTTTGGCCATATCATTCCTTAGCTCGGCTCGAATATCGTTCCCTTGTTTTGCCATTTCTCCCTTCAAGTTGCGGACTTGACACTGAAGATTCGTCACCAATTCCCGATTAGTCTTCATAAATGTCTCGACATCTGGATTCACTGTCATCGGTTGATTGAGAGGTGGAGCCTGGTAAGCTTGAGAATTTCCTTGAGTTGGGTATGGGTTTCTTTGGGATTGATATTGATTATTTGCACGAGGTTGGGATTGGTTTGCAGGAGGGAAACCGGGAGGAGCAAGATAATTGTTGGAGCGATAACTTAGCAAGTTACGGTCTCCTTGAGGGCGAGCTTGATAGCCTCCCGTGGGATAAGTACCATATGCTGCGTTAACGTCTTCAGAATAGTTGTCGTGAGTAGAAGGACACTCATTGTAGGAATGAGGACCACCACATGTGTCACAAGAAATAGCAACGGCTTTAGCTTGTTGGGTTTGGTTAGAAGTCAAAATTTGGAGACTTTTGTTAATATCAAGAATAGCACGTTCCAAAACAGACGAGTTGGTGGTGGAAGAAGTAGATGAAACATTGACTCTCTGATTAGATCTTGAGGATGCGGAAGAATCCCAATTCTTGTGGTGAGTAGTCATGTTTTCAATCAACTCTCGACACTCTTCCGGTCTCCTTTTCATAAAAGTACCACCGGCGGCGGCATTGATCGTGTCACGATCACGAAAAGTGAGACCATTGTAAAAGGTGTCAATGAGAGTGACGGGGAGCATATTGTGATTAGGACAGCGGTCGATCAAATCATTGTAGCGTTCCCAAGCATCGAAAAGCGATTCATCATTCTCTTGCATAAATCCACTGATTTGGTTACGAAGGCTAGTGACCATGGATGGGGGAAAGTAGCGCGATAAAAAGCGTTGAGTCATGTCATTCCACGTATGAATAGAATTCTTAGGAAGACGGTCAAACCATTTTTCGGCATGGTGAGAAAGCGAGTGTGGAAAAAGTTGGAGGCGAAGGTCATCCATAGAAATACCGGGGGACTTCATGCTTTGAGTGATAGTAATGAATTTGTCGAGGTGTTTGTTGGCATCATCATTAGGCATTCCGGTGAATGGATTAGTTTGCACTTGTTGGATCATGTGATGCTTCAACGAAAACTCTTGAGCCATGATATGCATCGGCGCAATCGGGCCTCCGCGTCCGTTCATAGTGGGTTGACACAATTCCTCCATGGTTCGTAAATCAGGTAGAAGGACATTGTTGTTGTTGTTGTTGTTGTTATTCAAATTGTGTTGAGGTGGGTGATTATTGTTGTTATTAACACCAGCCATATCTAAATCTTCACGAGTCTCGGGCTCAGAATAGTTCGAAGATCTAGTACGCATACACCTGCAGAAGAAAAATATACACAAAGAGAATACCTATATAATATTTTTTTGTTTTTATAGGGTTTTTAAATGTTTTTGTATTTTTGAAGAGTTTTATATTTTTTAGGATTTTTGAAAATTTTTATAGCAATGAAAATAACGTTCAAAGAACGGATCCCAAAATTCAATGCGTCTCTCACTAGAAGCCGTTTATCTTAACGAAAAGAGCCGGCAGCGGCGCCATTTAATACTCGGTTTTACCCTAGTATAAAATAATGTTAGTCCCAAGTCTTTTCGAATTGAAAATCGGTCTTAAATGCGACTCAATTGTCTTTTGGTGAATCAAGATAATGGTTTGGTTTGTTTGTCTAATTATGAGCAAGTAATTAAAGTGTCGTTGAGTAAATGGAAGAATTAAGATTAATACTAAAATGACGAGTAAAAATTAAATGCATATAAACTTAAAGGTAAAATGGAAAAGTACTAACACACTAAATAAAACTAACACTTGGAAAATTTTCTGAAAAATAAAAAGTACTATAAGAAAGTAAGATCGAAAGAAACCAAAACGAGCCAAAAGAGGCCCGATCGGAATGTATTCCGATCGGTTGATCGGAATGTAGGTAAAATACCCAATCGGAATACTAGGGACAAGGGGCAGTCGGAATAAGTGGAAAAGAGCCCGATCGGAATAACAAGAAAATCACACCTATCGGAATATTAAGCAAATGGTCAGATCGGAATGTAGGCTAACAATCCCAATCGGAATACTAAGTCGAACATCAAATCGGAATATGCAAATAGGCCTGATTGGAAAGTTTGTGTGTGCCAATCGGAAAGTCAAAGCCCTCTTCCGATTGGACTCAATCGGAAAGAGGGGAGGGCTGCTCGGAAAAAGGGACCAATCGGAAAGGGTAGGTGTACCCCTTCCTAAAATTGTGGAAATCGGTTAAGCAAGTGAATAAGCTATATTTGAGAGCTTATCACAAAACTAACCCGAATCAATGCCTAAACCGGATCAAATAAGCACTAGAATCAACTTATCAAACCGAAATTAAGCAACTTTTTAGATTAAACAATAAAAACATAAACTTTTTAAGGAAGATTTTTATAAACTAAATAAGCTAATCATAAAAATAAGCCAATAAGCACAAAAGTCTTAAAGCTTAATCAAATGAAAACTTATGAAATGATCAAGAGATTAACTTTTTAAGCACGAATTCAATTAGAACAACACGGATCACATGATAATCGCACCAAAATCAATCTTAAATCAAAGAAAAGTAGAATGAGATTAAGAAATAAAAGCTTAAAATGGAACTTGATTAATGAAAATAAGCAATACAAAGTGTTTAATCTTGAGAGATTAAAAGAAAAAGATGAACTAGTGAGAGAAAGTTTAAGACTTTCTCTCTCTAAAACTAGAGAAAACTAAAAAAAGTGAAAATTAACTAAAAATCTAACCACCCTCCTAATGACTATTAGGAGGGTATTTATAGGGAAGGTGGAAGGAGTGCATGTGTTGCATCTTCTTTCTTGCTTTCTTCACGTTTTCTCGACTCGACTTTAATTCTTCGTCTTTGTCGTCTCGGGATTTGAACTTGTCTTTTAATTTTCTTCTTCTATTAGACTTAAGTTCTTCGACTTCGTTAAACTTCCGTCTTTTGACTTTTTCTTCGATAAATCTTCAGAATAGGCCTTGGACTTCCGTTCTTTTTGCACTCTTGATCTTTTAACTTCGTCTTTTCCCGTTTTCTTCGATAAAATCCCGTGAAAGCCCGTGTTTTCTTCCTTTTTCATATTTTGGTCCTAAAACACAATAAAAACACAAACCACGCATAATTCCGACTTTTACGACATAAATCACACGTTTTGGTCTTGTTATTATTGGAAATAAGTGGTAAAAGGATAAGTGTTTTCACACTTATTACCTATCAACCATTGTCATCTTCAGTGACATTGAGAACTTCTTCAAGGTTGGCCATGTACGAGTAATGTGCTTCAAGTTCTTGATCAGAGGCTTTATCATCAGTGTCATCAAGCATGGCTCCTTCCTCAGCCGACAATTTAACCCCAACTTCCATCTTCTTGCATAACAGCATCTTTTCCTTATGATAGCCAGAGTCCCTAACCCGTTTCGGCTTCCTACATTCCTTTTCCATATGCCCATAGCCTTGACAATTAAAGCATTGAATCCCACTTTGCTGAACTACTTAAGTACCAACAGTTTCCCTGTTCCCAGCAGCAGTAGCAATCCTTTGAGCATCATACTTAGCAGTTTGTCGATCATACCGTGTAGAACCCTTAACATGTGTTGGATTACGTCGATCATACCTTGGAGGACTTTCATTACGTTGACGTGTATCATACCTTCGAGGACTCTCAACATATTGGTTCCTTGTATTTGATGATGTTCGAAGATTGTTGTTGGTGGGTTTGAAGATTTTCTTGTATGTCTTCATAATGAAAGCAATTTGTTGCTTCATCTCCCTATCTTTCTGAGCTAGTTCTTTATCACTGCCCTCTTCAGATGATGACTCAGGTGATGGTGATGGTGCTCTTGGTTCTTTGTCTCGTGATCTTGTGGGAGCAGAATACCTAGATGAAGTGGAGTATCTTGGTGAGGAGGATGTAGTGGAGTACCTTGGTGAGGATGATGTAGTGGAGTATGACTTTGGAGCACGAGAGCGATGATCTTGAACGTGTTGAGTGGTAGACACCAAAGCAAGTGGATTAGCAGTCTTTGCTATCCTTTCAGCTCGAAGTTCATTCGCCTCATTCTGAAATTGTTTCAAAATGTCGAAGAGCGTATGATAGTTGACCTCGTCTAACTTACTCTGTTGTTTCACCAAAGTTACGAATCGTGTCCACTCTGGTTGAAGTTGCTGTATAAATTGCACATTGACTTGCATGGTGGAGACTTGCAAATTGTTTCTTGTCATGTCATTCATCATCTTGTAGAACCTTGAGTAATATGAATCAATTGATTCCCCATCCAATGAAGTAAACTTACCAAAGTTCCAGAACAAGTTAGTTTTGACATCTTGCTTGTTAAATGATTCTCCTTGTTGCAAGTATTCAATGGCAAACCACATCTCTTTAGCAGTAGAGCATGCATCAACCGTTGAGTAAATATCATCCCCAATCCCACTTAGAATCAAATAGATTGCTTCTTTCTATGCATCAATCCAAGCACGTTTCTCTTTCAAAGTGTTCTCATATGTTTCCTCAATTGTTTGCTCATTGGAACCGGTCGTCGAGTCAGTTGCTGGAATTGAAGGAATGGTGATTGTAGTGGGAGTATAAGGTCCTTCTTTGATGCAACGTCGAAGAACATCACCATTGGGTTTGGTGTCAAGATATCGAAGGAATCGTGATTGCCATTGTGCATATCTACCAGTTACAAGCATTGGTGGTCTCTCTTTGTTACCCGCCACCATGATGTTGTTATTAGTAACACGATATTCAGTAGTAGAATCCTTCTCAAGAATGCAGTGAAGTGAATAGGATCTTAAGTAGATGTTGTTGTGAGTAGATTTTGGTTGAAACTTCAAGAAATGGTGTGAAAACCCCAAACAATGTCTTCGTATGAAACCAAAAATTCTTAAGCGAAAAATCACACGATTGTTAAAAATTTTCAAAATCATGTTTTTGAAAATTTTAGAATAAGTCGGAATAAATCTTCAAAGAACAATTCGGAATCCAATGAACTCAACCTAATTCGGAATAACAAAAATTGACCTAATCCGGAATCCTTGAACCCAAACTTGTTCGGAATCAGTAAACCACCTTATCCGGAATCGAGATTATGAACCTAATCTGGAATCCAAGTTCTGCACGTAAGTCGGAATAATTTTCTAGACCTTATCCGGAATCCAGCTTCTACACCTAATCCGGAATCTGTGATGCACACCTAGTTCGGAATATGTAATCAACACCTAGTTCGGAATATGTAATCCGGAATATGTGATCAATACCTAGTTCAGAATATGTAATCCGCACCTTGTTCGGAATATGTAATTCGGAATATGTGATGCACACCTAGTTCGGAATCCAAGTTCTTCACTTTATCCGGAATCCAATAGTTCTGCACCTAATCCGGAATCCGTGTTCCGTACCTAATCCGTAATATGTGATCTTCTACTAATTCGGAATCCAAGTTCTTCACTTTATCCGGAATCCAATGTGACCTTGTTCGGAATAATGAACAAACTTAACCTTATCCGGAATAAACCTTGAACATAATTCGGAATACCACTCACTAATACAAGTCGGAATACACGTTTTCTACCTTATCCAGAATACAAGTTTCTCACCTTGTTCGGGATCGAGATCTGAACCTTATTCGGAATACTAAGAAACACCACCTTATCCGGAATGTGAAAAAACCCAACCTAATCCTGAATAATATTTTCTCACCTAATCTGAAATACAAAGGATCACAACTTAATCTGGAATAAACTAGTTTGATCTAGTTCGGAATACCCCAATTAGACACTCAAGTCGGAATAAACAAAACCCTAGTTTCCCGACTTAAAAAACTTCAAATTCCGAATTGTTTAACCAAAAACTAAAAATGACGAATTTTTACCCAGAAATCAAGCCAAAACATCCAATTTTTTCTTGAAAATCACCAAAATGAGGAACACAAATTCCTACTACAACTTTCTAGACAATATGTACGAAGATTTAGAGTTCAAAAACACAAAAAAATTTGAGACGAGATGATTTGAAGATTAAAATCACACGAATAAAAAATACTAACCACAAACTAAACACGAATCTACCCCATGGCGATTGATACCAATTGTTGTGCCTAATAATATGATGATAGATTAATGAAATAAGATGGAAAAGATATGAATTTTAGAGAGAGAAAGTAGTGAGAGAAAGTAGAGAGAGGAGGTGATTAATTTGGAAATTAGATTAAGAATTATGAGAACATCCACCCTCCTAACATGCTAGGAGGGTGCTTATATAGTCCACCCACATGCGGGCTCTTTAATGGAATATATTGTTTTGGGTCGGGCTTGAATAAATGCTTAGTACCTTAAAAGAGGCCTTTTAAGCTAACCATCAAGCCCGTAATGTCACGACTATTTTAACTAACTATTACAACATTCTAATAAATATTACAAAATAAACCTATGACCGAACATTCTTGTTTGACTCAATATTTTGAGGCTAACAAAAAAAACGAAGACTACAAGCTCAAGACAAGCATAGTATGCTAGGTTTATTTTATTATTGTAACTTGGGTAACGCCCTTGTTTGGAGTGACTTCCCTTAGGGGGGGATTGTTGGAAATACGTTTTACGTATTTAGGAAGATTCGGTCACTCCGATAATATATTGAGTAGTAGCTCGTAGTTCAGTTATTTTACATTAAATAAACATGGAAAGGCCTATTCCATAGATTGTATGGACGGCCCAATATGTAAGCCCAAGCCCATCACAAGGCTTGGCTATATAAACCCTCTCCTTAGATGGAGAGGGTGTGGTTTCATTCATAAAAACACATAGTTTTCTCACTTTCTCTCGATAGAAGTGTTTGTGAATTGATCGTTGCAAAAATGAGTCCCGCGGTCACTGATAATAGCACGAGGAACGCCAAATCGAGCGAAAAGCTGCTTCAAAAAGTTCACAACCACCCTCGCATCATTGGTAGGAAGAGCCTTAGCTTCAACCCATTTAGAAACGTAGTCGACGGCGACGAGGATGTACTTGTTCCCTTTGGAGGATGGAAATGGCCCCATAAAGTCGATGCCTAATATTTCGTTTTTAAGTGTAGTTGTCTTCTCAGCTCGATTCGAATTGATATAACGTTTTCTAGCAAAGACTTAATTGTTTTTGGTTAAAAATACTTGTTTGGAATTCTATGTCTAATTAGCAAGAAACATTTAAAAAGGTAAAAATATCTATAATACTACATATATGTACTACACTAAAACAAACAAGTTGCAAGTATTAAAATGCACAAAATTCCAAAATGTAAAATACCAAAATGTAAAATAAAAACTTAACTAATTGTGTACTTAACAATTGATGAAATAACGAAATGTAAACTTGACAATATCACAACTATGCGTAATTTACAAATCTAATGGGCCTAAAAGGAAGGACTAAGTCCAATTACTTAAGTGATATAACTGTCCAATATTAAAATTTAAATGACTTAGGGAGAACTAGTTATAACGCCTAAAACAAGGAATGTTACTACTTCCAAGGTAATTTCAGAATTACAGAAATCAAGTTATGGGTACAGTTACTTCTTATAGCATTTTCAAACTTCCTAAATTGACTAAATTCTAACTTTATAAAATTGAGTAGCAGCTCACTTTCAACTCCTACTATTCGCAGCTTGAAAAGGAACTTACTGGATATATTTATAAACTAAACTCAACGGCTAACTAACTCATTCTCAAATTTTAACCAAATTTACTCCTTAAAGTCAATCTTCAAGTGCATTCCATATACGAATTAACTACAACACTAAATCTCTAACTTCAACTAATCAGTTCCACTAATTAATGAACTGATATGCTTACGCTCAAAGAACTATTACGAGTATCTGAATTGAGAACAATATCAGGGTAAGTGTAAAGCCAAACACTAGCTAAAGATCTATAAATGTAGAAGTTTAACAGGAATAAATGCAGAAAATAAAATCTAACTACGAAAAATTACATCTACGCATCATTCAAAAGCAGAAATTCATATAAGCAAGTTCCAACGACAACTACTCAGCAACTACAACTAATGATATTAAACTAAAAATCACAAAAGGAAAATGATACTTCCCTGCATCCGGGCCAGCCCGTTGAGGCGAAGCGGAGGGCTGAGCTCGCTTATCACAAAACACCGCCATCTTTTTTATCTACCGATATCGACAAATTGAACTTTCTGAACTGCTAATCACGAAATCTGCATAACCTTCACAATAAACCTGCAAAACAAATCGAATACAAGAATCCAACTATATCCTATCTATATTTCAGCTTAACAGATTTATCAAAGAAAGCTTAATCGAAAACTTCAAATTTCACCAACTGATTTTCAGAAAACTTATCTATATTATCTAAACTGATAAGAATCTGATACTCAAAAAAAAACTAATAAGCTTTTTACTACTCCAAAATCTTTACCGAAAAATCTACAAAATCAACAAAAACGTACACAAACTAATCTTTTTTAACCAAACTTATTATTGCCGTTATACTATTTTATCTACGTGAACAGTATCAATAAAGAAAAGAAAACAGAAATCTAGATGAATTCAAGAACTTAACAGAATCCAACTGAAAACTCAATACGTGAACTCAATACAAGAACTTATCTATACAAGAACTTAACAGTATCAATACGTGAGCAGTATTAAAGGAGCGAAGAACTTGAAAACTCAAACTTCATTAGCAGGATATAACTATTTCGTGAACAGAACTATAAGAACAAGAATCATCAATCTTGACAGCTTAAAATCAATCTCAGTTAACAGTAAAAGTAACGGAAATGGAAGATATAGAGTAAGAAAAGAAAGCTTGAATTCATTAATGGTGAAAGTAAAACATTCGGTTACAACTAAAAACTGATTTTGTTACAAAACTTTAACAAGAAAAGTGAGATAAAACTAAAACTAACTAACTAACTACTCCTAACTACTATGTGTAAACTACCCTAGGCTAACCGATTGCAAATGAGGTCTTCATCTTCTTTTATAGCCGTCGAGTGGAGGAGATATGACGTGTTCTATCCAATGAGGATTGGACACGTGTTTAATACGAGGTAAAACTCTTCGTCTTTTATTTCTTGAAATTGGGGGTTTCTTCTCCATTGAGTCTTGATCTAATTCATTCATATCATCTTGTAGAGAAAAGAAAGAGGATGATTTTTGTAGTTGAAGGCTTCGGCTGATTCCTCTTGGATCTTCATTGATAATCGATTGCAGGTTTGGTGGAAAGAGAAAGATGAAGTCTGTTATCTTTTTCTCTCTCTCTTCTCGTTTGGAGAAGACAAAGCGTGTTGTGTACACGTTTGTGTATTTGTGCTTTGACTGGACTTGGTCAATTGACCAGATATGAAGTAAATAATTTCCATCTTATTTCTTCTTTAATCCTTCTTTTTCTTATTTCTTTCCAAATATGGTTAAAGCTTTTAAGTACTTTCTTTTCATCCTTCATTTTGTCAAAAGTTGCGACTTGAGCCCTTGATCTTTGAAATACGGCAAGTAAGGTCCCCAAAAGCTTTATCGTCCTTTTCTTCGTCTTTTGATAAAATAAGTCCTTGAAAACGCGTCTTTGTTCCAAAATGTATCTTTTTTACCTGAAAACATATGAAACACAAATACACGCGTAATTCTGATAATTTACAGTTTAATATAAGGTATTCGACTGTGTTTTGAGTGGTATTTGGATCATTATTGATGAGTGTTTTCACACTTATCAACTCCCCTCCACTTGACCATTGCCATGTCCTCATGCAATGCAGCATTTTAAAGCACCAAGTTACACTTTTCTCATAATTAACCAACCTTGGCCATTTTATGATTTAATAGACTAAACTATACTACATGATGAATGGTTTTGAATATTTACAATGCAATGCAAAGAAAACAATTCTATTTATATATTTTTGATTTTTATTAAAATGGTTTTGATGGAAATAACTCATAAAGAATTCAATGACTTTGATTAGGGCTTGGGTACCATGGACATTTATCACCCTCAAGTTTCACTTTCCCCATACCAAGCTTAAAAATTGGATCATTGTATTCACAAGTAAAAAGTGCATCAACTTATTCATGACAATTAAATGTGGAACCGATTATTAATTGAGCAAATTGCTTGTGGGCAAATTTGTCATTATTCAAGCGTGAAATATAAGAAGTGTAAAATCCAAAAATAAGGAAGCACGGTTTTAATCCTAAGTAATCCTCTCATCCATTACTTGAAAAACCGCTCACAATTAATACAAGTCCGTTTTAAGAGTAATAAGTCATTCGCCTTATGTGTAAAATCCTCATGTCATGCTTTCATAAGTAGCTACACACTCGCTAAGGAAAGAAAAATAAAACTCACGCAATAATTTACATCCGACATCTTTTTGAGACTTTGGATCTTCAACCCCGCAACCCGTCAAGGCAATATTGGATTGGAGCAATCTATTGAATCCCCGCAACCCGTCAAGGTAATATTGGAACCCAATAGTCACTATAATTAACACCACACTGCCCCTCTTGGGAGTCTTGCATTATTTTTTTTTTCTTTTCTTTTTTTTTTTTTCTTTTTTTTTTCTAGCCACTCATTTTTTTTTCATAAGCCGCTCTTATTTTTCTTTATTCCTCACAAAGAAATTTGAAAAGAAGAAAAGGAAAAACACCCGCTAAATATGGAGCATGACATAAGTCTAGTACACATAAAACGTGCTAACTTAGAACCTTAAGACGTACTCATATCAACCATAAATGATTAGCCAAAAATGCATAAGAGATTACAAACCAATTAAAACCGTACTTGATTATTTATTAACAATTATATACATGCGAAGAAAATAGAGGTAAAGAAGAGAAGGGTTTAGCCACAAGTAATTGCCATGAAGTCTATCTAGCCCTTTTACACTTGCTTCAACTCTATCATTTCCCATTCTCCACAAATTTAAAATCTCAAATAATGAGATTAGTGGATGCTTAGCCTAATAGACCAATGAAGGACTACATGGTTAAGGATACTAGCTAGAGAATGCTAAAATAAGCAAACTCGGGTTGAGTCAAAATATCCATGGCGGGCCTAATATGTCAAAGAAGTCTAAACTTGTTAAAACCATGTTTTATTATTTTTTTTTTCCTTTTATATATTTTTGATGAAAAACAAAAGAAAAGATATATACAATGCAAATGTGATATGCAAAATGATTGATGCAAAAATTATGAATGCATATTTTTGTTGGCCAAAGTAGATCAAAAATTTGAAAAGATGTTTGAAAAATTAATTTTCTCAATTATCATGAAGTTAAAGCAATGGTTTAGGTAAGGTCACTTCGATAGAAGTCTCCCCTACACTTAAGATAAACATTGTCCTCAATGTTTAAGAGTATTGGAGTAAACTCCCCTACACTTATGACATTGATTACTTTTCTTAACCCAAGTTAAGGAAGAGACAACTAAAGGGTATTCATTTTAAGCACAAGTGTTGAATATCACAATAGCAAAAACTAATCGAAGTGAACCAGATACACGGGCCTCCTCCATAAGCTCCAAGTATGAAATGAGAGAGAGCAACCCTTGAAACAAACACGAAAAGACGAAGAAAGGCACCCCTCCACTTCAACTCTACTATAACACCTTTTAATTAAACCTAACCTATTGAAAATCTACTCTACGTTTTCTAACCTAGTTATTCAATGCTTGAGTTTTTTTTTAACCCTAAGTCGCTAGCTCGACTCGGCACCGAATTAAGTTGTCCTTGGGGAACCATCATGGAGAATAAAGGATATCACTTTGAAGCACGTCTCACATGATACACTCAAACTTAGCACGTTGCCATTTACTATAAGATTTACAATATCCGCCTCGATAAATGGAACGGTCCAACGTGTCTCAAGTTTGTCCAACATATAAAATCTCTCAAATATAAAGTACCCCAGGATCAAATACAAAGTTCCCATCTCTACATTCGAACAACTCCAAAATAGGTAGCATCACCAAAGTAAGCTCATACAAGAAGCGCATATCAATCGAAGGCACACTCTTAAGTGGAGTAGATGAAAACCAATTTTTACCAAACATATGTATCCCAGGATCAAAAACCTTTCCCTTCATGGGAAAATAAGAAGATGAACTCGTATCAACCATATAAGATTCCCCCTTAGTGAGCAAAGCATCATGAGAATATGAAGGTGTAGGTATCAAAACATTCATAACAATTATGTCCATGTTAGGCTCGTCATCATTATCAAAAGGTGGGTAATCTTCCATAGAAGGCATAGTGAAAGGAGGATCAAAATTAATAGTGTCTTGTGGAGAAGGTGTAGGCTCTAGGGTCCCAAAAAGCATGTTCACAATAAGATGAATATCCTCCTCCCAATTAGAAGAGGATGTATCAACCACAATATCATCTCTCTTAAGATAATCTTCAATTTGTTTATCTATCAATTCATCTTCACTAAGCAATCTTTCAGTCTTTAGAATCTCCTCATTCTCATCAATGATAGACCCCTCCTCATCACTATAGTAATCATAGATTGGTTTGTCAAAGATTGGTGACTCCTTAAAACTCAAGGAAGTGTGATCATCAAAAAATGGGGATTCACAAGTGGAAAACTCATTATCACTATAATCATCATATATTGGTGTATCACAAAGAGAAGGTTCATCATCACTAAAATCCTCATTGGTTTCTTCATCATGATGGAAAAGTGGGTTATCAAATGATGTTTCAAAAAGTGAATTTGAATGCATCACCAAATCACTTAGAGGAATGGGTGAAGGAGTCATACAAGAAATGGAGTCATCATCAGATGTAAAGGACTCATCACTATCATAAGGATCATCAAAGGTTTCATCACAATAATCATAAGGTGGGAGAGGAGAAGGATCCATATTCCCTATAGGAGCAAACTCTTCATCCAAATTAGGAATGTTATCTTGACAAGACAAATCATTGGATGATATAGCATAAGACGCGTCACTAGAATCACAATCATCATCCTCCATTTGTGTCAAGTCTTTCACAAACTCTTCCTCAATCTCATTATCCCTTTCTTTAAACAATTCATCAAGATCAAAATCACCAAAATCACTAGTAGTAGCATGAAGGTCAATATGTGATAAAATCTCAATGTGATCATGAGGAGAAGAGGTATCAACACAAAGCTCATCACATGGTTCATTGGAAACACACTCAAGCTCTTTTTGGATTGGGATAAGGTTCTCAACACTGGAAAAGGTTAATTCATCCGAATCGGTGTTTGTATTAGTGCTAAGAGGCTCGTCCCCCATGGTGAAAGAGTCGGTGGGTCCCATGTGAGGTAAAGGTGATGAAGGTGTGTATGGATCAAGTATAGTCGGTGGAGAGATGGAAGGGTCTATAATAGGAACATCACTAAGTGTATCATCCTCAACATCTACTCTCAAAGAAGGCTCATCATCAGGTAAAGCATCGTTCGGTCTCATGTGTTGCAAGATGTATGTGCTCAAGCCTAAGATTTTCGGATCAGTTGACTCTTGCATTGTCTCAAGTGCTTGCATTACCATATTAAAAGCGTCTTTACTCAAGAAATGATAAATGCCTTGATTGTTAACGGTTTTTTTATTAGGACTCTGAAAATTTTCTTCATTTTGAAAATCGTCTTGATTTAAAAATTCTTGATTTTGAAAATTCTCATCAAACCCTTGATCATAATTAACCGCATATCGTTGACAATTATTTTCCCTATACGATCCTCCACAAGTCGCACAAGGCCCATACATAGCTCGATATTTCTCGTCGTGTAATATCTCCAAAATAGGACGAGTATCCATGTGTGGCAAAATGGTCGAATGTGAAAACCCTTGATCTTGAAAGGTGTCTTGATTATTGCATGGAAAATTCTCATCATTTTGAAAGCCTTCATTGTTCTAAAATCCTTGATTATGAAAGGTTTCTTGATTATAGCCTTGAAAATTTTCATTGTTTTGAAAACCTTCATAATTGGAAAATCCTTGGTTTTGGTATGGCACATTAAAGGTTTGATCATGAAATGATGGTGGAGGTTGTGATGAAAAACCGGAATAGCCCATATAGTCATTACAAGTGTAGTCCATTTGAATGTTAGGTCGAAAATTAGGGTTCTCGGTTCCATTGTAAGCATATCCCTCCCCATAATAACCATTATTTTGATCACATAAATAAGTATCGTGTGGACCACCACAAGTCGAACAAGGCAAATAATTAGCGTTGGTGGATCGTTGTTGCAAAATCTCCAACATGGAACGAGTATCCATGTGTAACAAGGTGGCCGAATGTATATACAAGTATAATGACGTTTAAAAGCTTCCTCGGGGAAGGAAGTAATACACCAAAGGTGGTATGTTTACACGTGTGCGAGTACACGTGTAAGTAAACACGAGGAATGAGGGAGTAGCCCTCGGTCGACTTTTGAGAGAGAAAAGATTATCTCCCTCGATGTTCGATATGAAATATCCACAAGAAAGTATATATATAATTACTACTTGGGTGCAAGACCCCCAATAAAGCCTTCCTTCTCAAAATACGCACTAGTGAACGGGGGGTTAGGTGGCGCGAAGCACTTAAGTACCTATTAACCCTTAGATGGCATTTTATAGCACATCGCCTATCTATTCACTTTGTAGTTTGTATTCTTCGAATTATTGCCAATTGGAAGTATTTATCTATTCTTGCTTAATTAAACTGGATCGATACGCGTGTCAAGGACCGGAACGCCCCTCAACACGGTGTATTGCCTCGGCAATACTTATGGAAATAGGTAACTTGGTTGTTCTTATACGTATACTTATTTACATATAATAATATATCAAAATTATTTTTGTATTTATTTGTTTTTTACGAAAAATACTATATGTACGTAAAAAGCGATGAAAACGATATAATATATATTTTTGTTGTAATCTTTTAGGAAAAAGATTACTTTTCGGATTTTTTATTTTTTTGGTTCAATTCTTTAGGAAAAGAATTGATTTTGTGATTTTTTATTTTTTTGTATTTTTATATTTTTGATTTTTTGTTTATGTTTTTGATTTATAATACGTAAAAATAACGTTCACAAAGTGAACGGATCCCAAAATCCAATCGTCTCACTCGAAATCGTTAATCTTCACGAAAAGAACCGGCAGCGGCGCCATTTAATATTTCGTTTTTAAGTGTAGTTGTCTTCTCAGCTCGATTCGAATTGATATAACGTTTTCTAGCAAAGACTTAATTGTTTTTGGTTAAAAATACTTGTTTGGAATTCTATGTCTAATTAGCAAGAAACATTTAAAAAGGTAAAAATTTCTATAATACTACATATATGTACTACACTAAAACAAACAAGTTGCAAGTATTAAAATGCACAAAATTCCAAAATGTAAAATACCAAAATGTAAAATACAAACTTAACTAATTGTGTACTTAACAATTAATGAAATAACGAAATGTAAACTTGACAATATCACAACTATGCGTAATTTACAAATCTAATGGGCCTAAAAGGAAGGACTAAGTCCAATTACTTAAGTGATATAACTGTCCAATATTAAAATTTAAATGACTTAGGGAGAACTAGTTATAACGCCTAAAACAAGGAATGTTACTACTTCCAAGGTAATTTCAGAATTACAGAAATCAAGTTATGGGTACAGTTACTTCTTATAGCATTTTCAAACTTCCTAAATTGACTAAATTCTAACTTTATAAAATTGAGTAGCAGCTCACTTTCAACTCCTACTATTCGCAGCTTGAAAAGGAACTTACTGGATATATTTATAAACTAAACTCAACGGCTAACTAACTCATTCTCAAATTTTAACCAAATTATCTGCACATCTAGCTATACAAACTGACTACAAATTCCACAATTTCTGCACATCTAGCTATACAAACTGACTACAAATTCCACAATTTCCTACTGATGACTATTCTTCAATTCTACAATTTACTCCTCAAAGTCAATCTTCAAGTGCATTCCATATACGAATTAACTACAACACTAAATCTCTAACTTCAACTAATCAGTTCCACTAATTAATGAACTGATATGCTTACGCTCAAAGAACTATTACGAGTATCTGAATCGAGAACAATATCAGGGTAAGTGTAAAGCCAAACACTAGCTAAAGATCTATAAATGTAGAAGTTTAACAGGAATAAATGCAGAAAATAAAATCTAACTACGAAAAATTACATCTACGCATCATTCAGCAGAAATTCATATAAGCAAGTTCCAACGACAACTACTCAGCAACTACAACTAATGATATTAAACTAAAAATCACAAAAGGAAAATGATACTTCCCTGCATCCGGGCCAGCCCGTTGAGGCGAAGCGGAGCGCTGAGCTCGCTTATCACAAAACACCGCCATCTTTTTTATCTACCGATATCGACAAATTGAACTTTCTGAACTGCTAATCACGAAATCTGCATAACCTTCACAATAAACCTGCAAAACAAATCGAATACAAGAATCCAACTATATCCTATCTATATTTCAGCTTAACAGATTTATCAAAGAAAGCTTAATCGAAAACTTCAAATTTCACCAACTGATTTTCAGAAAACTTATCTATATTATCTAAACTGATAAGAATCTGATACTAAAAAAAACTAATAAGCTTTTTACTACTCAAAAATCTTTACCGAAAAATCTACAAAATCAACAAAAACGTACACAAACTAATCTTTTTTAACCAAACTTATTATTGCCGTTATACTATTTTATCTACGTGAACAGTATCAATAAAGAAAAGAAAACAGAAATCTAGATGAATTCAAGAACTTAACAGAATCCAACTGAAAACTCAATACGTGAACTCAATACAAGAACTTATCTATACAAGAACTTAACAGTATCAATACGTGAACAGTATTAAAGGAGCAAGAACTTGAAAACTCAAACTTCATTAGCAGGATATAACTATTTCGTGAACAGAACTATAAGAACAAGAATCATCAATCTTGACAGCTTAAAATCAATCTCAGTTAACAGTAAAAGTAACGGAAATGGAAGATATAGAGTAAGAAAAGAAAGCTTGAATTCATTAATGGTGAAAGTAAAACATTCGGTTACAACTAAAAACTGATTTTGTTACAAAACTTTAACAAGAAAAGTGAGATAAAACTAAAACTAACTAACTAACTACTCCTAACTACTATGTGTAAACTACCCTAGGCTAACCGATTGCAAATGAGGTCTTCATCTTCTTTTATAGCCGTCGAGTGGAGGAGATATGACGTGTTCTATCCAATGAGGATTGGACACGTGTTTAATAAGAGGTAAAACTCTTCGTCTTTTATTTCTTGAAATTGGGGGTTTCTTCTCCATTGAGTCTTGATCTAATTCATTCATATCATCTTGTAGAGAAAACAAAGAGGATGATTTTTGTAGTTGAAGGCTTAGGCTGATTCCTCTTGGATCTTCATTGATAATCGATTGCAGGTTTGGTGGAAAGAGAAAGATGAAGTCTGTTATCTTTTTCTCTCTCTCTTCTCGTTTGGAGAAGACAAAGCGTGTTGTGTACACGTTTGTGTATTTGTGCTTTGACTGGACTTGGTCAATTGACCAGATATGAAGTAAATAATTTCCATCTTATTTCTTCTTTAATCCTTCTTTTTCTTATTTCTTTCCAAATATGGTTAAAGCTTTTAAGTACTTTCTTTTCATCCTTCATTTTGTCAAAAGTTGCGACTTGAGCCCTTGATCTTTGAAATACGGAAAGTAAGGTCCCCAAAAGCTTTATCGTCCTTTTCTTCGTCTTTTGATAAAATAAGTCCTTGAAAACGCGTCTTTGTTCCAAAATGTATCTTTCTTACCTGAAAACATATGAAACACAAATACACGCGTAATTCTGATAATTTACAGTTTAATATAAGGTATTTGACTGTGTTTTGAGTGGTATTTGGATCATTATTGATGAGTGTTTTCACACTTATCAATGCCCCATACGTCAAAGATTTCACATTCCTGTATGAAATTTTGAGGCATCTCATCCTTATGTGTGATCTTGCCTTAACGTTGGCGAGCATCATAATGCTTAACCATTTCGTGAGCGTCATGATAAATGGTTGGCCAATAGAATCCAGAATCAAACACTTTTTTAGCGGTGTAGTTGGGACCAAAGTGACCACCGGTGGGTCCTTTGTGGCAAGCTTGGAGGATGTCAAAAGCTGCCGGTCCGTCAACACATCGACGAATAATCAGATCAGCACATTGTTTGAATAGAAAAGGGTCATCCCAAAAGTAAGTCTTAACATCATTCAAGAACTTCTTCTTTTGTTGGGATGTTAACCCTTTGATGAGAATACCACCCGCTAAGTAGTTTGCAATGTCCGCAAACCACGGGGTGCCATCAAGATTGAGATTTATAGACATTAAGGTCTCAAGTGGGAAAGAGTCATTTATCTCTTTGTTCGGATGATCCCCTTGATATGGATCCTCAAGTCGACTCAGATGATCCGCGGCCAGGTTTTCTGCTCCCTTCTTGTCACGAATTTCAGTGTTGAATTTCTGAAGGAGTAAAACCCAGCGAAGAAGTCTTGGCTTAGAATCATGCTTTGTCATCAAGTACTTCAACGCGGAATGGTCCGTGTATACGATGGTGGGGGATAAAACAAGATAGGGGCGAAATTTCTCAAAAGCATAGACAACAGCTAAAAGCTCTTTTTCGGTTGTCGTATAATGCAATTGAGCCCCCGTCATTGTTTTGCTAGCATAGTGGATTGGTTGGAAGTGCTTATTCACTCGTTGACCCAAAACCGCACCAATAGCGAAGTCGCTAGCATCGCACATCAATTCAAAAGGTAGCTCCCAATTAGGGGTAACCAAGACCGGTGCCTTAGTTAGCTTATCCTTAAGAAGATTGAAGGCTTCGAGACACTCTTTAGAAAAGATAAAAGGAGTATCTTTTTCCAAGAGGTGGGTCATCGGGCGAGCGATTTTAGAGAAATCCTGAATGAATCGACGATAGAAGCCCGCATGACCCAGAAAACTTCTCACACCCTTCACGGTTGAAGGTGGAGGTAATTTGGCTATGACATCTACTTTAGCACGGTCGACTTCAAGACCGGCTTTAGAGATTTTGTGTCCTAGCACAATGCCTTCTTTTACCATAAAATGGCATTTTTCCCAATTCAGAACAAGGCGAGTGTCTTCGCACCGCTTAAGCATACGTTCCAAATTGGCAAGGCAAGAAGAGAAGGAATCCCCAAAGACCGAGAAATCATCCATGAAGACTTCCATGGTTTGCTCAACCATGTCATGGAAGATAGGCAACATGCACCTTTGGAAAGTCCCGGGGGCATTGCATAAGCCAAAAGGCATTCGTTTGTAAGCAAATGTGCCATAGGGACAAGTGAATGTTGTCTTCTCCTGATCTTGGGGATCGATGGGTATTTGAAAATAACCCGAGAAACCATCAAGAAAGCAGTAATATTCATTACCCGCTAAACGTTCAAGCATTTGGTCCATAAAAGGTAGAGGGAAATGATCCTTTCTCGTGGCATCATTGAGTTTGCGGTAGTCTATACAAACTCTCCACCCAGTAACGAGACGGGTAGGAATTAACTCGTTGTTTGCATTGGGCACAACGGTGATTCCGCCTTTCTTAGGCACACAATGGACTGGACTAACCCATGGTGAATCTGAAATAGGGTAAATCATACCCGCATCAAGAAGTTTGATAACCTCTTTTTTGATGACTTCATGGATTTTAGGATTCACCCTTCGTTGGCTTTGAATTGTGGGCTTAAAGTCGTCCTCCATGAGAATTTTATGTGTGCAGAAGTGAGGATCAATTCCACGAATGTCAGAGATTTTCCAAGCGATAGCTCTTTTATGCTTCTTCAACACGGCGACAAGTCGGGCTTTTTCGTCTTCTTTCAGATCCTTTGCGATGATGACCGGTAACTTCTCGTTGTCTTCCAGGAAAACGTACTCAAGATGAGGAGGTAGGTCCTTAAGCTCAAGAGTAGGAGGATCCTCAATAGATGGTGAAACTAACGATGGATCATCATTAGTCACCTCTTTAGGAGCAGGAGGAGAGAACGCGTCCTCATTGAGAAGTCTCTCAATAGTACTAATGTCTTCATCCCAATTGGTGGACAAATTATCATACTTAATATCGAGAGGACCCAAGCTAGCTTCGAAATCATCCAAGTCACTTTCTCCAAAAGGAGTCAATGCTGGAGCAATTGAGGCGACGGTCTCAACATTGGGTAGAGAAGAAAGAGTAGTTTTGCAAGCATCATGAAAATGTTCTTCACAAGCCTCATCGAGAACATCAATAGCATTAACGCTCTCATATGAATAAGGTATCTTAGAAATCTTACCCATGTTGAAGACAATTTTATCATCACCAACTCTTATGATTATTTCGCCAGCGGCTACATCAATAAGAGTGCGACCGGTCCTCAGGAAGGGACGTCCAACGATTAATGGAACACGGGGATCCATCTCGTAGTCAACGACGACAAAATCCGTCGGGAAGGTGAATTTGTCAACGCCAACAAAGACATCTTCGGCTATCCCCACTGGATAAGCAACCGTACGGTTGGCTAATTCCAAAGTCATTTTGGTGGGGACTAGCTCGGGGAGAGATAATTGCTTCCAAACACTTAAAGGCATTAAGTTTATAATGGCACCTAGATCGGCTAAGGCCATGCAATTCTCTACTCCCGGGAAGTTGCAAGGAATCAAGAAGCGACCCGGATCACCAAGTTTGGTGGGCAATTTCCTTAAGAGCACTGCGGAGCAGTTCTCATTAAGTTGGGTCTGAACGATGTCAAGAAGCTTTTCCTTATCACTTAGAAGATCTTTAAACATCTTAGCGTATTTGGGCATGTGAGCGAGAGCCTCGGCAAAGGAGATGTTAAAATTCAACTGTTTAAACATTTTTAGAAAGTTGGAAACCTGAATATCATCCTTGCTCCTTTGCTTCTCTTTCCTCAACCTTGAAGGATAAGGTATATTGGATAAAGAAGAAGGCTTTAAGGGAATAGGATCACTCACAACCACGGGTGGTGGGGAAATGGGGATAGGAGGTGAAGGAGGTGAAGAAAGTTGCTCGTTTTCCTTGTTCACAATCACGGGTGGAGGTGTAGGAAGCTCGGGTTCCATATAACCTTTTCCACTACGAGTGGTGATTGCTTTCATCTCCCCTCTTGGATTCGCAACGGTATTACTCGGAAGAGTACCCGAAGAAGAGGGTTGATTACTTTGGATGAGCGAACCAATCATATCACGAAGGTGAACAGCTTGATTATTAAAAGAGTTTTGCATGTTGGCATTAATTTCATTGCTGTGTTTCGCCATGTCATTCCTTAGCTCGGCTCGAATATCGCTCCCTTGTTTCACCATGTCATTCTTCAAGTTGACAAATTGACTCTGAAGATTCGTCACCATCTCACGATTAGTCTTCATGAATGTCTCGACTTCTGGATTCCCTGCCATCGGTTGATTGAGAGGTGGAGCTTGGTAAGCTTGAGAATTTCCTTGAGTTGGGTATGGGTTTCGTTGGGATTGATATTGATTGTTTGCACGAGGTTGGGATTGGTTGTTTCGGTTATAGCTTTGTTGTTGGTTTTGGTTTGCAGGAGGGAAACCAGGAGGAGCAAGATAATTGTTGGAACGATAACTTAGCAAGCCACGGTCTCCTTGAGGGCGGGCTTGATAGCTTCCCGTGGGATAAGTGCCATAAGCTGCGTTAACGTTTTCAGAAAAATTCCCTTGGGTAGCAGGACAATCATTGTAAGAATGAGGACCACCACATGTGTCACAAGAAATAGCAACGGCTTTAGCTTGTTGAAAGTGGTTTGTGGCTATTGTTGGGTCTACTAGATGTAGATCTTGCAGCCTGTCAGGACCGGTGAATGACTTCTGTAATCACAAGTCAAATCACAAAGAGACTCTATACACAATATGAATGTAGAATATAAATATAAACAAGAGAAACAGAATAACTATAACGACTTGATCCTTTCTAAGTTTGTGAATGGTCCGAAATTCACATGTCCCATCCTTCGATGCCATTTAGTGGCTTCATCTTCTGAGGCTTTTGCAACCAGACATGCTAGTTGACCAGTAGGGTTGACTTCATTCAACTTGATACTATATAGATTGTGTCTTCTAGGGATTTTGAGTAAAACTTGTGAGTCATCCGGAAGCTGAAAATCTTTGGAAAGCACAAGTGCATCAGTATCGGTGAAGAGTACAAACTGCTTCTTGTCACAAATCTGAGAGACCGATATCAAGTTGAAGTGTTGAAGTGCTTCCACATAGTAGACCTGCTCAAAATTTAGATTTGGAGTCTTTATCGTTCCTTTGCCAGTGATTCTGCCTTCACCTCCACCAAAATAGACCTTGCCACCATAAAATGGTACAAAGTTAGAGAGAAGGCTTTTATTGCCAGTCATGCTCCTGGAGCAACCACTATCAACAATGCCTAGACTAGGATCCTGGTATGGAGTAACCTACAACAACAAGATAATAACAATGCAAAAGTTAGTGTCTTAAGGGGACCCAAACCTTTTCAGGTTTGAGCCTGCCTTGTGGATCATTAGAAGAATGCCAAGAAGATTGATGAGATCCACCATTGTTCCTTAGTTGCCTATTCATCATATGGGTATTATTATTTGACCAGGAACAACCTGCTGAGGGCTTAACAGCAGTTCCCAAATTTCCCAAACCAAAATACGTGTGGTCAAAATGATGCGGATAGTTTGGATTAAAATTTGGAAAATAATTACTGGTTGTTTGGAATCCATTATCTCTCCAATAATCAGACGTGAAAGGAGAGGATACTCTAGAAGTATTAAACATTGGAGCACTAGGATTAAGTCTTCTAGAAGCATATGAAGCAGCTCCTGGTGAACCAGGAGCAGGAGAAGCATGATTAACAGATGCATGTGTGTCATAATAATCACAATCTTTAATTAAATGAAAGGGACTGCCACAAACAAAACATGTTTTGAAAGACCTTTTATTAGAATGAGATTGTTTCATACTACCTACTTTATTACACACATTTCTAGGAAAAACATTCTTCCTAGGACTCAATAAACAAGGACCAGACACACTTGACTTGACAGCAACTCTTTCTTCATATTTCCTAGCACCAGTAGCAGCATGATCATTTGACTTGGAACTTGTAGGTCGCGACTCTTCACTTGAACCATTAGATGCAGAGTCACCGGCTTTGTCACTGAAAGTACATGAGACAAAGTCATTAGTATTAGTAGAACTTGTTGGGGACTCAAGCATCTGTGATCCATCCGAGTCATTATGCCATGAGGTGGGCATAAAAGTTCCAGTAAGAGGAGGAGGGACAGCATGCATTTCTGCTGCTGGTTTAAACCTATTGTAACTAGGTTTGCCCTCATCCTCTTTGTCGGCATCAAAGACACTCGAGAAAGATAAATCAAATACATCTTCTGAATCAATATATTTTTCAAATCCTAAGCCTCTTTTAGTTCTGCCAGACATGCTACTATCAATCAATTTGGAAAGATTTTTTGGTGCCTTTTGCCATTTGTCAAATCTTAACATTGTAGCATCTAATTTAGCTTGCATCTCCTTTTTTTCTTTGATACTAGCATCTCTTTCAGTTTCTGTATATTTAAGCATATTTGTAGTGTTTTCTAAATCAATGCTTAGTATCCTGATTTTATCCTCATACGCACGTTGTGTATCTTGTAACCACTTCTTTTGTTGTTCCAATGTGTTTAATGAAGCCTTATACGCTTGTACCTCTAAAAAATACTTATCATTTTGATCATTTACTTCATTAAATTGGGACAACAATTCTGTGTATTTATCATGACAACCAAGAGGACAATGTTGTACCTGAGGTGAGATGCCCATAAGAGCAAACTCTTCTGCTTCTTCTGCATCAGAGAGATTCCCAGCAATCATTGCCAACACATCAGTCGAGGATTCAGCTGATTCCAGAGTAGAAGCCTGATGATCATTCCAGTTGACCATAGAGTCAACCGATACCAATGCCTTCCTGTCATCTTTAACCTCCTGAACCTTGAAAGCGGAGTACCTGTTCTTCTCCTGATCATTCTTGCTAGGGCACTCCCTTGCAAAGTGACCCTGTTGCTGGCAGTTATAGCACTGTACCTTGCTTCTATCGAATCTTTCTGGCTCCCGAGGGTTGTAATTAAACTTCCTCCCTGCTTTCTTCTCAAACTTGTGAACCCTAAGAGTAAGCATGGCCATCTGCCATTTAAGATCTATCTCATCCAGGTCAAGTTTATCGATCTGTTTGAAGTCATCAAAAGCAAGTTGTTGTTCAGCAGTAACATCAGCCACAAAAGAATGCAGAACAGCTTCTACCATACTACCAGACTTGGCAGCAGGATCAGAAGCAGAAGACATGGGACTAGATGCATATGACATGGGACTAGTATGCTGAATAGTATGCTGGGAGGAGACAGTATTTCTTGGGCTACTTGCATATGACATGGGACTATATGCCATAGAGCTCACAAAGGCTGAATTAGCAGGAGTGGGAAAAGAGTCACTAGGATATCCTCTCACATGAGGTTCGAATGTTCTGAGCCTATGAAACAAATCATCAAAGGTGAGATAGTCAAGCCCACCTTTGGCTTTGAGAGAGATCACCACCTGGTTCCAAGAGTAGGGTAAGGCTTTAAGAAACCTTGCATTAATATCACCATCATCAGGTTTTGACCGAAGTTGATTCAATTGGCTCAAGATCTTCTGGAACCTATCATACCCTTGATTTAGACCTTCAGTTTCTGAGATTTTGAATTTGGTAAATTCATCTCTCAGCATGGAACTTCGCATTTTCTTTGACTCCTCATTCCCGCCAAACCTTGCTTTTATGCCATTCCAGATCTCTCTGGCGTCATCCAAATGGTAGAAGTCACCCATGTGATCTTCAGGAAGAGATTGAAGCAAAATTGTGTTTGCTTTTACCTCCTTCTGAATAGCGATGATATCCTCATGAGATTTAGGTTCAAGAAGAGTAATATTACCGTTCTTGTCTCGTCCAGTAAGTTTCCTGCCGTTTCCATTCAGAATGATCTTCCAAAGATCTTGATCAGTGTTGGTGATCCACCATTCCATCTTCATTGCCTAGTTATCATATTCACCTTTCTTCAGAAGAGGGAATTTTCCATTTGTGTTGGAGACCGTAGCCAGGATCTGCTGTGGTTGCACAATTTTAGGAGTGCTTTCTTCTCCTGTTTGAGTAGAAGTTGAGGCAGACATGATAAACAGATTGTTAGTAATAAAAGAACTTGATTCTGCTTGTATAGAGACCCTCCCAGGCTCTGATACCACTTGTTGGGTCTACTAGATGTAGATCTTGCAGCCTGTCAGGACCGGTGAATGACTTCTGTAATCACAAGTCAAATCACAAAGAGACTCTATACACAATATGAATGTAGAATATAAATATAAACAAGAGAAACAGAATAACTATAACGACTTGATCCTTTCTAAGGATTTCTAATTTTGATAATGGCTAGAACTATATTTTGTATAGGTGTGTCTAACCCTTCTGCCTAAGGTTCCTTTTATACTACAAGGAAACCCTAATACATCATTAAAGAAAACGTGTAAAACTGATATGCATATCCTTTCCTAACATATCTCATGCATATCCTAACAGAATATTAAGTAAATAATAAAGTTTGACTTCGACTAGGACCAGGAGCAGGACTTGCTCCTACTACGACTAGGACCAGGAGGAACTACATACCTCCTAGTGTACCTATTACATATAACTATTACAATGGTCCTAACAGCTATGGACATGAAATCTTTGTGCATCATTGCGATTTGTCGGGTAAGTTCGGATATCTCGGGATTGGAGGTAGTAGAAGAAACATTGACTCTCTGATTAGATCTTGAGGATGTGGATGAATCCCAATTCTTGTGGTGAGTAGTCATGTTTTCAATCAACTCTCGACACTCCTCCGGTCTCCTTTTCATAAATGTACCACCGGCGGCGGCATTGATCGTGTCACGATCACGAAAAGTGAGACCATTGTAGAAGGTGTCAATGAGAGTGACGGGGAGCATATTGTGATTAGGACAGCGGTCGATCAAATCATTGTACCGTTCCCAAGCATCGAAAAGTGATTCATCATTCTCTTGCATAAATCCACTGATTTGGTTACGAAGGCTAGTGACCATGGATGGGGGAAAGTAGCGCGATAAAAAGCGTTGAGTCATGTCATTCCACGTATGAATAGAATTCTTAGGAAGACGGTCAAACCATTTTTCGGCATGATGAGAAAGCGAGTGTGGAAAAAGTTGGAGGCGAAGGTCATCCATAGAAACACCGGAGCCCTTCATGCTTTGGGTTATGGTAATGAATTTGTCGAGGTGTTTGTTGGCATCATCATCCGGAATTCCACAAAATGGGTTCGTTTGCACTTGCTGGATCATGTGATGCTTCAACGAAAACTCCTGGGCCGTGACGTGCATTGGCGCAATCGGGCCTCCGCGTCCGTTCATGGTGGGTTGGCACAATTCCTCCATGGTTCGTAAATCAGGTAGGAGGACATTGTTGTTGTTGTTGTTGTTATTATTCAAATTGGGTTGAGGTGGGTGATTATTGTTGTTATTAACACCGGCCATATCTAAATCTTCACGAGTCTCGGGCTCAGAATAGTTGGAAGATCTAGTACGCATACACCTGCAGAAGAAGAAAAATATACACAAAGAATATATCTATATAATCTTTTTGGTGCAAAACCTTTGGAAAAGAATTGCTTTTTAATGATTTTTCAAATGTTTTTGTATTTTTGAAGAGTTTTATATTTTTTTGGATTTTTGAAAATTTTTAAAGCAAGGAAAATAACGTTCAAAGAACGGATCCCAAAATTCAATGCGACTCTCACTAAAAACCGTTTATCTTAACGAAAAGAGCCGGCAGCGGCGCCATTTAATACTTGAGCTTTTACCCCAAAGTATGAAAATTCGTAGTCCCAAGTCTTTTCGAATTGAAAACCGGTCTTAAGTGCGACTCAATCGTCTTTTGGTGAATCAAGAGAATGGTTTGGTTTGATTATCTATTTTAAACTAATAGCAAGTAATTAAAGTGTCGTTGAGTAAAATGGAAGTTAAAAGATTAAAATAACGAGTAAAAATAAATGATTGGAAATTTAAAGGCAATAATGGAAAAACATTAACACACTAAATAAAACTAACACTTAGAAAATTTACTAAAAATAAGAAGTTGGTTGAAAAGTACTAAAAGAAAGTAAGATCGGACTACACCAAAACAAGCCAAAAGAAGCCCAGATCGGAATGTATTCCGATCTGGTGGTCGGAATATGGGGGAATGCACACAATCGGAATACACCAAAACAGGACCAATCGGAATAACCACTAGGACTACCAATCGGAATATCTGATAAAGCACAGTCGGAATATGGGGAAAATTCTACAATCGGAATGACCAATCTTGACCAAATCGGAATAACAAGTAGACTACCAATCGGAAAATGTGAAACACTCCAATCGGAATATCAGAATGGGCTACCGTCGGAATCTACAAACCCTTTTCCGATTGGGGTTCAATCGGAAAGAGTGGGAATTGGGCTGCTCGGAAAAACCAATCGGAAAGGGGTTTTAAACCCTTTCCGAAATCTAAGGGATTCGAGTTAAAAGCAAGAAATAAGCTAAAATGATAAGCTTATTCCCAAAGCTAAACGAATCACTAAAGAACGGGATCGAATAAGCACTTATCAACTTATCTAACCCAAAAATAAACTAACTTTTTGGATCAAAACAATAAAAACATGAACTTTTTAAGGAAAACTTTTATAAACAAATAAGCTAATCATAAAAATAAGCCAATAAGCACAAAAGTCTTAAAGCTTAATCAAATGAAAACTTATGTAATGATCAAAAGATTAACTTTTTAAGCACGAAATCAATTAGAACAACACGGATCACATGATAATCGCACCAAAATCAATCTTAAATCAAAGAAAAGTAGAATGAGATTAAGGATTAAAAGCTTAAAATAGAACTTTGATTAATGAAATAAGCAATATAAAGAGTTCAATCTTGAAAGATTAAAAGAAAAGATGAAGTTTTGTGAGAGAAAGTTTAAGACTTTCTCTCTCTAAAACTAGAGAAACTAAGAAAAATAAAAACTAGCTAAAATTAACTAACTCCCCTCCTAATGACTATTAGGAGGGTATTTATAGGGAAGGTGGAAGGAGTGCATGTGTTGCATCTTCTTTCTTGCTTTCTTCACGTTTTCTCGACTCGACTTTAATTCTTTGTCTTTGTCGTCTCGGGATTTGAACTTGTCTTCTTAATTTTCTTCTTCTATTAGACTTAAGTTCTTCGACTTCGTTAAACTTCCGTCTTTTGACTTTTTCTTCGATAAATCTTCAGAATAGGCCTTGGCCTTCCGTTCTTTTTGCACTCTTGATCTTTTGACTTCGTCTTTTCCCGTTTTCTTCAATAAAAGCCCGTGAAAGCCCGTGTTTTCTTCCTTTTTCATATTTTGGTCCTAAAACACAATAAAAACACAAACCACGCATAATTCCGACTTTTACGACATAAATCACACGTATTGGTCTTGTTATTATTGAAAATAAGTGGTAAACGGATAACTGTTTTCACACTTATTAGTCGTCCATACAATCCATGGACTAAGCCTTTCCATGTTTACTTAATGTAAAATAACTAAGCTACGAGCTACTACTTAATATATTGTCGGAGTGACCGAATCTTCGTAAATACGTAAAACGTATTTCCAACAATATGGCTCAACACACCTCCCCAGTATCATGTTTTGTGAAAAACGCGAATACTCGTCGTTGAGGTCGTTCTCGAGGAGGTATGGTGTTTAGCCAACAAATATAGACGTTATTTAATTAAGTTATTACGCTTTTGTAAAGAAGAAAAGAAAAGAAACTGAAACGATTACGGTAAAATGTACAAAAACGCGTCCACGTACGAACGTCGAAACGCGACGAAATTAAAATTTTACCCTAAAAAATTATTAAAAATCACTAAAAATACCTACAAGTCACACTAATAAAAGTACAAAAACCAAAAAATTTGAAAACATTTAAATTAATTTATATTAATTTTTAAAGTTAATAAAAAAACCTAAAAATAAAACTAATTAAGAAAAAGACAAAATCTAAATTTTATGTTTTGTAAACCTAAATAATATTATTTAAAATCTAGAAACTACTTTTGGAAATTTTTTATAAATCTTTTTCTATTTTTTAAAGAATTTTCTAAAATTTAAAACAAAATTAATCATAGAAAATTAATTAGTAAATAAAAAAAATAATTTCTTTTTTCTAAAAATCCTAAACTAATAACTAAACAAAAGAAAAAAAGGACAAAAGCTGAAGACCAATAAGCTCAAATCGAGCTTATCGGTCTGTATTGATTTCTAATAAGCAAATTAAAATACTCCTTAAATATAAAACGTTGGGAAAGGTTATCATTAAACACCCTAGGGCGCAGTTGGACTTAGTGTGTGTTTCGGAGGTGTTGAGTGGGGATAGGTCGGGGGTTTGAGGCTGTGTAACCACCCAATTTTTTTTGCAAATAATTTTTTTTTACTTTTCTTGTTTCTCTTGGATGCGCAGTGCACTCAAACAAAAAAACACAAAGCTCACAATCAAACATACTATTTACGCCATAGATTCTATAACAACAATAGCCCAGATACTCTTACTGCCCTTTTGGATATATATATTTATTTTGTATCATCTTCCTGAACTAATGTCTGACACAACAGTTGGCTTGTGTGAGTTTTAACAACAATATCTAGCAGCAATTCAATGCACGGACAAATCAATCATATAACAAACAACATCATAGAATCATTCAATGGAACAGTGGCTAGCATATGGTGTACTATGGTGCTTATAAGGCCAAATTTTAAGCTAGCTAAAAGCTTCATATGAGCTGCAGACTACAAGCTGAATGAATACAGTATGAGCTTATACTATAAACCATTGACTCTCAAAGCCTTAACCTCTAATTCCTTGAATTGAAATCATAGTGAATGCTGGTATGTTTGACTTCAAAATAGCCTAAAATGATGTATAAGTGCAATCTATTTGCGCCGTTGTTATTAAAACTTGCAAGCAACTCTTGTAAACTTTGAATTGGCTAAGAACAAGTGATTACAAACTAATATCCAGCAACCAGAACCATCAGATCAGATTATAGAACCTATAATACCAATAATGGACTTTAATCACAGAAACTTATAATCCACTCTGTTTTTATTTTTATCACTGTTGAACACGTAAGTATTCATGTTTTTAGTGCTAATGTCCCTTCATTTTACGCATAATAAATATCATAAATGTATTTTTAGTGCATATATCGTTTATATGTGTTATTTATAATTGTAGGTACGGATATCAAAGAAAATGAGCAAAAACGAAGCCAAAGAGCCAAAAAACGAGCACGAGAAATAGAAAGAGAGCAAAAAATCGAGTCTGAGGATGCATTCACGTTTTATTGGGCCGGCCCGACACCATTTAAATGGGTCGAACCGACCCATTAATATAACTAAAGCCACATAGGCCCATGAAAGAACAAAAAAAAGGTACGAAGGCCCAATAATGTGGGAATAAAAATAAAGATCAAATCTTGGCGTAAAATGGAAGCTATTAACATTCCATTATCATTTTTTTTCACTTCTTTCATTATTGTTCCCTGCGTTTTTTTCTCTCTTTTAGAATAGGCTGGCTAAACTTATTTTCAATCCATTTATTCTTGTCTCTATTCTTTAAATTTCCAAAGTTGAGTTGTATTACTTTTAAATCATCCCAGTTTCAATACTTTCCTTTGTATTTGAATTTAATTTATATAAAATCTCCAGTTCTTTTTTTTTATTATTACAAGTTGTATTTGGTTGAAGATTTGAATTCGGGTTTGATAAATAAAGTTCCAGTTTCGATTAATACGCAGCTTTTTATAAGTCATTTTTTCTGTCTATTTTCTTAGTATTAATATTTTTTAGATAAGATTAGATACAGTTTTGGTGATTTTTTTTAGAAGCTTGTGTTTCGGTTTAATGTTTGATTTTGATTTAGTTTATGATGAACTCGGTTGTTAACGCGGGTCTGTGATGATATTTCGTTAATGAAGTAGTTTGGATTTGATATAAAATAAGCTCTTTTTGAGCTTCCTTTATTGCTTATTTTGCTAGTAGTTTACTGTTTTATTTACAAATAAGAAGAAATAAAGCTTGCTGCCATGTTTTGAGTTTCTATAGCATAAGATATGATCTGGTATAGTAATAGTCTTAATTTGGATATGAGATATAGAAGTAGAAATAATAAACAAATAAAGGAAAAATTAGAATCAAAATGGCAGTCAGTAGGTTCAAACACTTGACCTGCCTTTTGCATGAAAACTTGTTTACCACTATGCTATACAAGTAATTTGTTAAACATCCCTTTTAGTTTAGCAATATATGGTTATCAAGGGTTAGAAAACTTTTGGTCAAATTAAATTTCGTATGTAGTTTCTTTTTTTTTTATTATTTAGTTTATTTAATCATTTTTCTTATTTTTCTAAATAATTTTAAAATCAAATGAGCTTAATAAAATTTAGAATTAAAATAAAAAATATAGTTTTTATAAAATTTTAAATATCGTTTAGCTTATTGTCATTAACATTTTATGTCTTTTGATCTTGGCGTATCCGGTTCATCACTTTAGGCGAGGAGCTTTCGGGATTATTGGATTTAGTTGATTATTAAAGTTTAGACCTTAAATGGTTTAAGGTTTAAATATCGACTAAGTTTTTAATTCGAGTGGTTAATTTTCGTCTCCGGTTCGTCATACGGGTTCGTTTCTCTTATCTTATTTTCATTAGCTTAAGTATGATTGGTAGCGTTGCTTTCTTAATGTTTAACTTTAATGTCGTGATTTGAGTAGTTTTGATTATAGTTGTTAGTAGCATCTTTATTGTCATTATTATTACATTAGATATCTCTCGCTTTATAATTGTAGTTTAATTTTCATTCTTATCGCTTTTATATATTTTAATATTTAATCGGGTAAATTAGTAGTTTTAAATTTCAAAATCAAAATATCTTTTATTCGAGCATCAAACTTTAGACATAAACGCGGATTTCCATCACACTTCGCCGGAACTACGATAACCTTCTGGTGTACGAAAACGACTCAATCAAATGGCGCCACTGCCGGAGAATGTGTGTAGTGATATTGGCGTTGTGTTTTTAGTTAGTGACTTGAAGATCCTTTCGCTTTAAAAGTTTATTTTCGTATTTGTATATATATATATATATATATATATATATATATATATATATATATATAAATATTTAAAAATCCATAAAAATATATAAAATTTATAAAAACCAAAAATTTTCTTATTTTATTTTTTTTCTTTATTACTATATATATCATTTAAAATATATATATATATATATATATATATATATATATATATATATATATATATATATATATATATATATATATATATATATATATATATATATATATATATATTTATATATATATATATATATATATATATATATATATATATATATATATATATACATATATATATATATATATATATATATATATATATATATATATATATTTCTATATATATATATATATATATATATATATATATATATATATATATATATATATATATATATAAATAAATAAATATTTTCTTTCGACTTTATTTTTCTTTTAGCTATATATTATATATGATATATAGTTTTATATAATATATTATATTATACTATTTTCTTTTTATTATTTTATTATTATTTTAATAAAAAAAGTTTTAAAAACATTCTTCTTTATCTTCTATCGTGTTTAATTCTTTTTCTCAACCCCTCTTACTTTTAATTCTTCATGGATTCGTATTGTATAGGGTGTGGGAGACCATCGTCTGGTAGTCAATCATGTCAATGGTGTTCATGCGAGCGGTGCGGAAGAGATATCCCCAATTTACAATTTAGACATTGTCTATTTTGCAATTCGATCAATTCGTACTTCACCTCTAATGACACTATCTCACTCTCATACATTTATGGGATCCTTATCCACCAAATGCACCGGGTTTTTCTCAATCCCCGTGTTGTAACAATTGTGGGGGGCCCTCATGACACTTTTTCTTGTCAACCGATGAATTATTATGAGCCCGATCCGTGCTATAATTCCGGTTTTCATAATTTTGGGCCCCCACATTACACCCTCGATCATCAACCTTCTTTTAGCCTGAATGCCGAAGCAAGATCCCTTCTTTTTGAACTCCGTGACGGTTTAATTTGACTAAGCCAAACATTGGACGAGCAACAGCGACAAGAGCAAGTATCTAGTCTTAGTACTTATACCTCTACGCCTCTTGTGAGTCCTTATTGTTATGATGATGACGAGGATAATATTTACAATCTCAATCCATCATGTGAGACTACCACTCCTATTCTAGATTCTTCCAGTACGGAGACCGATGCCGCTCTCATCATGGGGGATGAGGGTCTTATCACTATTCCTTGTGATTAGATTCTTATTCCAATCCAAAGTGAGCCTACGGGTGCTTCTGATAGTGATAGTGAGTGTGAATCTCTTTCTAGTGATGATTCATTACCTCCCACCGACAACTTGGGAGATGATTCTTTGGCTTTCTCTAATCCTCTTTTTGATCTCGATGATGATTTTACTTCTAGTGATGAAGAGTCACTATCCGATGAAGACGTTCTGAAGGAAAATTTCAAGATTTATTCGAACCCTTTATTTGATTTTGATGACGCCTACATCTCTAGTGAGGTGAATCCTCTCTTTAAAGAGGGGATTGAGGACATTGATTGTTGATCCCAAACTTAGATCGATTTAGCTTGTGTAAACGAGATTAAATCAAGTTAAACACGTAGAGAAACTTTGTTGTGTATATAAAAATTTAAGTATTATGCGGAATTAATACTCAAACAAGAACACACAAACATTATAAACCAAACTTTCACTTTGATTGATAAATCAAACTTGCGTACAATGAAAGTGTTAAAATGTATATCAAACATAAACCTAAAGGCCTCCTTTTATATACATAAGGAGCCTTGTACAAGAGACTACGTATCAACTATTTTAGGTAAAGATAAACATAACAAATACATTGTTGATCATATCTTTACTAGAAACAAACTAGAAACATAATACGTGTAGACTAAGTCTTCTATCAGTGCTTGACTTCTTCCTATCAACGCTTGACTTCTTCCTGTCAACGCTTGATTTCTTCTTAAAAACGTCCAGATTGCTCTTGTCAGCGTCCAAGTGTACTGGCTACATTTTATTCCCAACAATCCTCCCCTAAACTTGATATCTACTCTAGTAATAAAGTTTCTGAATAAAAACTAAGAACTAGGAGGATTCTTACAAATCTTATCAACTTGGTAATAAACATATCTAATCAAATCTTTGGCCGCGTCACTTGAGTAGTCAATTTCTAGCTGTGTTGTCTTTATCTTTTCCAAAACTTACTTAAAAAACTTTGTAGAACTTAAATGATAAACACCAACAGTTGAATATAAACGCCATTGAAGTTTACTGATATCATCATTAAGATCCTTCCAAACAGGATCTTCTTCTTCTGGTGCACACATTCTCTTGAATATTGACCAAAGCTTTATTCCATTTACTGAAGTAGGTGCTTCAGTCTCATACTTGGCCAGCAGTAACCTCCAAAGGTCTGCCAAGTGTAACACCCGAGAATTTTCCGCGCTTTAAATAATACTAAATTATATTAGTTATTATGCAAAATTCATTTTTGAGCATTTTCAAACTTGTTGGTTTTGAAAACGTGACATATTTTGTAAAATCGGAAAAAAAAAATTGCATAGTCTGCGTATTGACACAGTAAAAAAAAAATTTTAAAATTTTTTTTTTTTTTGAACCTTTATATCTAAATGTCACGAGATATCTAATAAAATAGTTTATTAAATTATTTAATATTTTGTTTCAATAACGTTTGTAAAAAAATGAAAATAATCAAGTTGAAGACTATATTTTTTTTCATCAACTAAGCTTGATCGAGAAACTCATCAGATAATTAATATTTAATTGAATTATAAGTCATTTGTGTATTTCTAGTAATATAATTAATCTATTTTAGTGGAAAAAGGTATTTTAAACGCAACCGATAAGAATTTCGAATAATCAATCATACTTTATAAAGCCAGATCGAGTCTTGAGCCATAATGAAACAAATGTCAACATTGAACCCCATCTCACCTTTTCTCACCGAAACTTTATTTGCTAACTTTAAACTTCAAAATTTCCCACATGCAATTCCTCAAATCTTGGCATAGTACGTCCTAGGTTTGTTTATTATTGGGGCGATCGTTTTGGTCCCCTCTTCACACCAAACGCACCCTTCTGCCTCTTATCCATCATATCCCATCTCACTTCCAACCAAATCAACAAACACACATACTCATTTTAGTGTATATCTCTCTGGCACTTTCTTTCAACCAAAAACAAAAACCTCCATCTTCACATACAATATTAACCCCATTTTCGTACTAAAACCTTCATTTACAAAACAATACCACATGAAATAACAACTAACTAAAATGGCTGCCATCACTACTTAAACCGACGAGGGTTTCGCGAGTCTGAGGGTTCTTTTGTTGCTAATTGCTGACGCGTTTCTTGCTTATTCGAAGGGTTTGAAGACTTCTAGTTGCGGGTGATTAGCCAAGAGGGTTCCGTTTTGGGTTTGGTTGTTTCTTTCGTGGGTCATCCTGTATTCGAAGTGGGTTACATTGCTTATGACTCGGGTTCTAAAAGCATTGAGCTACCGTTCTGTGCTTGTCGTAAGGTTACCTCTTGAGCCTTCATCTTCATTCTTTCACTGCATTTCTTTTCGTATACACACATGTCGTCGCCTTACCACATTTTTTCGGAAAACTAAACATGAGTTTCAAACAAAGATCTCGCATGGTGGTTTCATATACACGAGTTTGAACATACGTTGAAATGGGTTTACGTTAAGGTTTATGTACGATGTTCTGGAGGTCTCACGTTAGTACATGTTTTTGGGTGAGTTAAGCTAAATGGGTACGTGTCAAAATCGGGTTTTGAGTCGCGACTAAACAATCTCATGTGAGACGAGAGTGTTGCGAGTGCTTGTGAGTGATTGTCATGAGCATGTTACTGTGAAAGTTTTTGTGAGTTTTGCTAGGAGGGTTGTGAGGGATTGCTTGGTGAGAGCTTTGTCGTAAGGTTTCTTTTTTTTTGTGAAGTCTTGTCGAGTCAAAAATTTCTCTTACATGGTGTCGTTGGTCTCTGTTGTTGGTATAACGAGAAGCGTTTACGTTTTTGTGAGTTTGACGAGAGAAAGAGACATGGAAACTATGGTTTACCGAGAGAGTGATGGAAAAGAGTAAATTGTTTCTGTGGTGAATTGATGTGAGTATTGGAGTCCAGAAAAATGTTTTGAAATGGTGAGGCTATTGTGTGGTTAACGAGAGAAAGAGCAAATTCTTGTTTTCTTCTAACGTTTTCTTTTTACACCGAGAGAGAGATGGAGATATAACTAGTACTCTATTGCGTTTTATATGGTTTATGTGAGAGATAGTAATGGTTTTAAAAAGAGAAGTGATAGTCTGACATATCGATGTCAGGTCCGACTGTTCCCAGCAGTCTAGTAAAAAGAAACATTTCTTTCAAATGGAGATAAAGCATTCACGTGAATGCAAATGATTTAAATTTTATCAAGTGCTAGTTGTAGTCTTTAAATTTTTTTTATTATTTTTTTTTGTCAAAGTTCTACTTATTTATCGAAATTGTTGTGTGCAAATAATGTTAGAACAAGTTTTGTGACGAGTTCTATTAAACGGGACGAGGTTTCAGGTTTGAGAAGTACTAGTCGAGTTAATTAACGTTAGTTAATGTCATTTAAAATTGCTATATTAAAATAGCGTCGAAAGGCTGTCGATTTATTTTTTTAGAAGATTATAAAATGTTTTAATTAAGTTAAAACGGGTAAAAATAAATGTAACGTTGAGCGGCTGTCAAATTTTATCGAGTCATGACGACATTTTCTTTTCTTGGGAGTTTGGTCGAGCGTTATTTTAACTAAGGCTTTTGAAATCATGCTCATTTTATAAATTAAATATGTGGTAAGGGTTGACATATGCGTATGACATTCATGTGTTTCTTGCATTATAGATTGTAACTCAATCTAGTATTATTTTAGGTTGCTTCTGCGTGATCCGATTCTATGATTACTATTCTCTTGTTGTGATAACTTGTGTTGCTGAGGTGAGTTCATACCCCTTCTTTCTATTTTTGGAATCGCTTTATAAATGTTTTGAATCTCTTTGGGGGAGATGCATGCTTGTCGATGTCAAATATGTGGTTATACTTTTCAAGTATTGTTTGTGATGCGCGTGTTTATACGTTCTGATGATTGTTTGTGATACATATGTAGTTATACATTGCAAGTATTGTTTATGCTACATATTGTGAATATGTTAGTGAGTCATAACTCCTTTTGATTTGCCTTATATGCCTAATGTGTTTGAAGTGTGATAATGCTTGTAACATCTTTTGTTGACGCAAAACTATCGTTTTCTTGAATTACTCCGTTGTGGTTATCTTTATGACGATAATGCTATGTTGCTTGCTTATGGACGCAAAATGTGTTTTGTCTTGAATCACTTCGCGAAAGTTTTGTCACGAGCTTATTGCTATCTTAACTGGGTACCCTATATGCTTGCCATTGTTTAATGGATTCATATGCTCCTATGCTTGCCATTATTTAATGGATTCATATGCTTCTATGCTTGCCATTGTTTAATGGATTCATATGTTTTTAAACTTTATATGCTTGCCCTCGTATAATGGGATTCATATGCTTTAAAACATTTTGTTTGCGATCCAATTGAATGCTAATCTTGAATAATGAGCTTGATATGATTCTTGCATGTGAATCTTGCTATGATCTTGACTGTGAATCTTGCTATGATCTTGTATCGATCTTGAGTGTGAATCTTGCTATGATCTATGCTTCTTATATGTGATCTTGATATGAATTGTGCATGTGATCTTGATATGAATCGTGCATGTGATATTGATATGAATCTTAAACATGAACTGAATTATTTTTGTGTTGGCTGTAATACTTTTGGCTAAATGTTGATATATGACCGAAATTTATGGTAAACGTTGCTTTTGTTGCGAAACTCTGGATTTCTAAACGCTTTTACAATACTACTTTTGGTAGTGGACTTTATAAACCTTTAAAGTGTCATAAACTTTTTAATAAAACTTATGAACTCACCAACTTTATGTTGACCGTTTTAAGCATGTATTCTCAGGTACTTGACTACATGATTATTTGAAGTCTGCATTGTGATATCTGGCATATAGGTCGTTCTCTCGGATCAAGACTCGGATCATCATGATGTAACAGGCCCCAAAACTAGTGTGCTTCCGCTGGGCCTATTTTGGGGGTGTTACAGATTGGTATCAGAGCTTTGGCTATAGAGAACTAGGTTTCATTATTTTAGCCTAGACTATAACCGATGCTCTAGTGTGTTTTATCATGTTATCATACTCTTTCCGATGCTATATGAACGTGTGCTTTACATATTACAATTGTTTTATCCGCTGCTATATGAATGATCTTTTTACATGTTTGTGATTTCTTTATCCGTTGGTGCATGATTGCTTGTTTTATCACTTTATGATTGCTTTATATGCTGATTGTTCCTTTTATCTATTTGATAATTGCTATAATATATCATTATATTATATATACGAGTTCCTTGTTTGATATATATTTTTGCACACGTTATCGCGCGTCAATGTTTATTTTCTTCCACTTATGAGTTTGAACGTCTACTTAAGTATACAACTTATTGACGACTCGTACATATTGCTTTTGGTAATTTCATGCGATATCATTTTGATAGTTTGCCTGTCTAAAAGGTGCCGGTGGGGCTCCAATCAGGGTACTTATGTTTTCATATTTAGATGGTATGGGACGTTTGAATATGGAACATGAGTCTCCTGACCATAAGTTAATTATAATTTCATATTTAGATGGTATGGGACGTCTAAATGGGAAATCATAAGCCACCGGGCCAGAAGCTTATTTATGGTTTCGTATTGAGATGGAATGGGACGTCTGAATACGAAATTTATAAATAAACTGGCTGTAAACTCTCTTGGTAATATCTATTTTTTTCCTTAGATATTTTATATATTCTGATGATAAGCAATATCGAGAATATGTAAGTAGGATGAGTTATGAAATCTTTATTCAAACGAATTGGGACGCCTTTTCCTTTGAATAAAGAAATCATAAGTCACCGAACCATGAGGTTATACATTTTTATTTACATGGATTAGGACGCTTCTCGATGTAAATAACGATTTGTAAACAAGTGGGCTTAAGTGTGTTACTTATTAATTATATTATTTTAATAATCCAGTTATGGAGCGTGTTCATTTTGACTCACGGTTCGTTGGTACGATTTAATCGTTCTTTTGTCCTTTTACCGTTACCGTTATTGCGTTTTTGCGAACAATTTCTTAAACTTCAAATGACTCATGTTTTTCGAATGAACATCGACCGACGTGAGCTTAACTAACTAACTGTAGTTAACCTTGTATCGACTTTTCAGAATTGATGAGTTGCTAGATTCTTCGCTTCTAGTTGTCCTTTAATTATTTTATGAACTATTATCGCTTTTTCAGATTGACCACCAAACCCTGTGGATACATTCCAGCCTTACCTATTTCTTTTCGACATTTTTGACACTTCTCAACCTAGTAACAACGATCGAGTTTCGAGGACGAAACTCAAAATGGCACGTGGATGATGTAACACCCGAGAATTTTCCGCGCTTTAAATAATACTAAATTATATTAGTTATTATGCAAAATTCATTTTTGAGCATTTTCAAACTTGTTGGTTTTGAAAACGTGACATATTTTGTAAAATCGGAAAAAAAAATTGCATAGTCTGCGTATTGACACAGTAAAAAAAATTAAAAATTTTTTTTTTTTTTGAACCTTTATATCTAAATGTCACGAGATATCTAATAAAATAGTTTATTAAATTATTTAATATTTTGTTTCAATAACGTTTGTAAAAAAATGAAAATAATCAAGTTGAAGACTATATTTTTTTTCATCAACTAAGCTTGATCGAGAAACTCATCAGATAATTAATATTTAATTGAATTATAAGTCATTTGTGTATTTCTAGTAATATAATTAATCTATTTTAGTGGAAAAAGGTATTTTAAACGCAACCGATAAGAATTTCGAATAATCAATCATACTTTATAAAGCCAAATCGAGTCTTGAGCCATAATGAAACAAATGTCAACATTGAACCCCATCTCACCTTTTCTCACCGAAACTTTATTTGCTAACTTTAAACTTCAAAATTTCCCACATGCAATTCCTCAAATCTTGGCATAGTACGTCCTAGGTTTGTTTATTATTGGGGCGATCGTTTTGGTCCCCTCTTCACACCAAACGCACCCTTCTGCCTCTTATCCATCATATCCCATCTCACTTCCAACCAAATCAACAAACACACATACTCATTTTAGTGTATATCTCTCTGGCACTTTCTTTCAACCAAAAACAAAAACCTCCATCTTCACATACAATATTAACCCCATTTTCGTACTAAAACCTTCATTTACAAAACAATACCACATGAAATAACAACTAACTAAAATGGCTGCCATCACTACTTAAACCGATGAGGGTTTCGCGAGTCTGAGGGTTCTTTTGTTGCTAATTGCTGACGCGTTTCTTGCTTATTCGAAGGGTTTGAAGACTTCTAGTTGCGGGTGATTAGCCAAGAGGGTTCCGTTTTGGGTTTGGTTGTTTCTTTCGTGGGTCATCCTGTATTCGAAGTGGGTTACATTGCTTATGACTCGGGTTCTAAAAGCATTGAGCTACCGTTCTGTGCTTGTCGTAAGGTTACCTCTTGAGCCTTCATCTTCATTCTTTCACTGCATTTCTTTTCGTATACACACATGTCGTCGCCTTACCACATTTTTTTGGAAAACTAAACATGAGTTTCAAACAAAGATCTCGCATGGTGGTTTCATATACACGAGTTTGAACATACGTTGAAATGGGTTTACGTTAAGGTTTATGTACGATGTTCTGGAGGTCTCACGTTAGTACATGTTTTTGGGTGAGTTAAGCTAAATGGGTACGTGTCAAAATCGGGTTTTGAGTCGCGACTAAACAATCTCATGTGAGACGAGAGTGTTGCGAGTGCTTGTGAGTGATTGTCATGAGCATGTTACTGTGAAAGTTTTTGTGAGTTTTGCTAGGAGGGTTGTGAGGGATTGCTTGGTGTGAGCTTTGTCGTAAGGTTTCTTTTTTTTGTGAAGTCTTGTCGAGTCAAAAATTTCTCTTACATGGTGTCGTTGGTCTCTGTTGTTGGTATAACGAGAAGCGTTTACGTTTTTGTGAGTTTGACGAGAGAAAGAGACATGGAAACTATGGTTTACCGAGAGAGTGATGGAAAAGAGTAAATTGTTTCTGTGGTGAATTGATGTGAGTATTGGAGTCCAGAAAAATGTTTTGAAATGGTGAGGCTATTGTGTGGTTAACGAGAGAAAGAGCAAATTCTTGTTTTCTTCTAACGTTTTCTTTTTACACCGAGAGAGAGATGGAGATATAACTAGTACTCTTGCGTTTTATATGGTTTATGTGAGAGATAGTAATGGTTTTAAAAAGAGAAGTGATAGTCTGACATATCGATGTCAGGTCCGACTGTTCCCAGCAGTCTAGTAAAAAGAAACATTTCTTTCAAATGGAGATAAAGCATTCACGTGAATGCAAATGATTTAAATTTTATCAAGTGCTAGTTGTAGTCTTTAAATTTTTTTTATTATTTTTTTTTTGTCAAAGTTCTACTTATTTATCGAAATTGTTGTGTGCAAATAATGTTAGAACAAGTTTTGTGACGAGTTCTATTAAACGGGACGAGGTTTCAGGTTTGAGAAGTACTAGTCGAGTTAATTAACGTTAGTTAATGTCATTTAAAATTGCTATATTAAAATAGCGTCGAAAGGCTGTCGATTTATTTTTTTAGAAGATTATAAAATGTTTTAATTAAGTTAAAACGGGTAAAAATAAATGTAACGTTGAGCGGCTGTCAAATTTTATCGAGTCATGACGACATTTTCTTTTCTTGGGAGTTTGGTCGAGCGTTATTTTAACTAAGGCTTTTGAAATCATGCTCATTTTATAAATTAAATATGTGGTAAGGGTTGACATATGCGTATGACATTCATGTGTTTCTTGCATTATAGATTGTAACTCAATCTAGTATTATTTTAGGTTGCTTCTGCGTGATCCGATTCTATGATTACTATTCTCTTGTTGTGATAACTTGTGTTGCTGAGGTGAGTTCATACCCCTTCTTTCTATTTTTGGAATCGCTTTATAAATGTTTTGAATCTCTTTGGGGGAGATGCATGCTTGTCGATGTCAAATATGTGGTTATACTTTTCAAGTATTGTTTGTGATGCGCGTGTTTATACGTTCTGATGATTGTTTGTGATACATATGTAGTTATACATTGCAAGTATTGTTTATGCTACATATTGTGAATATGTTAGTGAGTCATAACTCCTTTTGATTTGCCTTATATGCCTAATGTGTTTGATGTGTGATAATGCTTGTAACATCTTTTGTTGACGCAAAACTATCGTTTTCTTGAATTACTCCGTTGTGGTTATCTTTATGACGATAATGCTATGTTGCTTGCTTATGGACGCAAAATGTGTTTTGTCTTGAATCACTTCGCGAAAGTTTTGTCACGAGCTTATTGCTATCTTAACTGGGTACCCTATATGCTTGCCATTATTTAATGGATTCATATGCTCCTATGCTTGCCATTATTTAATGGATTCATATGCTTCTATGCTTGCCATTGTTTAATGGATTCATATGTTTTTAAACTTTATATGCTTGCCCTCGTATAATGGGATTCATATACTTTAAAACATTTTGTTTGCGATCCAATTGAATGCTAATCTTGAATAATGAGCTTGATATGATTCTTGCATGTGAATCTTGCTATGATCTTGACTGTGAATCTTGCTATGATCTTGTATCGATCTTGAGTGTGAATCTTGCTATGATCTATGCTTCTTATATGTGATCTTGATATGAATTGTGCATGTGATCTTGATATGAATCGTGCATGTGATATTGATATGAATCTTAAACATGAACTGAATTATTTTTGTGTTGGCTGTAATACTTTTGGCTAAATGTTGATATATGACCGAAATTTGTGGTAAACGTTGCTTTTGTTGCGAAACTCTGGATTTCTAAACGCTTTTACAATACTACTTTTGGTAGTGGACTTTATAAACCTTTAAAGTGTCATAAACTTTTTAATAAAACTTATGAACTCACCAACTTTATGTTGACCGTTTTAAGCATGTATTCTCAGGTACTTGACTACATGATTATTTGAAGTCTGCATTGTGATATCTGGCATATAGGTCTGAAATGTGTATAATGCAAGTTCGTTTTCTCAGTTCTTAACTAATAGAAAGTCCAATCAAAATCAGATTTATAATTGTTCTTGGTTGTTCAAGCTTGCTTGGTAATCTATTGCTAATTCAATCAACACTTATCTAAAAATGAAAAATATAAACCTACTTATACGTAAAACAAGTTGCACATTCCAAATTTTATTCAAGTAAAATATAAAAATGCAAATATAAAACTATAAGGACTGAAAATGAAATTTCTATGAAATGTAAATGCTTGAAATGTAAATTCTAAAAGTTATAAGGACTACTAATGCAAAACAGTTAACTAAAAGGACCAAACTTGTAAAAACTTAAACAAACTAACCAAATAGTAACAAACTAACAAACTTTATAACTGAAATTTAACAAACTCCAAATGTAAAGGACTGAATTATGCAAATACCACAAAATTAGGAAGTTTAGCTAGGTTTAGAAACTGATTAAACTTCTAGGGACTAAAGTGCAATAAAACCAAAGTTCTAACTAAAAACGGGCAACAAGAATGAATAAGCTCGTTTGAGCTTAATACTCAACCAAATAAGCTGAAACCACTTGCAAAACTCTTAAAATCCAATTATAGCTACGTGTGTTCAAGGAAATAAGCTAAAAATCAAAAATAAGCAATTGAGTGCTTATTAATAAGCACAGAATAAGCTACAGCTTATTTCAATCAGTCACAACCTGATTTTTGTAAAGAAACTGATTAAGCACTTGATTACAAGAACGGGAAATCAAACTAGAACTATTTTCATCCAGTAATGAAGGAGAAATCTGAAATAAGCTCTTTTGAGCTTATGTTGACCAAGTTTGACCAATTTTTATGAAAAAGCTCAAAATTTCAAAACTTCATATTCAATGCTAACTAAATGGATTGGTGAAAGAAAACAGCAACTTTTGTGAACTAGATTAAGAGAACTGGTAAAACAGTCATCAATTTATCACAGAGAATGAAAAATGCTCAGGCTTGAGCTAAAAAGCTTATTACCAGCTTAATTCTTAATACTGTAGATTTTCCTTATAGAAACTGAAAGTTTATGATGTAAGCAAGGACTAGAAACAAGTTTGAGCAAATTTCATCAAGTAATGAAAGAGAATTCAGCAATTGAAATTGGCAAGTTTTGGCTATCAAAGCTGAAATAAGGCTAACCCAAACAATTTTTATACCAATTGCCTTTTTGACTATTTTTATGACTTGCAATTGACTTAGAACCAATTGTTAACACCTAATGACTGATTATGAACTTCTAAACACCAATTTCTAATACTTGAAAACTATTTTAAAGCTACTCCCAAACACTCCTTTATCAGTTTTGAACAAAATTTTACAAAGGCTTATTGAGTAATAGTTTGAACTGAAACAAAAGCTATAGCAGATTGAATTCAATGGACAAAATGAAGGCTAATCAAGCTGAAATCAAACAATTATCTCAACTAGAACTCAATTAAGGTGCAAAGCTAAAATGTGACTGAAATAAGGCAGAAACTACAAATGAATCTCAAATCAGTACACAAGAATGAAGTAACTGAACTACAAACACTTAAATCTCAATGTAACAACAGCAACTAATCAAGTATAACATGTAGCCATCAAAGTTAACTAAGAAATTGAGCATGCAAAGACTGTTTTAGAGGAACATAAAACAAGAGCAATGAAACCTATTATAGAAGTCCTTTGGGAAGAAGAGGAGCGCTGAGCTCTCTTGCACTAGTGATACCACCACCTATCACTAGTATTCAACTAAAATCATCAATCTAATCAGCTGCAAATCATCAAACTGCCATGAAATCTTCAAGAACAATGGTATGGACTGAATTCTGATCAAACAGCTACAAGACTTCAACAATGTCAGTTATGATCATTGGTTGATCATAACAAACATCAAACAGCAACTAGTATATCCAATATCAACAAGAATCAACAGGAATTTGAGAAACAGAATTTGGCGGGAAAAAGGAAATTTGAATTTTATTGCAAGAATTCAGTTACAAAAGTGGTTACAAGCTACTAACTAACTAACTGACTCAAGAGTTTGTCAGACTCTTGAGTAGTTAGGGGAAAAGTGAGGGAAAAATGGAAAGGAAAGATTAAACTATGTGTTTTACAAATTTAAGCTACAATGAGAAATGAGGTACATCCTAACTATTTATAGGCATGATAGGAGATTCTGTTGGGGTTTGTGACGTGGCAGATCCAATCATAGCTTGACACGTGGAAGAATTCTGCATTTGCTCTTTGAAGGTGATGAACACTGAATTGGGGGTTTTTAATTGAGTGGATGATTTGTTAATTAGATTGCACCATTGAATTCCTCTCTTCAAAACGAGCAAGTTTGGTGTTTTGATCTCCTCATGAAACGGCTTAAATCTCAATCCCGATCCTGGAAATATTTTTGTTAAAGAAGATGGACACGTGTCATTCCCTGGTTGGTTTAAAACATTGCACACGGATCACACTGTTGAGATATGGTAATAAATGAGGCGGCTGTTAATGGGTATTTAATGCTTGATCCGTGTGACTTGTTTCCCTTCTTCTTATTGGCTGAGCCCTTTTCACATGGATTAAACTTTACAAAACTTTCCAAACTTGGCAGATTTGGTCCTTGTATTTGACAGATTGTAATTTCAAGCTATGATCTTAATCCTTTTGACATTTTTGGCCCTTCAACTTTGATTCTTCAACAAAATGGCCCTTTGACTGAGTTGACTTTGTAGTTGACCAAATTTGACTTGAATCTTGACTTTTCATTATTTACACTTATAGTCCTTCAACTTTCACAACTTGTCAAGATAGGTCCTTGAACTTCAAAGTCTTGTCACTTTTGATCCTCTTTTGTCTTTTTCATCTATTTGAGCTTGGTTTTTTCCTTGTTTGCTTGAAATTGTATCCTTTTACCTACATAAGATCACACAAACACAACATACCACATAACACTGCTTTTCACAAGATAAATGGGTATTTTGCTTCATGTTTTAGGGTTATTTGTTGATAAAAGGATATGAGTTTAAGCTCATATCAAATTCCCCTACACTTGAGCATTGCCATGTCCTCATGCAATATTATATTTCAAGGCTTAAAAATTTACATTTCCCTCATAATTAATCCACATTGGCCATATGAGATGCATCTACACTACTCTAATCTAGATGATGCATGATTTTGACTTTTAATAATGCAATGAATCAAAATACACTTCTATCTATATCTTTTTGATTTTTCTTGAAATGGTTTTGATGGAAATAACTCATAAAGAACTCAATGACTTGGATTAGGGCTTGGGTACCATGGACACTTATCACCCTCAAGTTTCACTTTCCCCATACCAAGCTAGTAAATGGGATCATTGCATTCACAAGTAAAAAGTGCATCAACTTATTCATGACAATTAAATATGGAACCGGTTATTAATTGAGCAAATTGCTTGTGGGCAAATTTGTCATTATTAAAGTGTGAAATATAAGAAATGTAAAATCCAAAAATAAGGAAGCACGGTTTTAATCCTAAGTAATCTTCTCATCCATTACTTGAAAAACCGCTCACAATTAATATAAGTCCGTATTAAGAGTAATAAGTCATTCGCCTTATGTGTAAAATCCTCATGTCATGCTTTCATAAGTAACTACACACTCGCTAAGGAAAGAAAAATAAAACTCACGCAATAATTTACATCCGCATCTTTTTGAGATTTTGGATCTTCAACCCCGCAACCCGTCAAGGTAATATTGGATTGGAGCAATCTATTGAATCCCCGCAACCCGTCAAGGTAATATTGGAACTCAATAGTCACTATAATTAACACCACACTGCCCCTCTTGGGAGTCTTGCATTATTTTTTTTCTTTTTTTTTTTTTTTTTTTTTTCTAGCCACTCATTTTTTTTCATAAGCCGCTCATATTTTTTATTCCTCACAAAGAAATTTGAAAAGAAGAAAAGGAAAAACACCCGCTAAATATGGAGCATGACACAAGTCTAGTACACATAAAACGTGCTAACTTAGAATCTTAAGACGTACTCATATCAACCATGAATGATTAGCCAAAAATGCATAAGAGATTACGAACCAATTAAAACCGTACTTGATTATTTATTAACAATTATATACATGCGAAGAAAATAGAGGTCAAGAAGAGAAGGGTTTAGCCACAAGTAATTGCCATGAAGTCTATCTAGCCCTTTTACACTTGCTTCAACTCTATCATTTCCCATTCTCCACAAATTTAAAATTTCAAAGAATGAAATTGGTGGAAGCTTAGCCTAATAGACCAATGAAGGACTACATGGTTAAGGATACTAGCTAGAGAGTGCTAAATTAAGCAAACTCGGGTTGAGTCAAAATATCCATGGTGGGCCTAATATGTCAAAGAAATCTAAATTTGTTAAAACCATGTTTTATTATATTTTTTTCTTTTTATATATTTTTGATGAAAACTAAAAGAAGAAATATATACAATGCAAATGTGTTATGCAAATGAAAAATGATTGATGCAAAAATCATGAATGCATATTTTTGTTGGCCAAAGTAGATCAAAAATTTGAAAAAAATGTTTAAAATTCAATTTTCCATGTTATCATGCAAGACAATGACAAGTTCTAGGTAAGGTCACTTTGATAGAAGACCCCCCTACACTTAAGCTAAACATTGTCCTCAATGTTTAAGAGCAGGGAAGTATAAAAACTTCCCCTACACTTATGACAATGAATAGACTTTGCTTAACCCAAGTTAAGGAAAGGACTACTATTAGTGAAATCATGTTTAAGCACAAAGTGTCAATGAAAAATCACTAAAGTAACGAAGTGAACCGGATACAAGGGCCTCCTCCATAAGCTCCAAAGCACAAGATGAGTGAGCAACCCTACAAACAAGCATGAAGACAAAAGAAGGTCGCCCCTACACTTATCTCCAAATCTATGCCTTTATTTCTAACCTACAACACTCTAAACCTAGTTATACGATGCTTGAGTTAATGAGTCTCTAGCTCGACTCGTCCCTCAATGAATTAATTCATGGGGAAAATGGGGACCTCTTGGACCATTTCAACGGAAATGTCCTCCCCAAAGTAATGCTTAACACGGTGACCATTCACTTTAAAATTTGGACCATCGGGTTGGGACAACTCAAGAGTTCCATATGGAAACACTTGAGCAATAGTGAATGGACCGGACCATCTCGACTTAAGCTTGCCCGCAAAAAGCTTCAATCTTGAGTTAAAGAGGAGAACCGGCTCTCCAACTTTGAACTCACGATTCTTAATCTTAGCATCATGCAATTTCTTAGTCTTTTCCTTGTAAAGCAAAGAATTCTCATAGGCATTGGCTCTCAACTCATCCATCTCATTGATTTGATCTTTCCTATGTGAACCGGCTTGGTTTAAATCAAAGTTAGCCCACTTGAGAGCCCAAGATGCCTTATGTTCTAACTCAAATGGGAGGTGGCACGCTTTTCCATAGACAAGCCTATAAGGAGTACAACCAATTGGTGTCTTAAAAGCCGTCCTAAACGCCCACAAAGCATCATCAAGCTTATCCGACCAAGAAGCTCTATGCTCTCCCACCGTTCTCTCTAAAATTCTCTTTAAACCACGATTTGTGACCTCGGTTTGACCATTTGTTTGAGGGTGATACGCGGTAGAAAGTCTATGATTCACTCCATATTTCTTCATAACTCTTGTGAATTGATCATTACAAAAGTGCGTACCACGATCACTTATGATGGCCCGAGGTACACCAAATCTAGCAAACAATTGTTTCAAGAACTTTACAACCACTCTAGCATCATTAGTAGGTAAGGCTTTAGCCTCCACCCACTTGGACACATAATCCACCGCCACAAGTATATACTTGTTTCCCTTAGAGGATGGAAAAGGTCCCATGAAATCTATTCCCCATACATCAAATATCTCACACTCTTGGATAAAATTTTGTGGCATCTCATCACGTTGTGTAATTTTTCCTTGTCTTTGACAAACATCACAAAATTTCACCATCTCTTGAGCATCCTTGTAAATGGAAGGCCAATAGTAACCCGAATCAAAGACTTTCTTGGCGGTGTAGTTAGGCCCAAAATGTCCACCCGTAGGTCCTTTATGACATGCTTCTAAGATTTTAAATGCCTCGGGCCCATCTACACACCGTCTAATGATTTGGTCCGCACATTGCCTAAAAAGATATGGATCATCCCAAAAGTAATACTTAACCTCCTTAAGAAACTTTTTCTTTTGTTGGTAAGTAAGACCTTCAATAAGCACATTGCCCACAAGATAGTTTGCAATATCCGCAAACCAAGGTGTGGCATCCTCTTGGGAAGAGATAGACATGAGCTCCTCTAGTGGAAAGGATTCATTGATTTCTTGATGTGGAAAATCTCCTTGAAAAGGATGCTCAAGTCTACTCAAATGATCCGCCGCTAAATTCTCGGCCCCTTTTTTATCACGAATCTCTATCTTAAACTCTTGAAGCAACAAAACCCATCTCAAAAGCCTAGGCTTAGCATCTTGTTTTGTCATAAGATACTTGAGAGCGGAATGATCCGTATACACTATGGTCTTGGAAAGCACAAGGTATGGTCTAAACTTCTCAAAAGCATATACTATAGCAAGCAACTCTTTTTCCGTGGTAGTGTAATGAAGTTGTGCACCGGTCATGGTTTTACTCGCATAGTGTATAGGTTGGAAATGCTTATTAACTCGTTGTCCTAAGACGGCCCCCACCGCATAATCACTAGCGTCACACATAAGCTCAAAAGGTAATTCCTAATTTGGAGAAACCAAAACGGGAGCCTTCGTCAATTTTTCCTTAAGTGTCTCAAAAGAGTCTAAACAAGCTTGATCAAAAATGAAAGGAGCCTCTTTCTCCAAGAGATGAGTCATCGGTCTAGCTATCTTAGAAAAATCTTGTATAAAGCGCCTATAAAAGCCCGCATGACCTAAGAAACTCCTCACACCTTTAACCGAGGTGGGTGGGGGAAGCTTAGCAATCACATCAATTTTGGCTCGATCAACTTCTAATCCCTTATTGGATATCTTGTGTCCTAAAACAATCCCCTCTTTCACCATAAAGTGACATTTCTCCCAATTAAGCACCAAACGTGTTTCCTCACAACGCTTAAGCATTCTCTCAAGATTGGTGAGACAAGAGCTAAAGGAGTTCCCAAATACGGAAAAGTCATCCATAAAAACCTCCATGGTTTGCTCTATCATGTCATGGAAAATCGCCATCATGCACCTTTGAAACGTCCCCGGTGCATTACATAGGCCAAAAGGCATCCTCTTGTAAGAAAATGTACCGTATGGACAAGTGAATGTGGTCTTTTCTTGATCCTTAGGGTCAATGGGTATTTGAAAATAACCCGAAAAGCCATCAAGAAAACAATAGTACTCATTTCCCGCTAAGCGTTCAAGCATTTGATCCATAAAGGGAAGCGGGAAATGGTCTTTCCTAGTTGCCTCATTGAGTTTTCTATAATCAATGCAAACTCTCCAACCGGTTACAAGTCTCGTGGGAATAAGCTCATTGTTCTCATTAGGCACCACGGTGATTCCACCCTTCTTTGGAACACAATGAACCGGGCTAACCCATGGAGAGTCAGAAATGGGGTAAATCATGCCCGCATCTAGGAGTTTAATCACTTCCTTCTTAATAACCTCATGAATTTTTGGGTTAACTCTCCTTTGGTTTTGAATGGCGGGTTTATAATCATCCTCCATAAGGATTTTGTGAGTACAAAAATGTGGATCAATTCCCCTTATGTCGGATATTTTCCATGCTAAGGCTTTCTTGTGTTTCTTAAGGACTTCAATAAGTTGTTCCTTCTCATCCTCTTTCAATTCCTTAGCAATAATCACCGGTAATTGGTCTTTTCCTTCTAAGAAAGCATATTCTAAGTGGGATGGAAGTTCCTTAAGTTCAATGGGAGGTGGACTCTCTATGGAAGGTTTTACTATGGAAGGTTCCTCAATGGTAATCTCTTGTGGAATAGGGGAAGGAATAGGGTCCTCATTGAGCAACTTTTGGATTGTAAGAATATCTTCTTCCCAATTAATGGGAGAATCATCATCACCAAGAAAGTTGGACTCAAATTCCTCCAAGAGGAAATCACTCTCTCCAAAAGGTGTTAAAGAGGGAGCAATTGAGGCCACGGTTTCAACATGTGGAATCTCATCACTAGCATTCTTACAAGCATCATGAAAGTGTTCATTACACACTTCATCTAGCACATCCACAATGTTAATAGTCTCACAAGGTCTAGACTCCTTAACCTCTTTTCTATCACAAACTTTCCCTAACTTAAACACCACTTTCTCATCCTCTACTCTCATAATTAATTCTCCTTCCGCCACATCTATCAAGGTACGACCCGTTCTCAAAAACGGTCTACCAACAATCAAAGGCACTCTAGGATCCATGTCATAATCGACCACTACAAAGTCGGCCGGAAAGGTAAACTTATCCACACCTACAAACACATCTTCCGCTATACCTACGGGGTGAGCTATGGTTCGGTTGGCTAGTTCAAGAGTCATCCTAGTGGGGGTGAGCTCGGGAAGAGAGAGTTGTTTCCAAACCGATAAAGGCATGAGATTTATGCTTGCCCCTAAATCCGCCAAAGCCATGCAATTTTCAACACCGGGAAAATTACAAGGTATCAAGAAGCGCCCCGGATCTCCAAGTTTTGTTGGTAAGGTTTTAAGTAACACCGCGGAACAATTTTCATTAAGTGATGTGTTGGGCAAATCAACCAATTTTTCTTTGTTTGAGAGCAAATCCTTGAACATCTTAGCAAACTTTGGCATATAAGCAAGAGCTTCCGCAAAGGATATGTTGATATTGAGTTGCTTGAACATCCTTAAGAAATTGGAGACTTGTATGTCATCTTTGTTCTTTAACTTGTCCTTTTTCAACCTTGAAGGGTATGGAAGAGTAGGTTTGGGTGTAGGTGGAATAGGTGTTGTAGTGGAAGATTTGTCTTTGTTAGCCTCTTCATTGGGAAGTGTGGAAGGTAAAGGAGAAGTATGAGGGGGTTGAGAAGGTGTGTTTGAGTGAATAGGAGTACTTTGAGGAGGTGGAGTAGAAGTAGAAGGCTTATCACAAGTAGGAGCACAAGTGGGTTGAACAATAGTAGGTTTAGGAGGTGAAGGATCCTTTGTTGTTGTACCACTTCTTGTTGTAATGGCATTGACATTGGCCCTTGGATTTGTTTGTGTGTTGGAAGGTAAAGCCCCTTGTGGTCTTTGATTTAATGCCATCAAAAGCTTATTGAATTGGTCATTCATTTTCTTGTCTATAGCTTGGAATTTCTTTTCATTCTCTTGATTCATCTTTTGCAAAAGATCCATTGTGTTTAACTCTTGTGGCACATAACCTTGAAAACCTTGAGGTTGGAAAGGTAAAGGTTGGGAGTTAAATCCTTGATTTGGTGGATAAAAGGTATTTGCTTGAGGTTGAAATTGATTGGGTGCTTTGTAGTTATTTCCTTGGTATGGTTGTCTTTGCCCTTGATTCCTTGCTAAAATTTGAGGAGGATTTTGTGGAATTTGGGTGGGTGGTTGGGGTGGGAAGCCGGGTGGAGTAAGGTAATTTTGAGATTTGTAAGAAAGGTTATTTGGATTGCTGTTAGGCTTGAAGTGTTCACGGTGTTCCTCTTGGTAAGCATAGCATTCCCCTTGATACCCTTGCACCTTGTCACATTGTTCATAAGAGTGGGGACCTCCACAAGTAACACAAGAAATGGTGATGGCATTCACATTGTTTGAGGAATTGTTCAATGTCATGCTCTTAAAAGCTTGAACTAACTCTTGAGTCATTTCTTGTTGTCCTTGTTTGACTTGTTGAAGGATCTCTTGGTGATATTTAAGGAATTGGTTATCACAAGGTGTTTGAGAAGTGTTTTGGATAACATGAACTCTTTCTTCAAATGGATCGTTTGTTTGAACCATTGCCTTAGTCTCAATAATGTTCAAAGCCTCATGGTATGTCTTGAAATGAATACTCCCTCCCGCGGAAGCATTTAGTGAATCTTGGTGGTGAGGTTTAAGGCCATTATAGAAGGTATTGATTTGGCTTAGATCATCCATTCCATGATTAGGGCATCGCCTCAACAACTCACTATACTCTTCCCAAGCATCACCAAAGGATTGACTAGGTTTTTGTGTAAAGCCCATAATCAAATTCCTCAAAGCCATAGTCTTTTGTGGAGGAAAGAATTTGTTCAAAAACTTAGTGGTAAAATCATCCCATGTGGTGATACTATCGGGTGGTTGGGTGTCTAACCAATGCTTAGCACTCCCATCTAAGGAAAATGACACTAACATCAATCTAATGACCTCATGTGGAACCCCATTATGCTTAATGGTGTTGCAAAGTGAAAGGAATCTCTTAAGGTGAGCATGAGGATCCTCATTTTGTTTTCCATAGAAAGGTGATGCAGCAACCATATTGATCATAGATGTATGTAGCTCAAATGTGTTAGCGGGAAAGTCGGGAATCTTAATGGCACTAACATATCCATGAACGTTGGATTGCATACGTTCATACAAAGTACGATTATCAATAGCCATGGCTTCTTGTGGTGGTGACAAAGCACGATTCTCGTGATCGGCTTGGTGGACGGTGGTGGTCTTACTCTTTCTCTTTTTCTTCCTTTTCGGAGGAAGAGGTTGTACACCAATCGGTATTTGTGCACGCCCGCGAGTGAGCATGCAACTCAATACGAGGAATGAGAGAGAAGCTCTCGTGTGACTTTGAAAAGAATAAGATTATCCTTTTCGAGTTTCGATATTAAATATCCACAAGAAAATAACAATATATGTATTACTACTTTGGGTGCAAGACCCTCAATGAAGCTTTCCTTCTTAGAATACTCCCAAGTGAACGGGGGGTTAGGTGGCGCGAAGCACTTAAGTACCTATTGACCCTTAGATGGCATTTTATAGCACATCGCCTTTCTATTCACTTAAATGTTCGTATTCTTCGAATTGTTGCTTATTGAGAGTATTTATCTATTCTTGCTTTATTTTGTTTGATCGATACGCGTGTCAAGGACCGGAACGCCCCTCAACACGGTGTATTGCCTCGGCAATACTTATGGAAGATATGTAGATTGATTGTTCTTATACGTATACGTATTTACTTATAATAATATATGGAAAATATTTTTGTATTTATGAGTTTTTATTGGAAAATACTATATGTACATAAAAACCGAGAGAATCCAATAATATATATTTTTGGGTGCAATCTCTTAGGAAAAAGATTGCTTTTTGGATTTTTTAATTTTTTTGGTCAATTCTTTAGGAAAAGAATTGTTTTGTTAATTTTTAGTTTTTATATATTTTTATATTTTTGATTTTTTTATTTGTTTTTGATTTATGATACGTAAAAATAACGTTCACAAAATGAACGGATCCCAAAAGCCAATGAAAACCGTCAATCGATAGTCTCTCGTGTAGTCAAAGAACCGGCAGCGGCGCCATTTGAAATGTGTATAATGCAAGTTCGTTTTCTCAGTTCTTAACTAATAGAAAGTCCAATCAAAATCAGATTTATAATTGTTCTTGGTTGTTCAAGCTTGCTTGGTAATCTATTGCTAATTCAATCAACACTTATCTAAAAATGAAAAATATAAACCTACTTATACGTAAAACAAGTTGCACATTCCAAATTTTATTCAAGTAAAATATAAAAATGCAAAATATAAAACTATAAGGACTGAAAATGAAATTTCTATGAAATGTAAATGCTTGAAATGTAAATTCTAAAAGTTATAAGGACTACTAATGCAAAACAGTTAACTAAAAGGACCAAACTTGTAAAAACTTAAACAAACTAACCAAATAGTAACAAACTAACAAACTTTATAACTGAAATTTAACAAACTCCAAATGTAAAGGACTGAATTATGCAAATACCACAAAATTAGGAAGTTTAGCTAGGTTTAGAAACTGATTAAACTTCTAGGGACTAAAGTGCAATAAAACCAAAGTTCTAACTAAAAACGGGCAACAAGAATGAATAAGCTCGTTTGAGCTTAATACTCAACCAAATAAGCTGAAACCACTTGCAAAACTCTTAAAATCCAATTATAGCTACGTGTGTTCAAGGAAATAAGCTAAAAATCAAAAATAAGCAATTGAGTGCTTATTAATAAGCACAGAATAAGCTACAGCTTATTTCAATCAGTCACAACCTGATTTTTGTAAAGAAACTGATTAAGCACTTGATTACAAGAACGGGAAATCAAACTAGAACTATTTTCATCCAGTAATGAAGGAGAAATCTGAAATAAGCTCTTTTGAGCTTATGTTGACCAAGTTTGACCAATTTTTATGAAAAAGCTCAAAATTTCAAAACTTCATATTCAATGCTAACTAAATGGATTGGTGAAAGAAAACAGCAACTTTTGTGAACTAGATTAAGAGAACTGGTAAAACAGTCATCAATTTATCACAGAGAATGAAAAATGCTCAGGCTTGAGCTAAAAAGCTTATTACCAGCTTAATTCTTAATACTGTAGATTTTCCTTATAGAAACTGAAAGTTTATGATGTAAGCAAGGACTAGAAACAAGTTTGAGCAAATTTCATCAAGTAATGAAAGAGAATTCAGCAATTGAAATTGGCAAGTTTTGGCTATCAAAGCTGAAATAAGGCTAACCCAAACAATTTTTATACCAATTGCCTTTTTGACTATTTTTATGACTTGCAATTGACTTAGAACCAATTGTTAACACCTAATGACTGATTATGAACTTCTAAACACCAATTTCTAATACTTGAAAACTATTTTAAAGCTACTCCCAAACACTCCTTTATCAGTTTTGAACAAAATTTTACAAAGGCTTATTGAGTAATAGTTTGAACTGAAACAAAAGCTATAGCAGATTGAATTCAATGGACAAAATGAAGGCTAATCAAGCTGAAATCAAACAATTATCTCAACTAGAACTCAATTAAGGTGCAAAGCTAAAATGTGACTGAAATAAGGCAGAAACTACAAATGAATCTCAAATCAGTACACAAGAATGAAGTAACTGAACTACAAACACTTAAATCTCAATCTAACAACAGCAACTAATCAAGTATAACATGTAGCCATCAAAGTTAACTAAGAAATTGAGCATGCAAAGACTGTTTTAGAGGAACATAAAACAAGAGCAATGAAACCTATTATAGAAGTCCTTTGGGAAGAAGAGGAGCGATGAGCTCTCTTGCACTAGTGATACCACCACCTATCACTAGTATTCAACTAAAATCATCAATCTAATCAGCTGCAAATCATCAAACTGCCATGAAATCTTCAAGAACAATGGTATGGACTGAATTCTGATCAAACAGCTACAAGACTTCAACAATGTCAGTTATGATCATTGGTTGATCATAACAAACATCAAACAGCAACTAGTATATCCAATATCAACAAGAATCAACAGGAATTTGAGAAACAGAATTTGGCGGGAAAAAGGAAATTTGAATTTTATTGCAAGAATTCAGTTACAAAAGTGGTTACAAGCTACTAACTAACTAACTGACTCAAGAGTTTGTCAGACTCTTGAGTAGTTAGGGGAAAAGTGAGGGAAAAATGGAAAGGAAAGATTAAACTATGTGTTTTACAAATTTAAGCTACAATGAGAAATGAGGTACATCCTAACTATTTATAGGCATGATAGGAGATTCTGTTGGGGTTTGTGACGTGGCAGATCCAATCATAGCTTGACACGTGGAAGAATTCTGCATTTGCTCTTTGAAGGTGATGAACACTGAATTGGGGGTTTTTAATTGAGTGGATGATTTGTTAATTAGATTGCACCATTGAATTCCTCTCTTCAAAACGAGCAAGTTTGGTGTTTTGATCTCCTCATGAAACGGCTTAAATCTCAATCCCGATCCTGGAAATATTTTTGTTAAAGAAGATGGACACGTGTCATTCCCTGGTTGGTTTAAAACATTGCACACGGATCACACTGTTGAGATATGGTAATAAATGAGGCGGCTGTTAATGGGTATTTAATGCTTGATCCGTGTGACTTGTTTCCCTTCTTCTTATTGGCTGAGCCCTTTTCACATGGATTAAACTTTACAAAACTTTCCAAACTTGGCAGATTTGGTCCTTGTATTTGGCAGATTGTAATTTCAAGCTATGATCTTAATCCTTTTGACATTTTTGGCCCTTCAACTTTGATTCTTCAACAAAATGGCCCTTTGACTGAGTTGACTTTGTAGTTGACCAAATTTGACTTGAATCTTGACTTTTCATTATTTACACTTATAGTCCTTCAACTTTCACAACTTGTCAAGATAGGTCCTTGAACTTCAAAGTCTTGTCACTTTTGATCCTCTTTTGTCTTTTTCATCTATTTGAGCTTGGTTTTTTCCTTGTTTGCTTGAAATTGTATCCTTTTACCTACATAAGATCACACAAACACAACATACCACATAACACTGCTTTTCACAAGATAAATGGGTATTTTGCTTCATGTTTTAGGGTTATTTGTTGATAAAAGGATATGAGTTTAAGCTCATATCAAGGTCGTTCTCTCGGATCAAGACTCGGATCATCATGATGTAACAGGCCCCAAAACTAGTGTGCTTCCGCTGGGCCTATTTTGGGGGTGTTACACCAAGTCTTCCCTATCCATACATGCAAACAAAGACATAAGAGTAGTAAAAGTGTGTACCTCTTTCCCATATCTCCCAATCATCCAAAACCCACTTGCATCTTCTTCATAGCTAATGATAGGGGTTCTGGAATCATGAGGTAATACTTTTACCATATCTGAAGCTTTCATGGGTGAGAGCTTAATACTCTTTCTAATAATAGCTTCATTGGGATTCACTTTATTCAAATCTGAAGGAAACTCAAGTGGAACTCCCTTCTTCAATGACCTTGGAACAATCATAGCCTTTTGAATCTCCATCTCTTTTGCAAGTTCTTCTTTCCTTTCATCTGAAAGAAGTCTGATAGTGTTCATTTCTTGCACTCTTGGCCAAATAGGATAAGCCTTATACTCCAATTCTTCAAAGGACAATCCCTGTAATTTCTGAAAAGTCCATCCTCCTTGATGACATCTGAGCAACATATAATAAAGCTCCCTTCTATCTCTCTTCAACTGTGAGAAAACTTTGCTAGCCTTATACTTCATAATTACCTTGCAATCTCTTTGAACTCTTAGCAGAATCTCCAAACCCCAAATTTGATCTGAAATTGTCATGTCTGGATTCTCCATAACCTTATTCTCCCAAGCATGATACATCTGGGCAACTTCTGGCATATCATAATCTACCTTCAACTTTAACTCTGCAAGTTTCTCCCTTGCCAACTCATCACCATATTCAAGTCTTTCTGGTTCTTCAATTATCATAACACTTGAATCTGTGCTTTCATCATTACTTCCTTCTTGCTCCTCAGAAGTAACCACAAATGGTGACTCAACAACCTTCTTCTTTTCTTGTTCCATAAGTTGTGCATCCAACATTGAATCAAATTGTACTTGTGCTGCATCCTTTGGAACCTCTGTTTCTACCATGACCCCTTTACCCTTATCTAATGAATCAATGATGGGTAAAGATGATGATGGTACCTGTGAAGACACTTCCTTGATGATAGCTGATGACTAGAATACATCAACCATATCTGCAGGTCTGTCAACGTTCAAATCATGTGTGTCAACGCCCAACTTACTCCTGTCAGCGCTTGACTTGTCAGCGTCCAAACCCTGCTTTTCAACGCTCACCTTACTCTTGTTAGTGCTTCTTGTGAACTGCTCCATCATTGCTGTAACGGATAAGTTCAAGTTTGTAGGAGTAACCAAAGAGATATCAAAACCTGGTTGCTTCTTCAATTCTGTAAGAGCTTCAGCCACACCCAAAGATTCTCCATCATGTGAGCCTTTGTCACTCACATGTATCTGCTCATCCTCCCCTTTGGAAGAATCCTCCATACCACGCCTATTGTTAGCACCTTCTAAAATAACAGTCCTCTCCCTCAATTGCTTGAGTTCAAGGTCTTGTGTGTTGACAGTATGTACCAGGTCTGCATTTTGCTTTTGCAAGCTAATGCAGACAGTCGTCAATTCCAACATTGTGTATGGTTCCAATCTGCCATCCTCTAGAATGGGAATTTGACCTCCCAAAGTAGATTCATGGGGCATGGATGAGGTCTTAATGATGTTAGGACTGGCTTGGCCTGCATCTAAGCGAGCACCAATAGTCCTAGCCTCATCCATATCACCAACCACACTTGTGGTGGTGGTTCTCTCTGCAACATGGCTAGGACCACCAGAGGAGAACACTCCAGTAGTCCTTGGGCGTTTTACCAACCTAAATTCAGGGGGTGTAGAAGATGATGTGGATTGGGTGGTAGTTTGAAGGTTAATGGGTGTTTGGTTCTGTTGTAGAAAGGTGTCAACGTCTGTATTTGAAGTATCAACGCCAACATTTAACGTGTCAGCGTTGAAGGGATCTTGGTCAAGTTCCATATGTTGAGGTGAAGGTGATGGTTCAGGCAATGGTTCAAGTTGTGGTTGTGGGTCTGGTTGAGGTTGTGTTGCTGCAATAACAACAAGCATGGCTTGGGTAAGGGGTAAGTCTCTGTGAGGGGGTGAATTCATCTTACTAAAAATAGCTTTCTTTTGCACAGGGATCGCATAAAAGTCATCATGATCCCTGGTGCAATACCTTTGTTCATCAAAAATCATTTGTAAAAATCTTGGGTAAGCCAAAGTCATCTTATTACCCTTGTTTTTACACATGCCATCAAAAATCAGTTTAGAAAAATTATACTTTTGCCCATTAGTAATACACACAATTGCACTAGCAATGGATCTGTTAATTTCATTATGTGCAGTACATTTGGGACTTAAACGTTGAAGGATGACATGTATTAAGTACTTCCAAGATGGGGGAAATTCCTGTTTATTATATTTGTTTAAAGTACCCTCTTCAGGGAAAGGATACCCCAAAGCTTGAAGTCCATATTCTATCTCACCAATGGGTAGAGTGGTTATACCATCTGCATCATTAAGATGCAAAGCCTGGCGAACCAAGGCTTCGGTAACCACCCATGGACGCCCATGGACAATAGCCGTTAATGTAGTCACATTATTAAGCGTTGAGGAACTTACAGTGTTCCAAAACTGTTTAATATGAGTGACAGGGATGAGAGGAGCATGAGAAAGTGCATACCTAAGTGGAGATGCATTCAAATACGCCACCATCTGTATGTATTGAGGAAACAGAGCATCATCAGCCTCCAAATAAGCAACCATATTATGTTGACTTCTGAATCCCAATACCAAGTCACTTGGTTTAAACTTAGGCGCCATTGATGTAGAAAGCTGTTTGTGAAAGGTTATAAAAGATGAATTATAGGAGAAAAGATGTTAGACAAGAATATGAGATTACCCTGTTTAAAAAGAAGGAGCCAAATTTATAGGAGAGATAGGCACATGTGATTGGTCAAAAATGAGGCAAGTATTTTCAAAATATAATGATGAAAATATTGAAAAGAAAATAAGTTATCTTGTGCATTAATTAAAAGTTATCAACTCCCAAAATTACGGCCCCAATTTTCGTCAAAAATAACAACTGGGTAGGACCCAATGAGTGTCAACGGTCAAAAATAACCCATCAACGCCCAACGGCTATATTCTTGTCAACGTTGGAAAAAGCCATGTCAACGTCTAAATTGGTCACAACAACGTTTGGAAATAAATCTGTCAACGTCCAAAAAGAAAAATAATAAAAATGAAAAAGGACCTTAACAAAGTAATTATCCTAGTGAAGATAACCTATAAACTGAAAATTACTATAGGGTGGCAAGCAGTGTCCAATCATGCACACTTGCTTATGCAAGATAGACATAACAGTCCTCTAGTGTCCCTTGCTAACCAAAGTTCTTAACAGTGAAGTTATCTCATAAAACCCTTTGTAACTTCCCTGGTAAACCCAAAATAAATCATACCCAAGTCTCCCAACAGACCACATCCAATTCTAGGCCAAAAAGTCTTGGCAGCATGCATAGTATATCAACTTTGCATGCTAAAGTGCCTCATAAATAAGTCTATAATTGTGATAAGAGTATTATAAGAATACCCAAAAATTCCTAAAAGGTTCCTAAACCTCCCCTTAAACTATGATACATAAGTTGCCAAATAATATATGCATGAACTAAAAATTTATGTCAAGATAGGAATAGAAATATTCCAACCATCATCTATAAACTAAAATATGCTCCAATAATGCTCCAAGACTCCATAAGCAACTCTGTATCCAATGGTACAATGCTAACAAAGCCTGCATAATTAGATCAAAAACCACAAAACTAACATGTTGCTGACAACGTCACGATAACACTTATCAGCGTTAAGATAACCTTTGTCAGCGTTAGACAAATAAAGTGGAAAATCTAATTTCACATAAAGACCAATAACAATGCAAATCCTGTACATACTTTAACAATAAGATCCCAAAACACATATTAAGTGAGATTGATCATTCCAATACTTGTTACCAAGTATTGAAATCTTCCCGTATCAAAAGGTTTAGTTAATAAATCATACACATTTTCTTCTGTGTCAACCCTATCTGGTTGTATTAAACCTTTTTCAAAACAATCTCTTATAAAATGATGTCTAATTTCTATGTGTTTTGTTTTAGAGTGATGTACAGGATTTTTAATAATGCATAAAGTACTGTCATTGTCTACAAAAATCTTGGTATGCATGAAATTATACCCATAATCCAACAGCTGGTTTTGAATCCATAAAACTTGTCCACAACAAGCAGCTGCAGCAACATACTCTGCTTCAGTTGTAGAATTGGCCACCACTGTTTGTTTCTTGCATTGCCAAGAGATCAATCTACTCCGAAGAAACTGGCATCCACCAGTTGTGGATTTTCTATCATATTTGTCACCACCATAATCATTGTCTGAATATGCAATAAGCTCCAATGGGGAATCTTTTGGATACCATAATCCCAGATCTGGATAATACCTAAGGTATATAAAGATCCTCTTGACAGCATGAAGATGACACTCTTTGGGAGTCACTTGATGGCGTGCACATGCACACACAGCAAACATAATGTCAGGTCTTGAAGCTGTGAGATACATCAATGAACCAATCATTGACCTATAATGCCTGACATCCACTTCTTTTCCATCTCCAACTTTTCCCCAAGGGTGTTCCCTATCCATAGGTGTGCTAGCCCTTTTCTCATGTGGAGAAAAGCCAAACTTCTTCAAGATTTCTACTACATATTTATCTTGAGAGATGAAGATACCATCTTATTTCTGTTGTACTTGTAACCCTAGAAAGAAGTTCATCTCCCCCATTGCACTCATCTTGAACTTGTCTGTCATAAGCTTGGAAAAGTCTTCACTCATCTTTAGACTAGAAGAGCCAAAGATGATATCATCCACATAGACCTAGACAAGTAAGAAATCCTTACTAGTCTTCTTTGTAAACAAGGTCTGATCTATGGTGCCCCTTTTGAATCTATTTTCCACCAGATAGGCGGACAATGTGTCATACCATGCTCTTGGGGCTTGATGAAGTCTATACATAGCTTTCTTTACTCTATATACCTTGTCTGGATGTTCTGAATCTTCAAAACCAGGATGCTGCATTACATAAACCTCTTCTGCAATTATGCCATAAAGAAAAGCACTTTTCACATCCATTTGATAGACTGTAAATCCCATGCAGGAAGCATAGGCTAGAAAAATCCTTATAGCCTCAATCCTTGCAACAGGTGCAAAGACCTCCTAATAGTTTATCCCTTCCTCTTGTGTATATCCTTGAGCCACTAAACGTGCCTTGTTTCTGACCATAATGCCTCTTTCATCCTTTTTGTTCCTAAGAACCCATCTTGTCCCAATAGGTCTGACATGTCTGGGACAATCAACCAACTCCCAAACATCCTGGATAGCAAATTGGTGAAGCTCATCCTGCATTGCTTCCACCCAACTTGGTTCTTTGAGAGCATCAAAAATCTTCTTGGGTTCCTGTTGTGACAGAAAACAGGCAAACAAACATGCTTGAACAAGAGGGGTATCAACCTTCTTGTGAATATTGGCAATAAATCCTCTTTGAGTCTGATGAGACCTTCTAGTTTGCACAAGAGTCATTACATCACCAAATATTAGAGAAGGAGGATGATTTTTTATTGTAGAAGTAAGCACTCTTCCTTCAATAAGTGTATTATCCTCAATTTCATCTTCCATGTTACCAATATCCTCTTCAGACTCTCTTCCATCATCATCTGAATGAACCTCTCTATTTCTGTTTGAAGATTCACCTTGTTCAAAATTATTGGAAGAGAAAAGATAGTCAAAAGATCTGTCAACGTCTGAACCAATGATGTCAACGTTTGAGCCATCAACGCCTGAATTTGTCTTGTCATCGCCAAAATTTCCTTTGTCGGCGTCTGAAGGACCATGCATGTTTTCAACTGGTGATACTTGGGGACCACCTTTTTCCTTTCCAGAAGCAGCAGCAGCAAATGCATCTGTCCATATGGGAATGGTAACATACTCAAGTATGGGTGCTGATTTGTCTGCTTGTGATCCAACCTCTTCATCAACCTGTTTGCCTGAAACATCAACAATTGGTTCTTCCACAACATTTAAAGTTACCTTCACAATGTTTGGATTAGTAACAGGTATATAATTCAATGTCCTAGATAGAGGTTCCAAGTCAAATAACCAATTTGGACCACTTTCAGGATCACTAGGTTTACTTTCTAAAAACCTAACATGTACTTTTTCAAGTATACATTTTTCTTTCTTAAGGTAAACTCTATATCCTCTACTATGCACAGAATAACCCATGAAGTAGCCTTCATCACCTTTAGCAATAAACTTACCTAAGGCATCACTAGTATCCAACACAACTACATGACATCCAAAAGGTTTAAGAAAACCAGTATTAGGTTTCCTGCCCCAAAGTAACTCATAAGGTGTTTTATTATGAATCTTGTTGACTAATGCCCTATTCTGAACATAACAAGCTGTATTCACAGCCTCAGCCCAAAAAGCAATGGGAAAGTGAGCATCAGCCAACATAGTCCTTGCTGCTTCTATGAGGGTTCTATTCTTTCTCTCAGCTACCCTATTTTATTGTGGGGTTCTAGCTACACTAAACTGTCTAGTAATCCCTTTCCTGGCACAAAAGTCATCTAATAACTTATTTCTAAACTCACCAGCATTGTCACTTCTAAGCATCTTAACCTCATTACCAGATTTCTTTTCTATTTGGGTAATGAAGTTAATCAAAGTATCAGCAGTGTCACTCTTCAACGCTAAAAAGAAAGTCCAAGTAAATCTAGAAAAATCATCAGTAATGACAAAACAGTAGGATTTACCATTTAAGCTTTCTATATTAGTTGGACCAAACAAGTCCATATGCAGTATGTGAAGAGGTTTAGAACTAGAATGCACTTGTTTAGACTTAAATGAGACCTTGTGTTGTTTGCCTTTAAGGCATGCAACACAAGAGTGGTCATTATGGAAAGCCTTTTCTGGCAAACCATCAACTAAACAATGTCTCACAAGCCTATTTATATTCTTAAAATTAATGTGCCCTAATCTCCTGTGCCAAAGATTACTCTCATCAACTGAAGCCTTAGCATATAGACATGACAAATTATTATTCATCCTAATTCCATTAAGATTCACATTATAAGTGTCCTTATGCCTAGGTGTTCTATAATCAATGAATTTATCATCTGGTATTTTAAAATCTTTGCTCAACACCAAGCATTCAGTATCAGTGAAAAGAACCTTATTTTTGTTATCACACACTTGTGATACACTAAACAGATAATAGTCAAGTTCTTTTACCAGAAACACGTTTTCAAAATGCAAATTGTTGGTGAGAAGAGTGACTTTGCCTGTGATAGTTCCATATCCTCCTTCAAAGTACACTTTGTCACCATCTTTAATGGGGATAAAATTTGTCAGGTAATCATCCTTCCCCGTCATGTATCTAGAGCAGACTTGGATTCATTTGGTTGTTCAACAAGAACAAACTTATTCCTGATGACAACCATTGTTCATCCCTTTTTAGATTCAACACCCAGTTAACCCCAATTGGTTTTGTTATGACCTTTGAAAAATAATTAAATCTGTTACAGGTCATAGAAATCCCATCTGAATTAGGGTTTTGGTCTTGCTTAGGTCTCCATGTCAAGCTAGAAGAATCTTTAGACCCTTTTCCCTTTGGTTGCAAATTATTTCCATTATTGGGTCTGGCAATGTTCTTGTCAGCGTTTAATTTGGTCTTGTCAACGTTGAAATTACCCTTATCAGCGTTGAACCTAGGGTTTGCTACAGGAACCCATTGTCTGTTAGACCATGTATTGGTCTTCTGAAAAGGTCTTTGTCCATAAGTATTAGACCCTTTAGTAAAGAATGGGGCTGGTCTAACAACTTGTGGACTTTGCTGGACAAAAGGTTTGGGTTTGACAGTGTTTGACATTTTTTCAGCGTTGACCTTTGAAGCATTGACACACTTATAAGCTAAATGTGAAAAACTTCCACAAGTGTAACATGCTTTTGAGACATAGCTCTAGGTCTATAAGAAAAGAAACCTGTCCCATTATCACTAATTTGGCTTTTTGGTGACCTAGGTTTTCTATACAATTCTGCATATTTAATACTAGGTTTTCTATCAACATTAAGCCAAGGTCAACAGTCTTGCCAATGGTTGGGTTTGTCACTTTGATGGTGTAGAATCATTTGGGTTGTCACTAAGCATGCCACCCTTAACAAACAAGGTAGAGTTGGTGATACACTGATTTGCAATGCGGTTCAGATTAGTTCTCGGTATGTTCTCGAATTGATCACGGTTTAAAGTGGAATAGCTTGTTCTTGGTTACTAAAAAGGGGTTGGTTTGTTATCTACTTTAAGCTAATAGTAAATAAATGTAGATGTCGTTGATTGAAAAGAGTTTTAAAGACTAAACTAAAAAGACGAGTTAAAAATAAATGCTTGAAAACTTAAAGACTAAACTAGGAAAATTACTTGAACACTTAATAAATCTAACACTTGAAAACTTAGAAAAAACAAGAAATTAAACAAATGGAAAACAAACAATTACTTCCAAATCGGAATATCTTAAAATGCATTAATCGGAATGTGTAATCGGAAACACTGATCGGAATGTTCAACGGAGGCCGTAATCGGAATGTTAAAACCAACCTAATCGGAATATCGAAAACATCCCTGGTCGGAATGTTGTTGTCGGAATAAGGCAAATAACTCTCGTCGGAATATCTTAGAAACAATGCCAATCGGAATAACTAAAAACGAGCCAATCGGAATATGGGAAAAAGCACCAATCGGAATGTATAACAAACAAATCAAATCGGAATATCATAAAATACCACCGTCGGAATAACTACCCCTAATCCGATCAATAAGATCGGAATAATGAGATGCAAATTGGAAAGAACCAAAACCCTTTTCCGATCATACGATCGGAATAAAGGTGGTGTAATCGGAATACTAAATCGGAAAGGGGTTTACCCTTTCCGATTACCCTTTTGATCCGAAATTTAAGCTAGGGTGATAAGTAATTTGGAATAAGCTAATACCCAAAACTATAACGAATCTAATGTGAAAGAGACTAAATAAGCATAAATAACAACTTATCTAAACTTAAAATAAGCAAAGTTTTAAATCAAACCATAAAAAGATGAACTTTTTAAGAAAACTTTTTAAAAAGTAAATAAGCTAAACATATAAATAAGCCAATAAGCACAAAAAGATTAACTTTTTAAGCACGAAAACATTGATGAACAACACGGATCATAAGTAATTCGCCCCAAAATCAATCTAAAAATCAAAGAAAGGTAGAAAGAGATGAAAGATTAAAAGCTTAAACTTAAACTTGATTAATGAAATCAACAATACAAAGGTCTAATCTTGAAAGATTTAAAAGAAAGAAAGATGAAAACTTAGTGAGAGAAAGTTGAGAACTTTCTCTCTCTAAGACTAGAAAGAAAAAATGAAAAGTGAAACTAAAACTAAAAACTAACTCTCCAAAATTGTGAAGTGAAGTCTATTTATAGGCGTTTGCTTGTGGGCTTGTGAATGGGCTTTGTTTTTGGGCTTCTTTTCTTCTTTCTTCTTTAGTCTTTACGTTTCTTTAAATAAACGTTTCCAACTTTGGATTTTGAGAAGTGTCGGTGAATAATTCCAACTCGTCTTATAATCTTTTGTTTAATAGACTCGAGTTCTTCGACATATAAGAATCTTCCATCTTTGACCTTTTTCTTCGATAAATCTTCAAATAGGCACAATGACTTCAAATCTTTTGCATCTCTTGGACAATAGACTTCGTCTTGAGTCTTTTTCTTCGATAAAACCGTGCAATCCCATGTTTTCTTCAATATTCATCTGGTTGACTCTGAAAACACAATAAACACAAAAACCACGCATAATTCCAAACAAATGATATTAAATACGTGTTTTGGTCTCGTTTTAGCCAGAAATAAGTGGTAAAAGGATGGGTGTTTTCACACCTATCAAATCCCCTACACTTAACCATTGCCATGCCCTCATGCAATGCTTAGTGACAAAGCAAATTTACACTTTTCTCATAATCAATCAACCTTGGCCTTATTAACGTATTAAACAAAAATTAAAGTACTACGAGAGATTAAAACTTTTAAAGTAATCAAAAGGATAGAAAACCATTTTCACTTGAAAATAGCTATATGGAAATAACTTACAAAGAGATCAAGGACTTACATTAGGGCTTCGGTGCTGCGAAGATTTATCACCCTCAAGTTTCACGTTCCCCAAACTAAGCTTAAAAACGAGATCATTGTTATTATAAGTTAGCAAATCAAACACTTACACACATGGCTTAATTAAATGCTTAAACTCCCTTATTCCTAGTTGTATCTCTTATATTTTATTTTTGTCTTAGAATGATCATGAAGATGCATTTTTGGACTTATTTCGATAGTTTATTTAGGCTGAAAGCAAAGTAGGACGATTTGATCAACAGTTAGCTAAAGGACAAAATCTCTTAAAATTGCTTCTCGGGATATCAAAAAGTTCATATCTTGGCATAACTCGGTTCACGATTTGAGACCTTTCTCGGGCCGATATTTGGCATGTACTTCATACTTCATATCTTGAGAGACGTGCTTGAGATAATGGTCTTCTCATCGTTAATAGAGTTTCTTCACTTGGAGACTTTTGAGGGGTACTCCAACTTTGTTGACCATGAATTCATGATTATTTCTCCAATCTCTAATTGGGATTTCGAGATACAACGATCCGCCTCCTTTTCGGACTTGGATCTATTTATCCTCATACCTTGTTAGGGTCTTTTCGGATAGACTTCTCCATGATCTTTATGGGAGTTGATTGCTTTTCATCGTGAGTCTTGATCCTTCATATTGATTTTGGGAATAATGCTTTTCACGTCACCTTGGATCTTTAGCAATAAGATTGAATCCTCATGCCTTGTTAGGGCCTTTTTGGACTCGCCAATCTTCGCGCCCCGCTTCATAAGTTATGCCTTGGCTATGAACTCTTATCATTACCGAGCAACTTTTAAACGATCTTGGGCTAGAAGCTAAGTAACTTTTCAAATCGTACGACCTTACTTATTGCAGATAAATTATTAGCAAGTGATGGGAGAATAGGCAAATAATTACACCAAGTGAGCTTGTGCAAGAATACCGACTTATAATTGACTCTATCATTTCTCGTTCTCCACAATTTAAAATCTCAAGTAATGAGACTCGTGGATGCTTAGCCTAATAAACCAGTTAAGGTCTACATGGTTAAGGATACTAGCTAGAATAAACTTGGATAAGTCTATTCGGGTTGAGTCAAAATAATCGCAACGGGCCTAATATGTCAAAGATTTCTAAACTAGCCATACCACTTTATTAATATTTTTGACTTTATTGCGGGATATATACATATGAAAGAGCAACGATAAAAATTCAAAAATTACGACTAAATGGCCAAAGTTAATAAAAAATTTGAAAAATGTTGAAAAAGATGATTTTCTGGTTAAATGAAGGCATTTTCATGGAAAAGTCCACTTAGAACTTCAATAGAAGTCCCCCTACACTTAAGATAAACATTGTCCTCAATGTTTAAGCATGTGGGAAAAATCTCTCCTACACTTATGACATTGTGGACGTTGGTTAAATCAAACTAAGGAAGAGACGACTAAAGTGATCAATTTCAAATGTGAGTATGAAGAAAAATGAATCACGATAGTTGAGAGATAGAACCGGATTTCGGATAACACGGGAGCACGGTTCTTCAAAGATTCCAAGAGTGCATTCATCCCTGTAATCACATCACCACACAAACACAAGCAACCTATAGAGGTCCCCCTACACTTAGGAGGTTAAAACGGAAAAGGATAGATACTCGGGCTGCCTCCCGAGGAGCGCTTGTTTTTGATAACCAAGTCACGAGCCTGACTCGACCCAAAATTAGTTCATGGGAAACGTGGTGAGGGATGGAATCATCTCGTGAGAGATGTCCTCACCAAAGTAAAACTTCACTCGTTGGCCATTCACCTTAAAATTAGGTCCATTAGGTTGAGCGAGCTTGAGAGTACCATATGGAAAAATTTGGGCAATGGTGAATGGGCCGGACCAACGAGATTTCAGCTTGCCAGAAAAGATTTTCAACCGAGAGTTAAAGAGTAAAACTTTGTCTCCAACTTGGAACTCTCGGTTTTTAATCTTGGAGTCGTGAATGAGCTTAGTCTTTTCCTTATAGATCAAAGAATTTTCATAAGCCTCATTCCGGAGTTCATTCAGCTCATTGAGTTGGATCTTGCGTAGGTCACCGGCTTTGTTGATATCAAAATTAGCCCACTTCAAGGCCCAGTAAGCCTTGTGCTCCAACTCAATGGGGAGGTGGCATGCCTTTCCGTACACGAGACGATATGGTGTACAACCAATCGGAGTCTTGTATGCGGTACGAAAAGCCCACAAAGCATCATCAAGTTTATCAGCCTATGATGCACGATGCTCTCCCACTATTTTTTCAAGAATTCGCTTTAATCCTCGGTTAGAGATTTCAGCCTGGCCATTAGTTTGTGGGTGGTAGGCGGTGGAAAGACGATGATTTACACCATACTTAGCCATGACTCTTGCAAATTGGTCATTGCAAAAATGAGTCACGCGATCACTAATAATGGCACGAGGCACACCGAATCTAGCGAACAGCAATTTTAAAAAGTAACAAACCACCCTTGCGTCATTAGTAGGTAGAGCTTTGGCTTCAACCCATTTGGAGACGTAGTCAACGGCTACAAGGATGTATTTGTTTCCTTTAGATGAAGGGAATGGCCCCATAAAGTCGATACCCCAAACATCAAAGATTTCACATTCTTGAATGAAATTCTGAGGCATCTCGTCTTTATGTGTGATCTTGCCTTGTTTTTGGTAATCGTCACAACGTTTAACCATCTCGTGAGCATCACGATAAATGGTGGGCCAATAAAATCCAGAGACAAACACTTTTTTGGCGGTGTATTTTGTAACACTCTCATTTTTCGTATGGTACAGCGGAAGGGTCTTTCAGAGTGTTACGGGATAGCACAATAACTCCAATCATAGACAACACATAAAAATGGTTGTACAAGGTTTAACAAACATTCATTCGATAAAAAGGTTTAAAAGTGTACAACAGGTCCCAAATTATACAGGTCATTTAGTTTACAAAACATAGATCGAATGAACATTTTTAATATTAAGTGTGGGCCATCAGAGTCGATCTCCATCCGGATTACCTTCAAGCACCTGAGATAGAAAACATGCAAAAATCATATCAGCGAATGCCGAGTGAATTCATAGAGTTTAATGAAAACCGTTATATAAAACAATCATTTACAATCATTTAAAATCAGAACACAAGTATAATATCGGAAGTAAGTCCACATATTGCTAGTCAGGCAATATATAAATCAAGCATACATCTGAAACCGTCCATGAGACCGTAGTCTCTATATTACCATGATAGGTAATATATTCATCGTAATAGCGTCGTTGTCGTTTATTATTTATGTCTTATAGCATACGTTGTATATTGTATAGGATTATTATTAGCCGCATGACATTGTTACCTTACTGTGAAAACAGCGGGCCGCGAACCCGACAAACAATTTGCCCATCTAAGTTAGCGTGTCGTCACAAAAATCACGCTATGGAATCTTCTCATACATAAATTCGCTTACCAATCAATTTGGTACGACGGGGATCAACCGTCAAGGCGCGAACTGGGGTGATCGTCCCCAAATAGTACTATCAAATGCATAAGCGTCTACCAAATCCCGGTAGTTCACAATTCATGCTAATGGGACTTTAAGTGACATAACCTAACTACTAATAATCCTTTTAGTCTCGAATATAGGGTCATAGCATCATTCGGGTCCATCTCATTAAGCATACAATCGGGACTACTTGTGTTCTATTTATAAAAATCTAGCATGTTATCTCCCTCGCGGGTTTACAAATCATTTTATAAAACATTTAAAAGAGTGCGAGGCTATGAACTCACGTTGTTAATGAAAGGCGGATTATCGGCTACGGGCGTGCTTCGGTCACGGAAACCTATATAAATAATAATCGGTCTTAGACTCGGTCCAATGACTTTTATAAAAATAACAATATACATATATATGATTATTGTACATATGATGATGATCAAGTGGGTTTATAAATCCTCATTTACTCATTTTAGCGTTTACGTTTTAGTATCGTCTTACTAGTTCACTAGTTTTACCGATTTTACCTATTTTAAGTTCATTAAGTCTTTTATAAGTTCTTTTACTTGTTTCTACCCATTATATACTTATATGATCAGTATATATACTTTTCATGTTTGGCCCTATTGGGTTAAGCCCAAATAATTCTTTTTACAAGTATTTATCTTATTAAGTCCAATTATTAGTCTAATAGGTTTAGTTAGCTCGTAATTGTCCGTAATTCTTATAGTTCGGGTTTTATCGGTTTTTACTTGTCTTATTTACTTATACATCAGTATATATCTTTTATAAACTTTACATTAGACGGGTTTGGTCGTCTAAGTTTTATTTGATGAAAAACGTTAATTTCACGGCGATAGCCGAAAAAGTCGTAAAAATCAAGTTTATAGTTTTTATTACTTATAAATATTACTTTTACCATCATTTATATATTTTACCCATTTAATTAACCTTTTATACATTTATATAAATAAGTTTTATAAGTTAGTGGGTTTATACTTTACATTTTATAAATTATAAAGTGAGTGCTTATATAATAATAATAAACATTATTTCCAAAATCTGATTTTTAACTTCACATTCACCATTTTTATCATATCTAGAGTTCTACAATGACTTAGAAGCTCATTTTTGGATGACAACTTCTTCATAATATGTGCTAAATATAACTTAGTTATAGCTACTGCCCATTTTGAGTCTAAGTTGCCTTAACAGTCCCTACAAAACTGCTTATTCAGATTGTACCACCTAACTTGTTTTGATCATATCTCACTCATTATTTTGATTCCATTGCATGGCCAACTCTCACATGTGTATAACATCATCTACTTTACTGTAAATAGATCAAACCATGCATTTTTATCAGTTCTTCATTTAGTTATCTACTGTTTTTATACAGCCAACTAATTAGACATGATTTTAGCTTCATTTCTTATGGTTATCATCATTTTTAAGCATGTTTATCAACACTTGGTCCCCACACAACATTTTTATCATCATATATACATCATATACATATACAAAATGAAAGAAAATACATTTGTTCTTTACAAAATAATAAGAGAAAAATGTAGAGGATGATCTTCTTTACCAATCCAAGTGGATTTCTTGTTTTAGGAAGGCAAGAACTTGATGAACACAACAAGTATCTCCAAGACCATCAAATATCAAGATCATATGTTGGAAAATCAGCCCTAGGACACAAGCAAATCACCTCCAAAGTTGGTTATATGGCCACCAAATGATCAAGGTTTCAAGGAAACACCTTAATAGGACTAGTAAACATGTGGTTTGTAGTTAGAAAAGATCAATGAGGGTGTTTGTGGCTTGATGTGGGACGGCACAAAGATGAAGGTTGAGAGAGTTTTGAGAGTGAATTGCATGTAAGAAATGGTTAAGTGAAACCATTTGTTGGTTTTGTGTAGTGGTGGAAGGTTTAGCTTAAAGTGTAAGCATGAGCTTACACTTGTGCAAGCTTAGCTAACCTTGTGCCACCTAAGTGTGGTGGTGTATTCTAGCCGTCCCATATAAGCTAGTGGGATGGGGCAAAGTGTTTTGTCCCATCTCACTAGTTTACGGGTATTTCTCGATTCTAGTTTTCTCGATTTGCGTGCCCTCGGGTCGTTTTACGAAAGACGTTTTTATAAATTATGAATCACCGTCACAAAACGAATCCAATAAAAATTGTCTCATCAAAAACGGAGTTCAAAAACGTAAATACGTAATCCTAAGGTTTCCGGTTTAGTCGTAAAAGACGCCAAATTATGCACGTAAGCCCAAATTTAAATCCGTAAATTGTGAGTTCGTCAACCAACATAAAAATAAGTTTCAAAATATTATACGAGAAAATATTTAACTACCTGAAAATGTTAGATTTGTCAAAGCTTTTCCTCCTAAAATGGATCAACGTCCTCGTGATCCATTTCATTTGGATGTCCGTTTCTTATTGAAATCGAAGAGGTGCGGGTATTTCTTCCACATTTCATCCTCTCGTTCCCAAGTATACTCCGGTCCATGCTTTGAATTCCATCGGATCTTGACAATAGGTATCCGACTTTGTTTCAGTTGCTTTACCTCACGGTCCATAACTTCTACGGGCTCTTCGATAAAATGCAACTTCCCATCTATTTGAACCTTACCTAACGGAATTTTCTCATCACTCACTGCTAGACATTTCTTCAGATTAGATACATGGAATGTGTTGTGAACACCATGAAGTTCTGGGGGTAACTCTAGTTTGTAAGCCACCGGACCTACTCTAGATAAAATCTTAAAGGGTCCAATATAACGGGGATTCAATTTTCCTCGTTTTCCAAATCTTATAACGCCTTTCCATGGCGATACCTTCAACATTACTCGGTCACCCACTTCAAACTCCATTGGCTTCCGCCGCACATCCGCGTAACTTTTCTGTCTACTACGGGCAGTCAACAACCTCTTCTTAATCTGAACTATCATCTCCGTAGTCTCCCGGATCAATTCCGGTCCCGTGAGCTGGGTATCCCCAACTTCACTCCAACATAAAGGAGATCTACACTTCCTACCATACAAAGCTTCAAACGGTGCAGCCTTAATACTAGAATGGTAACTATTGTTATACGAAAACTCTGCTAACGACAAATGTTTATCCCAATTCTTACCAAAGTCTAACACACAAGCTCTCAACATATCTTCCAGTGTTTGTATCGTCCTTTCACTCTGCCCATCAGTCTGGGGGTGATAAGCAGTGCTCATATCGAGATTCGTTCCCAAAGATCTTTGGAGAGATTTCCAAAAATTCGATGCGAATCTAGGATCTCGATCTGAAATGATCGATACAGGCACTCCATGCTTGCATACAACATTATCAAGGTATATTCGAGTCAGCTTCTCCAGTGAGAACTGCTCCTTAACCGGAATGAAGTGTGCTGATTTGGTCAGTCTATCGACAATAACCCAAATCGAATTGTTTCCAGATGATGTTCTAGGAAGCTTGGTGATAAAGTCCATCGTAATTCGCTCCCACTTCCATTCAGGAATCTTTGGTTGTTGAAGTAGTCCTGATGGCTTTTGATGTTCAGCTTTAACTCTAGCACAAGTCAAGCATTGAAGAACATACGTAGTTATGTCAGCTTTCATATTCGGCCACCAATACAACTTCTTCAAATCATGGTACATCTTATCAGATCCTGGATGAATGGAATACTTAGATTTATGGGATTCTAACATAATCAAATCTCTTAAGCCTCCAAACTTAGGTATCCACATACGACCTCTTAAACATTTCACTCCATCAGGTCTAACCTCTAAAGGATCTCCTTCTCCTCGGAACCCTTCATTAACAAAATTCTCCTTCTTACAAGCTTCTATTTACGCATTTCTAATTTGCTCAGGCAAATTATTGTGCACGGTCAAGACTAGAGAACGCACCCTGATAGGCTCTCTATCTTTCCTACTCAACGCATCAGCAACAACGTTGGCTTTTCCTGGGTGATACTTTATATCACAGTCATAATCACTTAACAACTCTATCCATCTTCGTTGCCTCATGTTCAACTCTTTCTGGTCGAGAATATACTGTAGGCTTTTGTGATCGGTGAATACCGTACACTTGGTGCCATACAGATAATGTCTCCACAACCTAAGAGCAAAGACCACAGCTCCTAACTCAAGATCGTGAGTAGTATAATTCTCCTCATTCTTCCTTAATTTCCTAGAAGCATAAGCTATCACCTTCTCTCTCTGCATCAAAACAGCTCCATAACCTCTAAGAGATGCATCACAATACACTACAACATCTTCACTCCCGTCGGGTAATGATAAGATTGGCGCACTACATAATTTTTGCTTCAATGTCTGAAATGCTCCATCTTCATCACTTCCCCAAACGAAAGGTTTATTCTTCTGCGTAAGCTTAGTCAAGGGTTTAGCTATCAAAGAAAATTCTTTAATGAATCGCCTATAATAGCCAGCCAATCCTAAGAACTGTCGCACTTCCGTTGGCGTTGTCGGTGTAGACCAATTCTTAATAGCTTCAACCTTTGCAGGATCAACATGAATTCCATCTCTGTTAATCACATGACCAAGAAATTGCACAGAATCTAACCAGAAATCACACTTCAAAAACTTAGCATACAACCTTTCATCCTTCAACAACTTCAAAACAATCCTCAAATGTTCTCTATGCTCATCTTCATTCTTAGAATAGATTAGAATATCGTCAATAAACACAATCACAAATTTATCCAAGTAGGGCTTGCACACTCGATTCATTAAATCCATGAAAACCGCAGGTGCGTTAGTTAACCCAAATGGCATTACTTGAAATTCATAGTGTCCATAACGAGTTCTAAATGCAGTTATAGGAATATCTTCTTCACGGACGCGAAGTTGGTGATATCCTGACCGCAAATCTATCTTAGAATACACACTAGATCCTTGCAGTTGATCAAACAAATCATCAATCCTAGGTAAAGGATATCGATTCTTAATTGTCAACTTATTCAGTTCCCTATAATCAATGCACATACGAAAAGATCCATCCTTCTTCTTAACGAACAAGACTGGAGCTCCCCAAGGCGACGAGCTCGGTCGAATAAAACCTTTATCAGACAACTCCTTAAGTTGCTCAGATAACTCCTTTAATTCAGAAGGGGCTAATCGGTAAGGCGCACGTGCCACCGGTGCAGCACCAGGAATTAAATCGATTCGAAACTCTACTTGCCTTATCGGTGGAAGTCCTGGTAAATCTTTAGGAAATACCTCAGGAAATTCACAAATAATAGGTACATCTTCCAATCGTTTCTCCCTAGACTCATTCCCGGTCACTTGAGCTAAGAATAACTCACAACCGTTCCTGATGTACTTTTGGACTTTAATACATGAAACGATTTTCAAACGGGATTCACCTCGACTACCATCAATTACTAACGTTCTATTCCTAAGAGGAATCTTAACCTTCTTCTCTCCACATAAAATAGTAGCATTATTCAACGACAACCAATCCATACCAATAATAATATCGAAACTACCTAATTCTATCATCATCAAATCAATCGGAAAGGAATGGTTCAAGAGATTTAGAGAGCATCCTTCTAATAGCTTATTAGTTTTCACTAATTTACCATCAGCCAATTCCACCTCGTAACTGGTACTTATCTCAACAGGTTCAATATCAATAAGGGCACTAAATTTAGTGGATACAAAGCTCCTATCGGCACCCGAATCGAATAAAGCAACAGCATAATGATTGTTGAGTAAAAACGTACCGGTAACGACATTCGGATCCTCTTTCTTCACCTCAATTGTTCCAAGTTGGTAGATACCACCCTGGGGGTTTCTTCCAGGTACAATCGCTTTCAACTTGGGGCATTCCGATTTCCTATGACCTTCTTCATTACAGTTGAAGCAAATCGTTCCCTTCTTACACCTTTCAACCTTGTGTCCAAGCTTTCCGCAATTTCGGCACTTCCAGCAGTCGCAAGGATGCCTCTTGTTGCCACACTTAGGACATCTATCATCGTTGTGCGGTGCATTGTTGGTAATAGCATTTGCATTCCCCTTTCTCTGGTTCTGACGGCGATTGAAATTCTTCCTATAATCACCTCTATCTACACGATCACCGTCTCCCTTTCTTTTCTCACCTACACGGTCTTCATCTTCCTTATCCTGAATTATCTGTCCAATGAGTTGGTAAGCCATTCGAACAGCATCATCAATGGTCAGTGGTTTCGATGATGTCACGTCCCCCCGGATATTCCTGGTCAACCCTTTCACATATTGCTCAATTCGGATCTCTTCGGGTTCAACCAATCGAGGACATAGCAAGGCCAACTCATGGAATCGATTCGTGTAACTATCAATGTCCACACCTTTCATTCTCAAATGAATCAACTCTTGTTCTAACCTAATGATCACACTACGAGGACAAAACTCCAAAGTCATCCACTTCTTGATTTCAGCCCAAGGAGTAGCATTAGCAGCATCAAGACCCATGAAAGCAATTCTCCCGTTCCACCAAGTCAACGCACGACCTTTAAGAGTAGCCATAGCAAAAGTCACCTTATCTTCCTCCTTACACTTACTAATCCTAAACACCGATTCAATCTTCTCGATCCACTGGCTTAGTCCTACAGCACCTTCAGTTCCATTAAAAGGTAGAGGTTCACACTTCATGAACGTCACATAAGTACAGCCACCAACTTCAGGTGCATTAGTTCCAAGTCCTCCTACGTTTCCTCCAGCATTAGCATTCACATTATTAGCATTTACATTCACATTAGTACCGCCAATTCCACTACCGCCAGCTCCACTACCGCCAGCTCCACTACCGCCAGCTCCACTACCGCCAGCTTCATTTCTAGCATTTGCCATAAATTCAGTCATAGATGCGGTAACTTGCTCCGTAATAATCCTACGTACATCATACTCAGTCACAGCCTTCTTGGGCGGCATAGTTCTATAATTCCACAATTTCAAAGTATTAAGCATTCATCCAACAAAGGATTCATATAATATGGATCGAATTCATAATCAAGATACAAATAAGGCACAATATGGAATTCAAGACAAGATACATATTTCATTCGATCTGAAACAAAAGTATTGTCTTAGTACATCCATATCAAAGTTCTAACACTATATACACTCAAAATTCGTGCCAAGTCTATTACTAACAAGTCGGTTCAGTCAAAGCTATAAACACAAAAGATATAAAGGTCACTACTAAACACAGACTGGTCTACTGAGAACCGCCAGATGGTCCATCATCCATCGTCTTCTGGATCTTCGCCGAACGATCACTAGACACATCTTCAGCTGGGCGCTTACGGATTACTCCTCTTTCAACCATGTCGGCATAAAATCTACTGTTCCAACCCACATATATATTCAACTCCTTTTCGGCTTTCTCACGCATCGCACGAGCCACACTCAACTGAATTTCCATAGAATTCACCTTTCTTCATCTCAGCATACTCACCACTTTCCAACACTGATAACCTCCTAAAAGCCTCATTCAAACCACGTTCTACCTCACTCAAATCCAAACTAAGCAATTCTCGCTCTTTCTCTCCAATCTTAGTCTTCGACTCCAAATAAGCAACCTGAGTCTGAACAACACCTAATCCAACCTCTGTCACACAACTCTTAACACGGGAAGCATCTAGATCACGTCTCAAGGCCCATGGTGCAAGACCATCAATATGAGTAGCCTCTCGAGCACTAGACGACTCTCCTATCTCACGTCTACGAGTATCAATACCATCAGTACCGTCAGGTGCATCGTCATCCTCATCCTCCTCTGATTCAGAATCAGATTCAGACGATTCAGACATTTCATCCCTAGGTAACTCATCCTCAGAATCAGACAAACAAACTGGTGGGGGCAAAGGCTCGCCCTCTGGAACATCATACGGATAAATAAGCTCAGCTTCCTCATCGTCATCAACCTCAACATCTATACCTACATCTTCCTCGACATCCTCGTCGTCAATCTCATCATCTAACTCATCTAACCCAATCTCATCATCGTTCTCAATATCAACATTCTTAATATCCCCATTCTTATTACCCACATTCTCAATCTCATTCTCTACTAAGTCAACCTGAGGGGCAATCTGATCTCCTAGTCCTAACTCGGGCTCGGGATCCTCAAATGGTTCCTCCTCATCATCAATATCAAAATCTACTAAGTCTAAATAAGGATCATCTTCTATATTAGGTTCGGGAATAGCATGGTTTTCTACAGGAATATTAGGGTCAGCCATGACAATCTGCATTTATATATATTTATCTCGTATTAGGATAACATACTAGTTAAACAATTACATAATGAAATCACGATATATACATATATATAAATTATATTATATATATCAAAATATATATCTTCTCAATAGGGCTTGTTGGTAACGTCGGAGATCTCTGGCACCGTTATAGTCAAAAGATTTTTCAAATATTTTCTCAAATGTTCATTGTCAAAAGATTTTGAAAAGTTTTGTTCAAAACCTTGGTTTTTAAAATCTTTTGTTCTCTACAACGAGAGCTCTGGTACCAAACTGTAACACTCTCATTTTTCGTATGGTACAGCGGAAGGGTCTTTCAGAGTGTTACGGGATAGCACAATAACTCCAATCATAGACAACACATAAAAATGGTTGTACAAGGTTTAACAAACATTCATTCGATAAAAAGGTTTAAAAGTGTACAACAGGTCCCAAATTATACAGGTCATTTAGTTTACAAAACATAGATCGAATGAACATTTTTAATATTAAGTGTGAGCCATCAGAGTCGATCTCCATCCGGATTACCTTCAAGCACCTGAGATAGAAAACATGCAAAAATCATATCAGCGAATGCCGAGTGAATTCATAGAGTTTAATGAAAACCGTTATATAAAACAATCATTTACAATCATTTAAAATCATAACACAAGTATAATATCGGAAGTAAGTCCACATATTGCTAGTCAGGCAATATATAAATCAAGCATACATCTGAAACCGTCCATGAGACCGTAGTCTCTATATTACCATGATAGGTAATATATTCATCGTAATAGCGTCGTTGTCGTTTATTATTTATGTCTTATAGCATACGTTGTATATTGTATAGGATTATTATTAGCCGCATGACATTGTTACCTTACTGTGAAAACAGCGGGCCGCGAACCCGACAAACAATTTGCCCATCTAAGTTAGCGTGTCGTCACAAAAATCACGCTATGGAATCTTCTCATACATAAATTCGCTTACCAATCAATGTGGTACGACGGGGATCAACCGTCAAGGCGCGAACTGGGGTGATCGTCCCCAAATAGTACTATCAAATGCATAAGCGTCTACCAAATCCCGGTAGTTCACAATTCATGCTAATGGGACTTTAAGTGACATAACCTAACTACTAATAATCCTTTTAGTCTCGAATATAGGGTCATAGCATCATTCGGGTCCATCTCATTAAGCATACAATCGGGACTACTTGTGTTCTATTTATAAAAATCTAGCATGTTATCTCCCTCGTGGGTTTACAAATCATTTTATAAAACATTTAAAAGAGTGCGAGGCTATGAACTCACGTTGTTAATGAAAGGCGGATTATCGGCTACGGGCGTGCTTCGGTCACGGAAACCTATATAAATAATAATCGGTCTTAGACTCGGTCCAATGACTTTTATAAAAATAACAATATACATATATATGATTATTGTACATATGATGATGATCAAGTGGGTTTATAAATCCTCATTTACTCATTTTAGCGTTTACGTTTTAGTATCGTCTTACTAGTTCACTAGTTTTACCGATTTTACCTATTTTAAGTTCATTAAGTCTTTTATAAGTTCTTTTACTTGTTTTTACCCATTATATACTTATATGATCAGTATATATACTTTTCATGTTGGGCCCTATTGGGTTAAGCCCAAATAATTCTTTTTACAAGTATTTATCTTATTAAGTCTAATTATTAGTCTAATAGGTTTAGTTAGCTCGTAATTGTCCGTAATTCTTATAGTTCGGGTTTTATCGGTTTTTACTTGTCTTAGTTACTTATACATCAGTATATATCTTTTATAAACTTTACATTAGACGGGTTTGGTCGTCTAAGTTTTATTTGATGAAAAACGTTAATTTCACGGCAATAGCCGAAAAAGTCGTAAAAATCAAGTTTATATTTTTTATTACTTATAAATATTACTTTTACCATCATTTATATATTTTACCCATTTAATTAACCTTTTATACATTTATATAAATAAGTTTTATAAGTTAGTGGGTTTATACTTTACATTTTATAAATTATAAAGTGAGTGCTTATATAATAATAATAAACATTATTTCCAAAATCTGATTTTTAACTTCACATTCACCATTTTTATCATATCTAGAGTTCTACAATGACTTAGAAGCTCATTTTTGGATGACAACTTCTTCATAATATGTGCTAAATATAACTTAGTTATAGCTACTGCCCATTTTGAGTCTAAGTTGCCTTAACAGTCCCTACAAAACTGCTTATTCAGATTGTACCACCTAACTTGTTTTGATCATATCTCACTCATTATTTTGATTCCATTGCATGGCCAACTCTCACATGTGTATAACATCATCTACTTTACTGTAAATAGATCAAACCATGCATTTTTATCAGTTCTTCATTTAGTTATCTACTGTTTTTATACAGCCAACTAATTAGACATGATTTTAGCTTCATTTCTTATGGTTATCATCATTTTTAAGCATGTTTATCAACACTTGATCCCCACACAACATTTTTATCATCATATATACATCATATACATATACAAAATGAAAGAAAATACATTTGTTCTTTACAAAATAATAAGAGAAAAATGTAGAGGATGATCTTCTTTACCAATCCAAGTGGATTTCTTGTTTTAGGAAGGCAAGAACTTGATGAACACAACAAGTATCTCCAAGACCATCAAATATCAAGATCATATGTTGGAAAATCAGCCCTAGGACACAAGCAAATCACCTCCAAAGTTGGTTATATGGCCACCAAATGATCAAGGTTTCAAGGAAACACCTTAATAGGACTAGTAAACATGTGGTTTGTAGTTAGAAAAGATCAATGAGGGTGTTTGTGGCTTGATGTGGGACGGCACAAAGATGAAGGTTGAGAGAGTTTTGAGAGTGAATTGCATGTAAGAAATGGTTAAGTGAAAACCATTTGTTGGTTTTGTGTAGTGGTGGAAGGTTTAGCTTAAAGTGTAAGCATGAGCTTACACTTGTGCAAGCTTAGCTAACCTTGTGCCACCTAAGTGTGGTGGTGTATTCTAGCCGTCCCATATAAGCTAGTGGGATGGGGCAAAGTGTTTTGTCCCATCTCACTAGTTTACGGGTATTTCTCGATTCTAGTTTTCTCGATTTGCGTGCCCTCGGGTCGTTTTACGAAAAACGTTTTTATAAATTATGAATCACCGTCACAAAACGAATCCAATAAAAATTGTCTCATCAAAAACGGAGTTCAAAAACGTAAATACGTAATCCTAAGGTTTCCGGTTTAGTCGTAAAAGACGCCAAATTATGCACGTAAGCCCAAATTTAAATCCGTAAATTGTGAGTTCGTCAACCAACATAAAAATAAGTTTCAAAATATTATACGAGAAAATATTTAACTACCTGAAAATGTTAGATTTGTCACATATTTGGAACCAAAGTGACCACCGGTGGGTCCTTTGTGGCAAGCGTCAAGGATTTCTAAAGCTGGCGGTCCATCAACACATCGGCGAATAATCAAATCAGCACATTGTTTGAATAGATACGGTCATCCCAAAAGTAAGTTTAATGTCTTTAAAGAACTTCTTCTTTTGTTGGGATGTTAACCCGTCAACGAGAATTCCACCTGCCAAGTAGTTTGCAATGTCCGCAAACCACGGGGTTTCATCAGAAGTCGAGTTGATAGACATTAAGGTCTCCAGGGGAAAAGAGTCATTGATCTCTTTGTTCGGATGATCCCCTTGGTAAGGGTCCTCAAGTCTACTGAGATGATCCGCGGCTAGGTTTTCAGCTCCTTTCTTATCACGAATTTCGATTTTAAATTCTTGAAGTAGCAAAACCCAGCGAAGAAGTCTTGGTTTGGAATCTTGTTTACTTAACAAGTACTTCAACGCGGAGTGATCGGTATAAACGATTGTGGTGGAAAGGACAAGATAGGGGAAAAAATTTTCAAAAGCATAGACAACAGCTAAAAGCTCTTTTTCGGTTGTCGTGTAATGTAATTGGGCGCCCGTCATTGTCTTGCTAGCGTAATGGATCGGTTGGAAGTGTTTGTTCACTCTTTGGCCCAAAACCTCTCCAATAGCAAAGTCGCTAGCATCGCACATCAACTCAAAAGGCAGCTCCCAATTAGGGGTAACCAAGACGGGTGCCTTAGTTAGCTTATCCTTAAGAAGGTTGAAGGCTTCGATACACTCGTTGGAAAAGATGAAAGGAGTATCTTTTTCCAAGAGGTGGGTCATCGGGCGAGCGATTTTAGAAAAATCTTTGATGAAACGACGGTAGAAGCCCGTATGACCCAGGAAACTTCGCACACCCTTCACGGTTGAAGGTGGAGGCAACTTAGCAATAAAATCGACTTTAGCACGGTCCACTTCAAGACCAGCTTTGGAGATCTTGTGTCCTAGCACGATGCCCTATTTTACCATGAAATGGCATTTTTCCCAATTAAGAACAAGGCGAGTGTCTTCACATCGCTTAAGCATACGTTCTAAATTGGCAAGGCAAGCAGAGAAAGAATCGCCATAAACTGATAAATCATCCATGAAAACTTCCATAGTTTCTTCAACCATGTCATGGAATATCGCCATCATACACCTTTGTAATGTCCCAGGAGCATTGCATAAACCGAAAGGCATACGTTTGTAAGCAAATGTTCCATAGGGAAAAGCTAATGTGGTCTTTTATTGGTCTTTGGGATCGATGGGAATTTGAAAATACCCGGAGAAACCGTCTAAGAAGCAGTAATAGTCATTACCAGCTAGACGCTCGAGCATTTGATCCATGAAAGGAAGAGGAAAGTGATCTTTTCTCGTGGCATCATTGAGTTTGCGATAGTCGATACAAACTCTCCACCCAGTAACGAGACGAGTGGGAATCAACTCGTTGTGTTCATTGGGAACAACGGTTATTCCGCCCTTCTTGGGCACACAATGGACGGGACTTACCCAAGGCGAATCCGAAATAGGGTAAATCAAGCCGGCATCTAGAAGTTTGATAACCTCTTGTTTGATGACGTCATGAATGCGAGGATTAACCCTTCTTTGGCTCTGGATTGCGGGTTTAAAGTCATCTTCTATGAGAATCTTGTGAGTACAAAAGTTCGGATCAATTCCGTGGATATCGAAAATTTTCCAAGCAATTGCCTTCTTATGAGCTTTAAGCACGGCGATGAGGCGAGATTTTTCGTCTTCTTTCAAGTCCTTCGCGATGATGACGGGTGACTGCTTCTTTTCTTCAAGGAACACGTACTCGAGATGGGGTGGCAACTCCTTAAGTTCTAAATCCGGAGGATTTTCGATGGGAGGCGTATTTAAAGTCAGAGCATCGATAGCAATAACCGTGGGAGATGGTGGAGAAATATTGTCTTCTTTGAGAAGGTTTTCAATGAGGCGAAGATCTTCATCCCAATCGGTGGGAGAATCGTCATGTTCTAAGTTCACATCTCCCATGGTGGCTTCCAAATCTTTCCAAAGGAAATCACTTTCTCCAAATAGAGATAGTGATGAATCAATAGAGGAAACGGTCTCAACAATGGGAAGAGATGTAGGAATACTTTTGCAAGCATCTTTGAAGTGTTCTTCACACGCCTCATCAAGAACGTCAATACAATTAACACTCTCGTATGAATAAGGCTGTTTAGATAGCTTTCCCATGTTGAAGACGATTTTATCGTCTCCCACTCTCATGATAAGCTCACCCGCTTCAACATCGATGAGAGTGCGACCGGTCCTCAAGAATGGACGACCGACGATCAATGGCACACGAGGTTCCATGTCGTAGTCAACGACAACGAAATCGGCAGGAAAAGTGAATTTGTCGACTCCTACAAAGACGTCTTCGGCTATCCCCACTAGATAAGCAACCGTACAGTTAGCTAATTCCAAAGTCATTTTTGTGGGGACTAGCTCAGGGAGAGATAATTACTTCCAAACGCTTAGAGGCATTAAATTAATACTGGCACCTAGATCGGCTAGGGCCATGCAATTCTCTACTCCCGGGAAGTTACAAGGGATTAAGAAGCGACCCGGATCACCAAGCTTGGTTGGAAATTTCCTTAAGAGCACTGCAGAGCAATTCTCATTAAGTTGGGTGTTAGCAATATCAAGAAGCTTCTCCTTGTCGCTAAGAAGATCTTTGAACATCTTCGCGTATTTAGGCATGTGAGCGAGAGCCTCAGCGAAGGAGATGTTGAAATTCAATTGTTTAAACATTTTGAGAAAGTTCGAAACCTGAATATCATCCTTGCTTTTGAGCTTCTCTTTCCTCAACCTTGAAGGATAAGGTATATCGGAAGAAGAGGAAGGCTTTGGGAGAATAGGATCACTCACATCCTTGGGTGGAGGAGGGGTAGAAGTAAGAGGTGGAAAATTGGGGAAGTAGAAGGATGAGGAATAGGAGCAGGTGACTGTTTTCCTTAGTCACAATCACCGGTGGAGGTATAGGAAGCTCGGGCTCCTTGGTACCTTGCCACTGCGAGTGGTGATTGCTTTCATCTCCCCTCTTGGATTCGCAATGGTATTACTCGGAAGAGTGCCCGAAGAAGAGGGTTGATTACCTTGGAAGAAACTAGCCATCATGTTTCGTAAGTCATTCGTTTGACTTGCCAAAGTGTTTCGCATATCAGCTCGAAGATCGTTCCCTTGTTTCACCATGTCTGCTTTCAAGTTGAGCACTTCCCGCTGGAGATTGTCCACGATCACATCATTAGTCCTCATGTAGGTTCCAATATCTTTGTGTAATGCGGTTGGTTGGTTGGGGGGAGCATTGTAGGCGGGTGGTTGATAAGCAGGTTGTTGGTAAACTTGGTTGTTTCTTTGAAATTGATATGGTTGTGTGTGAGGTGGTTGGTATGGTGCACGAGGTTGTTGTTGAGGAGTGCGATTAAGGTTTTGCTGTTGGTTTGGGTTGTTAGGAGGAAAACCGGGTGGGGAAAGAAAGTTGTTTTAACGGTAGCTAAGCAAGTTACGGTCTCCTTGAGGGCGAGCTTGATAAGCGGCCGGAGGATAGGTACCGTATGCTGCATTCACATTCTCAGAAGGGTAGTCTTGGGTGGCGGTACAAGTGGTGTAAGAGTGAGGACCCCCGAATATTTCACATGGTTGGCTAACAGCATTGACTTGAGCGTCTTGAGCATTTTTAGCGTTGATGCTGTTGGTGTTGTTAGCGGTGTGGGTAACAAGCGATTCAAGAAGCGTAGTAATTTTGTCAAGTCGCTTGTCGCTGTCACTAATACTAGCACTAGCGGCATTGGTCCGAACACTCTTGGTTTGCACACGAGACTTATTTTCAATAATATCCCAAGCGGCATTGGAAGTCTTAACCAAAATATTACCCCCCGAGGCACTGTTTAGTGAATCTTGGTCATTCATGCTTAAACCATTATAAAAGGTATTAATTTGGTGTACTTTGGTAAAACCATGTTGTGGGCATTTTCTTAAAAGGTCATTAAAACGGTCCCAAGATTCACTAAAAGTCTCACGTACTTTTGTTCAAAATTTATGATTTCATTCCGCAAAGCGGTAGTACGAGAGGGTGGGAAAAAGTAGTTTATAAACTTGGTCTCCAAATCCGTCCACGTCAGAATACTTTGTGGCGGTTCCTTTGCAAGCCAATGCCGGGCTTGTCCCTCTAGGGAGAAAGGAAAAAGTTGCAAACGGATTACCTCTTGTGGAACACCATTGAATTTGACCGTATTCGTTAGTTGCAAGAACCTTTTGATGTGGTCATGTGGATCATCAATGGTACGCCCCAAGAATGGTTGAGCGGAGACCATCTGGATAAAGCCAGATTTGAGCTCAAAGTTGTTGGCTGCAATCGCGGGTATGAAAATTGGATCATTGTTGCCGTCTACATGTGCTTGCAGAAGTTCAATCATCGGGCGATTGTCTGGTAGAGGCTCATTGTTGTTGTTATTATTTTTGTTGAGAGGTGGATTGTTATTGTTGTTATTGTTTTGAGGTGGGTTATTGTTGTTGTTTTGTACACCGGCCATGTCTAAGTCTTCGAGAGGCTCGGGCTCTTGATAAGACGTTGATCGTGTACGCATGCACCTGCAAAAGAACTAACAAAGCAAACAAGAAATATTTTTTGTTTTTTTTTTTTTTACTTTTTTTTTGTATTTTTGAAAATTTTATATTTTTTAGGGTTTTTGAAAAAAAATTATGAAAAAGTAACGTTCCCGATGAACGGATCCCAAAATCCAAGTTCTCACAAAAAACGGTTAATCTTAACGAGAAGAGCCGGCAGCGGCGCCATTTGATACACTGATTTGCAATGCGGTTCAGATTAGTTCTCGGTATCTTCTCGAATTGATCACGGTTTAAAGTGAAACAGCTTGTTCTTGGTTACTAAAAAGGGGTTGGTTTGTTATCTACTTTAAGCTAATAGTAAATAAATGTAGATGTCGTTGATTGAAAAGAATTTTAAAGACTAAACTAAAAAGACGAGTTAAAAATAAATGCTTGAAAACTTAAAGACTAAACTAGGAAAATTAGTTGAACACTTAATAAATCTAACACTTGAAAACTTAGCAAAAACAATAAATTAAACAAATGGAAAACAAACAATTACTTCCAAATCGGAATATCTTAAAATGCATTAATCAGAATGTGTAATCGGAAACACTGATCGGAATGTTCAACGGAGGCCGCAATCGGAATGTTAAAACCAAACTAATCGGAATATCGAAAACATCCCTGGTCGGAATGTTGTTGTCGGAATAAGGCAAATAACTCTCGTCGGAATATCTTAGAAACAATGCCAATCGGAATAACTAAAAACGAGCCAATCGGAATATGGGAAAAAGCACCAATCGGAATGTATAACAAACAAATCAAATCAGAATATCATAAAATACCACCGTCGGAATAACTACCCCTAATCCGATCAATAAGATCGGAATAATGAGATGCAAATCGGAAAGAACCAAAACCCTTTTCTGATCAGACGATCGGAATAAAGGTGGTGTAATCGGAATACCAAATCGGAAAGGGGTTTACCCTTTCCGATTACCCTTTCGATCCGAAATTTAAGCTAGGGTGATAAGCTATTTGGAATAAGCTAATACCCAAAACTATAATGAATCTAATGTGAAAGAGACTAAATAAGCATAAATAACAACTTATCTAAACTTAAAATAAGCAATGTTTTAAATCAAACCATAAAAAGATGAACTTTTTAAGAAAACTTTTTAAAAAGTAAATAAGCTAAACATATAAATAAGCCAATAAGCACAAAAAGATTAACTTTTTAAGCACGAAAACATTGATGAACAACACGGATCATAAGTAATTCGCACCAAAATCAATCTAAAAATCAAAGAAAGGTAGAAAGAGATGAAAGATTAAAAGCTTAAACTTAAATTTGATTAATGAAATCAACAATACAAAGGTTTAATCTTGAAATATTTAAAAGAAAGAAAGATGAAAACTTAGTGAGAGAAAGTTGAGAACTTTCTCTCTCTAAGACTAGAAAGAAAAAATGAAAAGTGAAACTAAAACTAAAAACTAACTCTCCAAAATTGTGAAGTGAAGTCCTATTTATAGGCGTTTGCTTGTGGGCTTGTGAATGGGCTTTGTTTTTGGGCTTCTTTTCTTCTTTCTTCTTTAGTCTTTACGTTTCTTTAAATAAACGTTTCCGACTTTGGATTTTGAGAAGTGTCGGTGAACAATTCAAACTCGTCGAGTTCTTCGACATATAAGAATCTTCCATCTTTGGCCTTTTTCTTCGATAAATCTTCAAATAGGCACAATGACTTCAAATCTTTTGCATCTCTTGGACAATAGACTTCGTCTTGAGTCTTTTTCTTCGATAAAACTCGTGCAATCCCATGTTTTCTTCAATATTCATCCGGTTGACTCTGAAAACACAATAAACACAAAAACCACGCATAATTCCAAACAAATGATATTAAATACGTGTTTTGGTCTCGTTTTAGCCAGAAATAAGTGGGGATGTGTGTTTTCACACCTATCAGTTGGCTTTCTTCCATTGGTCCAAATCAGTCAAATTCTGCTTGTATTCCTCTACTGGGGTAAGAACTCTTGGTGGAGGAATAAATTCCTCTTCTTGGAGTTCTGGTATACCAGTCCAAGACAAGTCCTTTCTAGGAACACCATAAAAGTTCCCAGCAGGTGGTGGAACACCAGCATACTCTTTCATCCCAATACCAGTCATATCCCTAGAATCCCTTTGTTCACTGACACATTTTTCAAGGGTTTGTGAAGCTTTATCAAATCTCTGAATTTTAAGATCTACATTATCTTTATTTTTATAGCCTCATCTAACTTAGCCTGTAAAGCACTGTTGGCTCTCTCCATGATGTTTCTAACTTCAATACTAGCATTTAAATCATGAGTTAAAATATTGATTTGATCTTTTAGGTCAAACTCCATTTTCTTATACTCAGCTACAGTCTTTTCAGTTTGAGTAAGAGCAAGTTGATAGTTAGATAACTTTCATCTTTCATTAACCACATCTGTTGTCAATTTTAAAACTTCTTTGTTAAGTTTTTCAGTGTTTAGACGACAACCCTTACTACAAAATGCATCATCATATACCTTACTATTTGATGAAGATGAAGAGTGTGCCATGAGAGCATAGTGAACATGCTCTTCTTCTTCCTTTTCTGCAACCAAAGCTTTGTTCTCTTCCTCGTCCTTGTCCAAATAGCTCCAATCCCAACCAATACCATCAATATCTTGCATGGCAACCATAGCTTTTGGAGTCCTGAGCCTTGATGATTTGGCTTGAGGGTTTTCCAGCATCAGATCTTCTTGGAGATCTGCATTCTCTCATAAAGTGACCCATTCGATGACAATTATAACACTCAACCTTGGATTTATCAAATCCAGTAGTGTCCTTAGCATTAAAAATCATCTTCTTCTTGAATCTTCGATTCCATCTGTTTGCTCTTATACTTGCAAGAGCCATATTCCACTTTATGTCCATCTCCTCCAAATGCTCATCACTAATTTGCTCAAGGTCCTCTTATGTAATCACTGAACCATTGGACAATGAAGCAATGTATGCACAAACAGTATCTAGATCAATACCAACAGGCTTGACTCTTGGAGAGTCAACATTGTATGTGTCAGCGTCTGAATGTGAGGCGTTGACAAGGCTTGATCCAGCGTTGACACAAGTTGATCCAGTAACGGGGTGCATGTATGACTCCTTTTGATCAAATTGACCTTCACTATGTGAGAAGAAGGCTATATTTCCATTGGTAGACTTGCTTCCTTGATCCAAAAGAGTTTCATTCTCTACCAGCCTCAGTTTATTGTAAAATCATCAAAAGTAGAACTTTTGTGAGTATTATTAGCAATTATAGACCTTGCTTCAATCTTCCATGCATCACCAAGACTTTTAAGAAAAGTGGTGATGATGTCAACATCACCAATCACTGTTCCCATAAAGGACAGCTTGCTTGTGATGTCAAGAAGTCTGCTTCTCACTCCACTTAGCTTTTCATTGGGTTGAGCTTTAAAAATAGCATACTCATGCAAGAGTTGCTTCTTTTTCTCTTGTACAGTATCAGCATTACCACCATAAGCAACTTTAAGGGCTGCCCAAAGATCTTTTGCAGACTCATAGCTTCTATATTTGTGCTGATTGCCTTGTCCCAAAGAGAGTTTGAGAATGCTTAGGGTTTTCATGTCATTCCTTCTCTTTGTTATGTCCTCAGCTGAGACAGCTCTACCATCTTCAGGTTTTTCTTTTCGATCCTCTTCAGTAGAGCCTTTAACATTTGTTCTTTTTAAGATGGCAGCTGCAATCTTTTGAGCTTTATTGAATGTGTTTCCATATTCAATAATTTCCCATAGGGTGTAGTCATGGATTTGAAGATACTGTTCAAAGTTAAACTTCCACAGCTCAAAATTGTCTGGGTCTTGCATGGGAATCTTGATGTTGGGGGTTGAGGAGGAGGAGGAGTTTAACTCTGGAGTAGACATGTTGTTTTTAGGGTTTCTTGAAAATTAGGGTTTTTGGCGATTTAGGGTTTTTGTGTTCTTTAGATCAAAGTTTCTCAACATGCTCTGATACCACTTGTTGATCCCAAACTTAGATCGATTTAGCTTTTGTAAACGAGATTAAATCAAGTTAAACACGTAGAGAAACTTTGTTGTGTATAAAACAATTTAAGTATTATGCGGAATTAATACTCAAACAAGAACACACAAACAGTATAAACCAAACATTCACTTTGATTGATAAATCAAACTTGCGTACAATGAAAGTGTTAAAACGTATATCAAACATAAACCTAAAGGCCTCCTTTTATATACATAAGGAGCCTTGTACAAGAGACTACGTATCAACTATTTTAGGTAAAGATAAACATAAGAAATACATTGTTGATCATATCTTTACTAGAAACAAACTAGAAACATAATACGTGTAGACTAAGTCTTCTATCAGTACTTGACTTCTTCCTATCAACGCTTGACTTCTTCCTGTCAACGCTTGTTCTGTCAACGCTTGATTTCTTCTTAACAACGTCCAGATTGCTCTTGTCAGCGTCCAAGTGTACTGGATACATTTTATTCCCAACATTGATAGCTCTGACTCTCTTGCTATTGATGAGCATTCTTTGTTAACCATGCCACCTCCCATCGTAGAGGAGGTGGAGATATTTGACCCTACCTTCCGTTTGATTCGGTCTAGAGAGGTGACACGTGTGGTAGATATTTCTTCTGATATTTCTCATATTATGTTGCCACCCCGTCCTACCGCGTGCACGCCCAAGCGGGTGATGTATCTCTTTTACTCTCCTCATTTCATACCGAGGAATGAGGATGAGTGCTTTGATCCTGGAGGAGACGTTGATGTTGCTATTACTTGTGATGTTTTATCGGTTACCCCATCGACTCTTGTTTTGAGTTTCTATCAAGTGTCCTCGGGTGACACTTTGATATCTTTTTCTCCCACCCTCCCGCCCTTGGAGAAGAGGAGTATTCTTAAGGGTCGCCTTTATACCTATTTCTCGTATGTTATAAGAATCCGTCTGCTTTTCTTCACTTATACTGTGGATTCTTCTTCTTTATTATCATCCGGTAATGAGGATAAGATTTTTGACCCTGGCATATCTATTTTGAGCCAGTGGTGATTCTCTTGCTCCCCCATGGACCATTTAATTCGGGGTCGAGTCAGGCTCGTGACTCGGTTAACAAAAACAAGCGCTTCTCAGGAGGCAACCCGATGATCTATCTTTTTTTATCTATTTTCTAACATAAGTGTAGGGGTGTGCTTCTCTCCATGTGTTCTCCATGTGTGCTTGGTGGTATTTGTTTTTGTGTGTAGGGTTCCCTTTGCTCGAGAATACTTTTAGAGGGTTGATGTTGTTGTTTTCCATCATCTTCTTCATTCAGTCTCTGATCGATCTTCATGTTTATATCAGAGGAGTACTCAGTTCTCATTATTATCTATACATATCTGATTGTGTTCTCCTTCTTACACTTGGAATTCTAGAATTAGCCTTTTGTGTTCTTAAGTGTAGGGGTAGCACCTTATCTTTTGAACATTGAGGCCAATGTTCGGTTCTAAGTGTAGGGGGTTTTATATCGATATGATCATATGCATGCCTATTTGTTTTCCCTCTTGCATCCTATTTTGATCAAATGTGTGTTTGTTTTTTTTATTTTATTAAACATAATAAAACGTTTTTGATCGTGCGTGATTGACTTGTCCCGTAGGCTAGAACAAAGGGGATCCTGACTCTGCCTGAGTGTTGATCTGGCTGCTCCCTTTACTTTAAGACTAAGATTTTAGCAATTGTGCAAACAAAAATGCTAAACGTGGAGTAGTTTGTTCTCTTTAGAGCTTATATGAGTAACCTGTGGATTTTCCTCCTAGATTATAAATTGACTATATAAGTGTGTTTTTTTCAAGCCTTTGAACGTTAAAATCGTTTCGTTATGCAAAAATAAATTCTTATGCAATTTTGATATAGAGTCCTAGTTCAACTTTTTATTCAAATTTGAGTGAAAGCGTACTTTCTTAAATTTGAAATAATGTTACATGAATAAATATGTTGCAAAAAAAATGAAAAAAAAATCGAAAAAGAAGAGAAAAAAAAGAGAGAGAAAAAGGAAATCGAAAAAAAGAAAAAAAAAGAGAGAAAAAGAAAATCGAAAAAAAAAAACATGTTTAATAGAGTTAGAGTCGAATAAATGAATAAGTGTTTTTGTTTCTTTATTTATAATTGTGAGAAACTTGCTTTTTCTTAAATTTAAATCCGAAGTTGAACTAGAATTCGTCAATTTTTTATAAGAATTTAGACGGTATTAGAGAGTGTAGAAGTCAAGGTCCCGTGAGCTCCGATACTATTCTCGAGGGTGTAAAAGCCTAGCCTCCTAAGCTTTGCTAAAGGACAAGCTGAGAAGAAAGTCGCTACATGGAGTGATCTCTCCTTTGAATCTTCAATCTCTAATTACCGTCGTTGTTTTTCATCTAAGTGTCTTTTATTAGCTTAGCGGTGATTTCAAGATCTTTGATTTCAAAATCCCGCCAATCCCGGTACTATTCTCCGTGGGGCGTCAAAAGCCCGGGCACTTAACCGATGAGGTTGGGACGTTCCGAAAAGAAAGCCGCTACATGGGAAAGGTCATTTTTGAATCTCAAATCTTGTCATTTTCGGTGAGTTTAATATCCCACTTAGATGATTAGCAACCATAATAAATGTCGATTTGAATGATCAAAATTTTGAAAATGAACACAATTGCCTAGTCTTTTATAATTGTGGGAGTGAAAAGTTACATTTACATAGGTTATTAGTATAAGTAGTGTTAGCATTTTGCCAAAACGTTTGCACAAGGAATCTTAGCTTAGTTGGGAGTAATAAAAAGAGGATGACGATCTTTATTCCCTGGAGACACCCAGTTTACGTGTTTCCCGTTCTATGATCCTTATACCTTGAATAAAAAGTCGAGCATGGCGGGTCACAATGAATTTTTATTTTTTGTTTTATTAACAAAGCATTTTCGAATAAAGTGGTTTTAAATTGTTTTTAGATTTAACGTTTGTGATAATAGTTGCTTAGAGCAACGTTTTAGTGTAGGGGTGTGTTGAACACGTAAGTATTCATGTTTTTAGTGCTAATATCCCTTCATTTTTAGTATAATAAATAGCAAAAATGTATTTTTAGTGCATATATCATTTATATGTGTTATTTATTATTGTAGGTACGGATATCAAAGAAAATGAGCAAAAACGAAGCCAAAGAGCCAAAAAAACGAGCACGAGAAATAGAAAGAGCGCGAAAAATCGAGTCTGTCGGTGCATTCACATTTTATTGGGCCGGACCGACACCATTTAAATGGGTCGAACCGACCCATTAATATAACTAAAGCCACATTGGCCCATGAAAGAACAAAAAAAGGCACGAAGACCCAATAATGTGGGAATAAAAAAACAAGATCAGATCTTGGCGTAAAAGGGAAGCTATTAACATTCCATTATCATTTTTTTTTCACTTCTTTCATTATTGTTCCCTGCGTTTTTTTCTCTCTTTTAGAATAGGTTAGCTAAACTTTTTTTCAATCCATTTTTTCTTGTCTCTGTTCTTTAAATTTCCCAAGTTGAGTTGTATTACTTTTAAATCATCCCAGTTTCAATACTTCCCTTTGTATTTCAATTTAATTTATATAAAATCTCCAGTTCTTTTTAATTATTATTACAAGTTGTATTTGGTTGAAGATTTGAATTCGGTTTGATAAATAAAGTTCCAGTTTCGATTGATACGCATCTTTTTATAAGTCATTTTTTTCTGTCTATTTTCTTATTATTAGTTTTTTTAGATAAGATTAGATACAGTTTTGGTGATTTTTTTAGAAGCTTGTGTTTCGGTTTAATGTTTGATTTTGCTTTAGTTTATGATGAGCTCGGTTATTAATGCGGGTCTGTGATGATATTTCGTTAATGAAGTAGTTTGGATTTGATATAAAATAAGCTCTCATTTGAGCTTCCTTTATTGCTTATTTTGCTAGTAGTTTAGTGTTTTATTTATAAATAAGAAGGAATAAAGCTTGCTGCCATGTTTTGAGTTTCTGTAGCATAAGATAAGATCTGGTATAGTAATAGTCTTAGTTTGGATATGAGATATATAAGTGGAAATAATAAACAAATAAAGGAAAAAATTAGAATCAAAACGGCAGTCAGTAGGTTCAAACACTTGACCTGCCTTTTGCATGAAAACCTGTTTACCACTATAATTTGTTAAACATCCTGTTAATGCAATAATGCCTAAAAACGTTACTTGCATTTTTCGGTCTCGCTTAGTTTTGATTACGACAATATGTAAAAACAAGCATTTACGAAAACAACGAAAAACGAATTCTTGAGTTCAAGTATTTTTCATTTTACCCATTTTCACTTAAGGTATGGATAAACAAGTACTAACCTTACTCAAGTGATCAAGTGATTTAATCTTTTCTTAAAACTCACTTTTTATTAAGTGTGACAAGTTTTTATTAAACTTTCTTTTTAAGAAAATATTTTATTAAATTAATTATTTGAAAATTTGAAAATGGCATATTCTTATTTGGTTAGGAATATTCTATCAGTATATTTTTTAAACCAGATATGACCTCCACCACTAAAGGACAAAAAGGGAGCGGAGTATAGTCCAGCGGTACCTTAGCTCCTAGGCGGTTCCTTATCGATAAGGTAACGCGGGCTAAGATAAGGTACCGCGGGCAGATATAGCCGTTGGCCCTTTGTCCTATAAATAGTAGACCATTCTCAGCTTTTCAATTCACCTCTTTTGCACATCTATTTCCAGATTCAAACACTCTTCTTTAATCACTCAAATCTTTGATCATTTGTTTGATTACTACTTGTTTAAGAAGTGAATCTTGTCCTTCCATCCCTTCCTCTCCAAGTGCAAAGAGAAGAACACTATCCTTGTGAAGTGTTGAGTCCACCACCAAAGATCCATTGAAGATCTACTTTTATACATTTGTTGTTGTGTCTTAGTTGAGAAGATCCAAGTAGTTGTGTCTATTTGGAAGTTGTGTATGTACTAAGTATAGTTGTGTAGATTGGTCCTAGCTACGATTAGGGCTCAACTTTTAGCTTAGAGTCGGAAATTGGTTAAGCGACGTGTACGGTTTTCTCCACCATAAGGAGCTTGTTGTGTAGTGAACTCTCGAGTAAGGAGTACTCGAGGAGTGGAGCAGGAACGAGGAGTGAGCTTCGTTGCCGAACCACTATAAATCCTTGGTGTTCGGTTTGATCTTTCTTTACCCTTAACTCTTTACATTCTTTATTCTTTGTACATATATTTTTGTTAGTATTAGTTTAGTTACACTATCATTATTCATATTGTGCATAAGAAGATTTCACACATTTCCTCAAGTCTAAGTTTTTGAAAAAGGATTTTTGAAAACCACCTTTTAACAAGTAAATTATAAGAAACTATTCAACCCCCCCCCCCCTTCTAGTTTCTACAATTGGTATCAGAGCGGGTTGCTCAAGAATTTTTAAAGTATATTGTATTTTAAAACTTGAATCGATCTATGGATTCCAACAAATACCTAGAAGGGCAATCTATGCAAAGACCACCACTTTTTGAAACCGATAGTTTTATTTATTGGAAAAATAGATTTGAAACTTATGTGAAATCAAAAGATTTAGATCTTTGGCATGTTATTACCAATGGTGATTTTTTACCCTATCAATTTAATGAAGTTTCTAAAACAAAAGAATTGGTCACTTTTGACAAAGCTAATGACGATACTAAAAAGAAACTTTCAAAAAATAATGAGGCTAAAATGGTGATTTATAATGCTTTACCTAAGAAAGAGTATGAAAGGATTTTTATGTGTGAAACCGCTAAAGATATTTGGAACACTCTTTTAGTAACCCACCAAGGTAATAGCCAAGTCAAAGAAAGCAAAATCGGTCTTCTTGTCCAACAATATGAACAATTTGTCATCTTAGAAGATGAAACTATTGATAGTGCATTTGCTAGGTTTAACACCATTATTACTAGTCTAAAAGCACTTGATGAAGATTTTTCTAGCAAGAACAATGTTAGGAAGTTTCTAAGGGCTTTACATCCAAAGTGGAGAGCAAAAGTCACGGCGATTGAAGAATCGAAAGATCTCTCAACTTTATCACTCGATGAACTCATAGGCAACTTGAAGGTTCATGAGATGATAATTTTGAAGGACTCGGAATTAGTGAAAACCAAGAGTGAAAGGAAATATCTTGTACTTAAAGCCAAGAAGGCACAAAGTGACCATGATAGTTCCTCGGAAAGCGATGACGAGGAATATGCATTGGCGGTGAGAGATTTCAAGAAGTTCTTCAAGAGACGAGGTCAACACGTTAGGCAACCCAACAATGACAAGAAACCATTCTCAAAGAATCGATTTGCCAAGAACGAAAAAGGTGATAGGAATTGCTTTAGATGTGGTGATCCAAATCACTTCATTGGTGATTGTCCAAAGCCCGCTCGCGATAAGAACCACACGGCGTTCGTTAGTGGCGCTTGGAGCGATAGCGGTGAAGATGATGATGACAACCCCAAAGAGGAGAAATGTCTTATGGCTCACACTTCTAAAGAGGTACATTCCGAAACCGAATATTATAGTTATGATAGCTCCACCTTTGATGATATTGAATTCGAAGGCAAATATGATAGTTTACACAAACTTAGTCTTAAATTCATAGAAAAGAATAAAACCTTAAAATCAACCAAAACTAAGCTTGAAAATGAGATCAATGAACTTAGGGAGAAATTGGCAATACTTGAGAAAAATAAAGAAATGGATTTAGGTTGCTTAAGTTGTGAGAAACTTATATTAGAGAATGAAGATCTCAAGAGAACCTCCATTAAATTGGAAAAGTTCATGAAAGGTACTAGTGCTCTAGATGATATGTTAAACAAACAAGTTCATTCTAAGGAAAGACTTGGTCTAGGTTTTAACTCAAATGAAGCCTCAACAAGTGAACCTAAACAAGTCAGATTTTGATGAGACTGCTTTTATACATAGTCTCATCGTCCAAATAGGGCTTAAAATGCATTAAACATCATCAAAATACCCATATATATGCTTGTGTTTGTTGCTTATGTATTTTAGGTACGGATATTGAGAAAATGACAAAAGATCACAAGAATCATGCAAAAACGAACACAGGAAACGAAGCCGCACAATGAACCAAGCCCTAATGAAGACTTTCCCAAAAAAAACCCTTGAAGATTTGAAGACTTATGAAGAAGGGTCCTCCAATATGGAAGATATGACACTTTATACCCTTGTATCCTCATAATTACAAGTTTGGTCCCTAAAGTTTGTCAAAATTACAAAAAGGGCCCTCCACTTTGTAGAATTGACAAGTTTAGCCCCTCAACAAAGCTAAATTTTCAACCATTATCCTCCACAAAGTCAAATATATCATGAAGACCTTCAAAGTACAAGAAATTACAAGTTTGGTCCTTTGAAAATCCCAAAATTACAAAAAGGACCCTTGACTTTCAACACTTGGCAAGAATGGTCCCTCATAAATGAAGACTTGGCAATTTTAGTCCTCCAAAATGCCAATAATACAAGTTAAGACCATTATCCATCAAGAAAATGCCAAATCAGTCCCTCAAGAATCACAAAATGGCAAGAATTACCCCTGAATTCACTTTGCAAAATGTTTTGGGGCAAAAGTGTGAAAACACAAAAGTTGTTAAAGAAGGAAATGGGCGTTGATAGAGTTTATAATGGAAATGACAAGTTTAGAAAAGATGGGGGTTTGTTTGTGGCCGACAACCATTATTACCTAGACCAACCACATGCTGCCACCTCACCCCACTCACCACTTCCACCAATCACAACACTCCACCCCTCCACATCAGATTCCACTCACCCCATTTATTAACTAATCTTAACTGATTAGTTTAAGTTGGCGCCTAAACACATGGTTTAAAAACAAAAACAGATCAAAACCACCACTATTCACATGATGAACACATTTGGGTATTTTTTATTGTGTTGTAATTAGAGGTTAATCTACTCCAGAATGATGATTAACCATCCCATAAACACATCCCAAACCTTAAACACATCACCCCTTTGTCCCACACATGATTCCCCTGCTACAAACAAAGAGGATACTGCCAAAAACCACCAGACATCCAACGTATAGGATTGAAGCTTACTTTTTAAGCTTGATATAAGCCATTGGATACGTTTTTCACATGCCAGCTACAACAAGCAAACAAAAATCAGTCACATGAAGCCAAGGTTTTCAAATTCTACAAGGGCATTTTTGGGACTTCAAGCACTAGGGTTTAGTGCTTTTATCTGTTCTTAGTTCACATGTAAGGCTCTATATAAAGCCATAGGGTCTCATTTGCACAACTGCTTTTGGTTTTTCCTTGTTCAACTACTTGTAAATCCTCTTTTCTATTAATGAAAGTGTGTTAAGTGTGTTGAAGAAAGACCAAGTGCCACCTTATTTTAAGCTTGTTTATGATATTTGTTAACTGTAATTGGACCTTAAAACGTTTTTTAAACCTTTTGTAAGAAATTACACATTGGATAAAAATTTGATATTTTGCTAAGTTCTTGTTCAAACCTTGGAATTCTTGGGTTATAGGGCTGATCATAGCATCCTAATTGTGATATTAAGGTGTGGTGAGGCTTATAACTTGGGGATAATCAAGTGTGGGGTAACAAGGTTGCATCAATCAAGTTTATTTTCTAAAAAAGTCACCTTTCTGTTTGATTTTGTGCTTCTAACCTTGTTGAATCTTAGCAGGGTTGTTATTGGAAGCTTGTGCTTGTTCTTGCTAGCACATAAGCTCATAAATTCGTGGGTGTGGATGTACATCCATGAGGTTTGTCTTGAAACCTTGAAAATCTGATAAAAATTGGATTTTTTGTGGATTAGTGCTCTACTGTTGTTCTTGTTGTTTTCTTGGCTTGAATCTGCTTAGTCTTGCATGATAATGTTGTTTATATGCTAGATTAATCCTTGGGTTAACTGAATCACACTTTTTCTTGTTTAAAATTTTCTTTGAAAAGTTAAAAGGGTGTTTGGGACTACCTGTTTAAGTTCAAATCTTGTTATTGTGTTGTGGAAAGTTTGTGTTTGTACTCTATATCTGATATATGCTTGGTTGAGAGTGTTTTGCTGCAACTTTTTAGATTTGAAACTTCAAATCATACAATCTGCTATAACTTGTTGAACTTAACTGTTTTTGACCTAAGATTTTGGTGAAATCTAGTATTTGTGCATGCTTAGGGTTGAAAGTTGTTAAAACATCATTATTATAACTTATTTGATAGATCTTGAGGTTTGAATCTGGCTTGTTGGTCAAATACATCAGCAAAGTGTAAAACGGTATGTTCTTGTGTTCATCAGTAACTTAAGGTGCTTGAATCTTGCTTAATACTTTAAATCATTGCATGAAACCTGTTTAGACTTGTTCATTTGAGTTTATAATAGCTTGTGTATGCATTTGGTTGAGTTTGGCTGGCTGAATATTGCTCTAAGTGCTTATTAAACCTGTTCTACTTATTTGTTCATGTCTGTGTCATATCTGGTACTTTATTGATTAAACTGTATCAATTGGGTGATTGTGGTTGTGATTTTTTGATTGTTATTGACTCCTTTTGATCCAAAGATCATTTGGGTGCCTTTGTGTAATCTGAATCTCAAAAAAGTTCACTAAAGACAAAAAGTCAAACAAGTCAAGCAGTGGAAAAAGTTTCCACTGCTCAACACCCAAAACTAGCCCCTGCTAGTGTTAATTTGTCATCAGCTTATCAATAAGCTATTTTAGCTTATCCAGACTTGCAACAACTTATTTTTTGTTATAGATCTTCATTATTTGACCCATTTGATTAGACTGGAGCTTATTGGACTTTGACTTTGACTTTTTGCTAGAAAACCAACTTATTTGACTTTTACATAAGTGCTTATTTGCTTTTTCCAGCTTATTGAGTCAGCTTATTTGAAAACTCTTTGTTGATTTTTCTTATTTAAGTCATTTAAAAGCTTTAGAAACTTGAATCAGCTTTTGGGGTGGCCTAGAACTCAAAAACGACTATTTTGTCGTTTTCTATAGATTGCTTATTGCATTTTCAGGCTTATTCCTTGGGCTTATTTCAAATTTCTTTTTACAGAAGTCTTATTTAGGACAAAAGAAGCTTGTGTGTCTAATTTGAGCTTATGGCATTAGCTTATAGCTTAATGGGCCAAAAAGCCCATTAAGAATAAGTTGTTTGGTATAAGCTAGCTTATTTCTAACTTTCAGCTTTTGGGCCTTTGGAAAAAGTTGTTTAAAATCAAATTTTGAGTCAAGTAGTGCTTTTTGGGCTAATTTTGGACACTTTTTCATTTTGGGCCCAATTTAGCCCATTAAGTGATCTGTTTTGGGTATAACCCATTTTCTAGGCCCATTAAGCGTATTTAGGTAATTTCACTTTCATTTCTGAGTTATTTAGGTTAAATTAAGCTAGTTTAACTTTTTAGAATTTTTTATGATTTTTGAATTTTTAATGATATTTTAATATTATTTTATTGTTAAAAAATAAAAGTCTGATTTTCTAAGTTTTTATATTTTTCCTAGATTGTAGACACTTAATTAGAAAATTTGCAACTTTCCAAATATTTTTAGGGTCTTTTAATTATTTTCTAGAATTAATTTAAGTTTTAATTGATTTTAATAGTTTTTAATTGTTTAAAAATAGTTTTTAGTGGTTTTAAAATTTTGAAAAATACTTTTTAGCTTAATTAGGTTATTTTAAAGGTTTACAAACTTTAAGATCTTGTTTTGGACTTTTTAATAGTTAATATTGATTTTTAGGGCTTTAATTAGCATTAAAAAGTCATTATTTAATTAATTAAAAGGTTTTGGCAAGTTTGGATTTTTTGTAAACTCTTAGAATATTTTTGTGGATTTTTGTGGATTTTTAGTGATTTTTAGGAATTTTTAGGGTAAAATTTTAATTTTAGTGCTTTTTTTTACGGTTTTACGTGTACACCTTTTTCGTCTTAGTTTAATACGACATCGTAACCGTCATTCTCTTCTTATCCCATTTCTATTTTTCTTTCTCACAAATATAATCACAAAGATAATCATCTCATCACACACACACTAAGCCTCTGATACATGAGATTTTGTATGGATAAAAATTAAAGTTCGTTTTCTCGGTATCTCTTCGAATTGATTTCCGGCTTAAAGTACGACTCTATTGTTTTTGGTGAAACAAATATTTTTGGTTGTTTTAAAATAAAATTGCAAAACAATTAAAGTAAAGGGCAATTAAAGTAAAATCTAAGTCTAATTTAAAGTAAAAGTGCAAGTATTTAAAAGCGTAACGGAAAAGTAAATGGGCACTAAAATAAAATAACGCAAACTTAAATCTATCTAAGGCAAACTTAAAACGCAACTAAACTTAAACTAAGGCAAAGCTAAAATAAATCTAAGGCAATTTAATTTAAAGTGCGACTAAGTAAAAAGGCGGGAAAAATAAAGCTTGAAAATTAAAAATTAAAAACAGAAACTAAAAATAACCTAAAATGAGCTCATCCGGAATAAACCTTCGTTCGGAATAAACACTCATCCGGAATGTCACCTTCGTTCGGAATGTTCTTCTTCACTCGGAATATTCACCAAAACCCTTGATCCGGAATAAATCCTTTATCCGGAATATGTCACTTATCCGGAATAAAGTCTTGATTCGGAATAATGCCTTGGTTCGGAATACCTCCTTGATCCAGAATATTATTCCGGATGAAGACCTTGATCCGGAATATGTCACTTATTCCGAATGAAGCTCTTTGATCCGTAATATCTTCCTTCGTTCGGAATAACTCCTTGATCCGGAATGTATGGTTGATTCGGAATAATAAATATTCCGAATGAAAGCCTTTGATCCGGAATAATATATATTCCGAATGAAGGTATTGATTCGGAATAATAAATATTCTGAATGAATCTCCTTGATCCAGAATGTCCAATATTCCGGATGAACGACGTTGGTTCGGAATAATTGATATTCCGAATGAACGCCACTTTTGATCCTTCACTCGGAATAACCTGCTTTGATGCGGAATATCCCTGGGAATACAGTAACAATGCAGCGAAGAACAAGGGAAGCAAGAATAATACGGATCTAATTAAATCTAAGCAAAATCAACCACAAGATTAAATCAAACTAAACACAAAACATCTATTAATCATAAACAAACAATCCAAAACAATCAAACTAACAAAACTAATCAAGATAATCAACACCCACTTAATAAATTTAACAAAAATCAAGAACATGAACATGAACAAATCAACATAAAGATTAAAGAAAGGTAGAAGGAGATCAAACAATAAAGATAAAGATTAACAAGAATTAAAATGGAAACTTACTTGAAATTAAATGGTAATTAAGGTGCAAGACAATTAATGTAAATTGGACAAGAAATTAAATGTGCATAAATGAAAAATGGAAGAAATGGTTTGTCAAGCCACCCAACAAAATGAAATGATTAACATCCTAAACTATATATAGGGGAGGATTAAGGAGTGCTTAGGAAGCTTCCTCCCCTCCTTCATTTCTTCTTAATTGCATCATTAGGTCCTTCTCTTCTTAATCTTTTGTTAATTGCACCATTAGTCCTTAAGCCTTTTAATCTTCTTAAATCTTGGACTTTAATGACTTTTGGCTCGGGATTTCTTTGGACTCGTCTTTTAATTCTTCAATAAATAAGACTTGAGTTCTTCGGCTTTTAGTAAACTTCCGTCTTTTGACTTTTTCTTCGATAAATCTTCAGAATTGGTTTTGGACTTCCGTTCTTTTTGCACTCTTGACTTCTTGACTTCGTCTTTCATCTTTTTCTTCAATAAAAGCCCGTAAATGCCCAAAATTTTTGATGTGATCGTTGATAGTATAGTGATAATCTGAGATACGTTATAGGGTAAATTAGAAAATTACCTTTAGGAAAAATTAATAGACTAATAATACCAATGACGAATTCAATTAAACACGTGATGAACCAAGTTCGTTGTACACGAAGATCGAGTGAATTTGAGACGTTTTGCTTTGATTTGGACAATTGATTCGAATGGGTTTTCGGTTTTTAAAGTCAAATTAAAATCTACCAATTTTAAACTATCTAAAATTAACCTAAAGTGCATGAATCGTAAACCCTGCTATATTTAAACTAAAAACACTTACTTGAAATTAAAAACTATTTAAAAATTAAACTAATTAATAATCTATAAAAAATTAATCTTTTTTAATAAAAATAACTTTTAAACTATTTTAAAAAAAATCTAATTAAACTTTTTAAACTAATTACTTTGTTAAAAACTTACTTATAACAATTCTATTTAATAAAATCTATTTTTAAAACCAACAATCTATTATTTTATATCTAATTTAACTTATAAAATTAATTGAAATCATTTATTTTTATTTATTTTATTATTTAATTTAATTTATGAAACAATCTATTACTTTTACTTTAATAAGATATTTATTACAATTAAAATAGACGAAAATTGATAAACTACACTTAAATGAAATCTGCCAAAAAAATAACAAACTATATTTATTACGTAACAGAAAACAAAACCAAATAAGCTAGTAGCTCAGATGGTTAACACGTTGGATCTTTACCCTTGAGGTCAAGGGTTCGAGTCCCTCAAGGGACCAATTTTTGAGATTATTTCTTTTTGGACAGTGAAAATAATAAGTCACAGGAGGTGACTAAACTTGACACAATTCTTTTGTATTAAACTGATAAGGTTATCAGTATCTTGAGTGAGTCAGATCAGTAGAATCTGATCGCTTGAATTTAAACAAAAGCAACAAGAAGTAAGCTCAACACTACATTAACAGATTATAACCATATTTTAAACAAGTAAATATATCAGCAACTTGATTATCTAACGAACAATGACTAGCAGATACATGTCAAAAATTCAGACTCCAAGTCCACAATAAACAGATTTATTAACAGCAAGCTTATGTAAACAACTCCCAAATGCAGCCTAATACAAAGACTCGGAAGACTAGCAGATCAGAACTAGCAGACCTATCGTCTCTCAACCGGAACTCAAACGAAAGCCGATATATCAGCAATCCAACTTGAATAATCATAATCAGTTTAAACCAATCTATATAAGATAAACAAGTTCAGCAGACTAATACAACTCAAAACTTCATATTACTGCAGATCATACCAACTAATCAATTCATCGAAAACTTCTTGACTCAATACATAACTCTGATCAGAAAAGCTCATAACAGTATGAGAAAGCTCCTTAACGGATTTAAGACGGCAAACAATTTATATCAACTAAACATATACAATTAATTAATCAGGATCCAAAGTAGATTCAAAAGAAAAAGAAAACAAATACACAACCTAAAGATATTCATAAACATATTTGTAACATAAACATAAAACCATATAAGCATCTAAATTGAATAAACTAAATAACATTTAAATTGAAAATAAAATGCACCTTTTGCGATAACCTTTGAGACGAAGGTCAGCGATGTGCTGCCTTAAGAACCGGAAGCTACACCACCATCATCCACCATTAATTTCCAAACGAAACCACAAATCGAACTACCAAAAATCTTATGAACCACGAACCAAGACTTAAACCAACAGCTTCTTTACGTTTATCAGTGGGATAAACGTTTATCCTTAACTCAACTTACAATCATTCACAGAAACTATTGACTTAGTTCATATGAACGATTAATATTAATAATATCCTTTTGCCAAGTTAGAAAATGTAAGTGATTTAAACAGTAAAATTAAATCGTGAACAGTAAGATTAAAACGTAAAATATAGAGATTAAATCTGAAAATGAACTTTTATTATATCAAATCCAACATTACAATATTCTGAAAAGAAAATACAAATTCCTAACTACAAAATGACATTATAACAACAAAGTAAGAAAAGGATGAAAATTACAAGTAAACTGGGGGGGTTTTATAGCCATCCCCAAGGGCTGTTGAGGAAGCATCTCCGAATATTCCTAGCATATTCTTCTTTCTTTTTGGCCATTAGATCATCATTTTCTCTTCTCTCTCATGTTTGGCTTTGATCGGATGGTTGATATGACACTACTAGCACACGGATTGCCAACGTGGCATCCGTGTGTGCTAGTTGTGTTTCTTTGTAGCCTCCTGATTGGCTGAATGGGATAAATGATGTGTCTTCTCCAATAGAAAACTGCCACGTTGCCTTGCCACTGCCCATCTTCTCTTCCTATAAATTGGGGGATTTAATTCCCCCTCACGTGAATTACACGTGTGGCATAAAAGCCCCAAATGATACGAATGAATTATTGGTCTAGGGTTTTGACACAGTAACTTTGTGCCTGGTTATTCAATTTTTGTGAGATGGAGAAGAAAGGTACATAGATAGTATCGAGAATTAAATAAATATGTGTGTGGAAAAGTGTGAAGTGGGTGTATGGAACGGATTTATTTATTTATTGGGTGACGTGTGATGTGTGGGGATAATATCGGCTGAGAAAACACGTTTACAATAAACGTGTAAAGGTGAATATATATGAAAAGTTGTGAAACAGAACCCTAAAGGCCCATAATTTATACTTCATTCATTCCTTTACCATGGTGTTGGGCTTTTGGCCCAACTTATTTCACCATCCGTTACATTCTTCACTTTGGGCCTCAAATGGTCTTTGTAAGCAAGATTAATCAATATTACTCTTTTATTGGGCTTTTAAGCCCAGTAGCCAAAAATGGAGCCCACAAGGTCTAAATAATCTTCAATAAGTTCAATCCACTCGAAACCGAACTTGAATCTTCGCTTTATAGATCTTTTCGTCAATCTCGTGTCGTTTTTCGCCGGTTTTCGTGAACTTGGTACCTACACACATGAAACAAGAAAACAACACATATACAAGGCATATTCATATGTTTTAAGCATTATTTTATTGTTTTAAGATATAAATGATATGACTAAAATAGCTCATATCAAACTCCCCCTTGCTAAGCAATTGCCGTGTCCTCACGCAATGATAAAATAAAACATTAACTACACCATTATTCAACTTTTTGACTTTTATTTTGCAAAGACATAATGTATTGCTTTCATTATTTGAGAAATAACTTTTAGCATCATAAAAATCAAATAGATTCATCGTCCCCGACTTTTCACTTTTCCATGCCAAGTGCAAAAACAAGATCATTGTTATTATAAGTTAGCAAACTAACACGAACTCATGTGGGCCAATTATTCACTTAGACTCCCTTATTCCTAGGTGTATCTCTTATATTTTATTGTTGTCTTGAATGATCACGAGGATGCATTGTTGACTTATTTCGATAATTTATTAGGCCGAAAATAAAGTGAACGATTTAATCAATAGTTAGCTAAAGGACAAAATCTTTTAAAACTGCTTCTCGGGACCTCATAAAGTTCATATCTTGGCATAACTTGCTTCGCGATTTGAGACCTTTCTCGGACCGATATTTGGCAGCGACTTTATACTTCAAACCTTGAGAGACGTTCATGAAATAATGGTCTTCTCTTCATATAGGAATTTCTTCACTTGAAGTTTTGAGAGATTCATACTTGGACCACGACTTCTTCATTTTTCTCCAATCTTTATTTGGGATTTTGATATACAACGATCCGCCTCCTTTTTGGACTTGGCTTTATTTATCCTCATACCTTGTTAGGGCCTTTTTGGATAGACTTCTCCATGACTTTTGGGGAGTATTTGCTTTTCGTCGTGTGTCTCGATCCTTCATATTGATTTTTGATAAATGATTCTTCACATCACTTGGGATCTTTAGCAATAAAATATAGCCCTCATGCCTTGTTAGGGCCTTTTTGGACTCGCCAATCTTCGCATCCCGCTTCAATAAGTTGCCTTGGCTATGAACTCTAATCCATACCGAGCAACTTTTAAACGATCTTGGGCTAGAAGCTAAGTAACTTTTCAAATCGTACAACCTTATTTATTGCAGATAAATTTATTAGCAAGCGATGGGAGAAAAGGCTTATAATTAACTCACATAAATTCCCGAAAGAATACCAAACTTATAATTGGCTCTATCATCTCTCGTTCTCCATATTGTAAAATTTCAAGAATGTGAAATCAATGGATACTTAGCCTATTAAATCAAAGTTTTGGGTTTTCAAGTCATCTATAGGATCTTGCATCTTCTTATATTTTTTCAAGTTTTAGAATTTGCGTTTTAAAGTTCCCTTGATAGACGACTTTCTAGGATCAATTATAGGAGCTTGCGAAAAGTTCTTGTTCTTAACTCGTATGAATTAAGACTTTCACGTTTTAAAGCTCCCTATATAAAAGCCTAGCAAAACTTAATTCAAATACGTTAAGGAAAAGCTAAGGTTAAAAACCGAGTCGAGTCAAAAATTATTCTTATTTTCACCAACGGAAAGCCTACATTCGTGTTAAAAGCACTTATTTTATTTATTAAAACTTAAAAAATAACACTAAAAATTTAAAATTTGATTGAAAAATGAGAAAAACAATACGTTTGGACACGACAAAAGCAATTGCAAGCGATTATATCGATTGACTTTCCCATGCTAAAACCAAACATTGTCCTCAATGTTTCTTAGCTCAAGAGTAACACCCCCTTGCTAAAACACGAAGAGTCTAATGCAAAATCCTAGCATGGAAAGAGCACGCAAATCTATAAGCCGTTTATTAATTATGCCTCAAGATAAAACGTTAGTCGATAAAAATCAAGGGATAAAGAGTGTGCCCCTTTTTAGCATTCAAAGAATGGAAGATCAAGTGGACCGGCAAAAACCGAACACGAGAGTCTTCAAATATTAGGGTCATACCTAAGATTCACAACAACACAACCAAACACGAGCACATGCTTGAAAGATCAAGCCTTATTAGTTGTTAGAAAATAGAAAGAAGATAGAATGTATGGGACTCCCCCACAGGGCACCTCGTTTTTGTTCACCGAGTCATGAGCTCGACTCGATCCCCGCATTCATTGGTCCTTAGGGAAAATGGTGAAAACCGGCATAATGGAATAGAATCCATGATAAAGCACGATGCCGGGGTCAAAGATTACATCCTCGTTGTCGGATGACAAACGAAAGGATAAAACTCTAACACAAATCTCTAACAAGAGATGGTAGTCACAACTGATGGTATGGATGTAGCATGCTCCCCGAGATAAACTCGCACCAAGATGATTAAAAAGTCTTTCAATTATTGCATCGGTGAAAGGCCGAGATTTCCCTAAATCAACGATTCCAGGGTCGAATACCTCGTCCTCGGTGGAGAAAGGAATAGACAACAAGGTGTTGTCCCCCCATGCTAATCCTAAATCATATAAAGCACATAGTAATGGTGGTACAAAAGTCTCAACACTAGTGGTTTCAACTTGCATGACTTTGTTGACCTTATCACTCTTAGGAATGTGAATAAAGGGGTCATGGTACTCAAAACGAGTCGCATGAAAAACCCGCACATTAAGATCAAAGCGAGTGGGAAGGATAATTGGAGCAAAAGTAATTTCTCCCTCCGGGTCAACATTATCATCATCATAAATCGGGTGATCAAACCAAGAGTCTTCATCACCGTCATTAGACTCTTCCTCAAATTCCGAAGGAATGTCTATATAAAGAAACTCATCAACCTCCTTTATAAGAAGATCATCATCACAAAGGTTGTGAGATGTAGGAGGTATGATGCTCTCAAAATCCTCTTGAAACAATGGATTATTGTTCAATGAAGCTTCAAAGAGAGGATTTGAGTAGGTCACAAAAGTATCGTCATCCTTGTCATCACAAGAAATATTCGACAAAGTATCGAGTGTATCACACTCGGATACAAGATCATCATTCTCATTCGAAGGCAATTCATCGGCGAATTCCTCGAGAATGGTAGGTAAAACATAAGAATCACGCTCGATCTCGAGATCGATAACGTCTTCACTTCCCCGTGGAAGTGGATCAATGATAGCAAAACGTTCATCGACGAAATTATCACATGAATAGTCACTAACCTCACTCGGTGTGAAGTTAGGAATCAAAGGCTCTTCAATGGAAGATTGTGCCTTAGGAACATCAACATGATCCTTAGAAGAGAGTGAAAATGAGTCCATTTTCAAATATTGTTCAATTAAAGCAATATCACTCTCGGGATCAAAATTCTCACTAACAAACTCACTAGCATCAAATGACTCACTTAAGTAATCATCAATTTGTTTTTCAATCTTATCATCCTCGTGTGGAGTAAGTGTAGATGAGGAAAGGTTACAACATGTTTCAACAAAGCAAGCTTCTTCATTTGAATTTAACTTTTTTACTTTCACAAAATGGAGTTTCCAAAATTGGAAAAACACCTTTATCAAAAAGAGCTTTCTTATTACTTTCAATTGTTTCAATAAGTTTAAAACTTTCAACTTTCTTAGAAGAAAATCTCGGAATCTTTTCCGGTTTAAAAACAATGCTTTTATCTCCATAAAACAATTTAATTTCCTCTTTCCTCATATCAACTTGAATTTGAGCCGTGCACAAAAATGGACATCCTAAAATAATAGGCACACGAGGATTGGTCTCATAATCAACTATAGCAAAATGGCTAAGTACAAGAAATTCCCCACTTTCATAATGACATTTTCCGCTATACCAACCGGTCGAGTGGTGGTACCATAGCTAGCTCAATGATCATACGAGTGGTACTAAGTGGTGTATAATCAATAGTCTTCCAAAGGGCTAGGGGCATTATGTTAATGCTAGCTCCTAGATCGGCTAGGCCTTTGCAAACCCCAAGCTCATTGAAAACACAAGGTATCCAGAATTGACCCGGATCTTTATACTTCTCGGGAAAGAAATCAAAGAAAACCGAGGTACTAATCACATTCAAAGTAGCCTTAGTGACTTCTAGAAAAGTTTCCTTAGGTGGAGGCTTAAACTCAATCACTTCAACTTCATCTAAATTTTCACAATCATCATAAACGGTTATGGCCTTAAGCTCTCCCTTTGGGTTTGGAATGGTGTTACTAGGTAAGCAACCCGAAGAAGTAGATGGTTTAGACATAAATCCCTCAAACATCGAAAGCAATTTATTTTGACCTTGTTCCAAACTTTGTTGCATACGATTATGACTTTGCTCCAATCTTTGCTCAAAACGGTTTTGGTTTTGTTCAAGTCTTTGTTGATTAAGCTCAATCTTATTGTTTTGCCCTTTAATCGTATTTTGAAACTCATTTTTCAAAGTTGCCATTTGTCCTTGAAGATTATTTTGAAAAGCTTTCAAATTTGCCTCATTTGACTTGATATAGCTTGATAAATCATTTTGATTATTGCTTTGAAAACCTTGATTGTTTTGATTAGCATTAAACCTATTTCCTCGATTATAATTCCCTTGGTTACCACGGTTAAAATTATTCCCATTGTTTCCATTGTTGTACCTATTTTGAACCGGTGGAAAACCCGGTGGAGCAACATGATTTTGACGAGGAACTTGACCGTTGGAGCCATAAGTTCCCGTCGCGGCAAAAGCACTAGCTTGATCAAACCCCGTGGTTAAACAAGCATGATTAGGATGTGCTCCACCACATGATACACAAACATTCTCAACCATATTAATTGATCCATGAGGATTCTTCCTAAGCTCATTCAAAATCGTGTCAATCTTAGAGTCCAATCTAGCAATCTCGAGATTAAACGAATTCACATTGGAAACACCCGGTGTGTTTCGTGAATATTGTACTCTAGATTTATTCTCAATTATTCCCCACGCGTCTCTTGGAGTTTTTCTTAAAAGATTACCACCCGTGGCGGCATTTAAAGAATCTTGTTCAATCATATTTAGCCCATTATAGAAAGTATTAATTTGATGCAATTCCGAGAAACTGTGGTGTGGACATTGTCTCAACAAATCTTTAAATCTTTCCCATGCAACCCCAAACGATTCATGCACTTTTTGTTCAAATCTAGTGATCTCATTCTTAAAATGTGTTGTTTTAGATGGTGGAAAGAAATAATTCATGAACTTAGACACTAAATCATCCCATGTTAAGATCGAACCCGGTGGTTCTTTCTCATACCAAATCTTAGCATTACCCTCGAGCGAGTACTGAAAAAGCATGAGCTTAATCGCGTCATTCGACACATCTCTAAACTTGAGAGTCGAGGTAATTCGAAGAAAATTCCGAATGTGAGAATGCGGGTTATCGATCTCATTGCCACGAAATTGGTCGGCATGAATGAGCGATAAAAGACCCGTCTTAATCTCATAATGATCCGCCAAAATAGCCAGCACAACGATTGCTTCCCCATACCCTTCGGTGGGTGCACGGATCAATTCCTCCATTGTTCGGTTATCGGCCATCTCTACAACAACAGGTGGAAGCTCGGGTTCCACTATTCGTTGTTGACGATTTCTATTTCTACGAGGAATATTTTCAAGCCTATTAAAATCAATCACAAGACGAGAAGAACGTAATTGCATACACTACAAAGACGAGAATTTAGAGGATTGAAGAAAAGAAATTAGACAAGAAGAAGATTATTTTTGGTATTTTATTTGGTATTGCTCAATCAATAATGATCGATAAAAAACAAGGAATAAGGATAACTACTATGGAAGTAAATTACCCTCGGTCGACTTTGAAACGATAGGTGAAAACCTAAACGTCTCGAGGTTCAATAAGTAAACTACAAAAATAATATTTATTACTACTTGAGTCGGCAAACCAATAATAGGTTGTCCCTCTCAATATACGCACAAGCAAGCGGGGAAACGAGGTGGCACAAAGCACTTAAAAACCTTTTTTCTTAGACGGCCTTTTATAGCACGTCGCCTTATACCCACCTTATAGTTTGTATAAATCGAGTTCAAACTTCTTATTAGTATTTATCTATTTTGCCTTTTATTTTTGTCTTGGATTCGACTACAATAGCTAGGTGATGAAATCCCAACTAAGGCCTTACTTGATAAGTATGTAAATTTATTGTGCTACGTAATACAATATATTATTCATAAAAACGAGAAAAACGATACATACTATATAATAGGAAAATAACAAAACTTTCCGAGGACGGAAAGGGTCTTCAAATCAACGATCAACAAATCTCCACAAAAGCGAATCGTACACAAGATCCCCGGCAGCGGCGCCAAAAATTTTTATGTGATCGTTGATAGTATAGTGATAATTTGAGATACGTTATAGGGTAAATTAGAAAATTACCTTTAGGAAAAAGTAATAGACTAATAATACCAATGACGAATTCAATTAAACACGTGATGAACCAAGTTCGTTGTACACGAAGATCGAGTGAATTTGAGACGTTTTGCTTTGATTTGGACAATTGATTCGAATGGGTTTTCGGTTTTTAAACTCAAATTAAAATCTACCAATTTTAAACTATTTAAAATTAACCTAAAGTGCATGAATCGTAAACCCCGCTATATTTAAACTAAAAACACTTACTTGAAATTAAAAACTATTTAAAAATTAAACTAATTAATAATCTATAAAAAATAATCTTTTTTAATAAAAATAACTTTTAAATTATTTTAAAAAAAATCTAATTAAACTTTTTAAACTAATTACTTTGTTAAAAAGTTACTTATAACAATTCTATTTAATAAAATCTATTTTTAAAACCAACAATCTATTATTTTATATCTAATTTAACTTTTAAAATTAATTGAAATCATTTATTTTTATTTATTTTATTATTTAATTTAATTTATGAAACAATCTATTACTTTTACTTTAATAAGATATTTATTACAATTAAAATAGACGAAAATTGATAAACTACACTTAAATGAAAACTGCCAAAAAATAACAAACTATATTAATTACGTAACAAAAAACAAAACCAAATAAGCTAGTAGCTCAGATGGTTAACACGTTGATCTTTACCCTTGAGGTCAAGGGTTCGAGTCCCTCAAGGGACCAATTTTTGAGATTATTTCTTTTTGGACACTGAAAATAATAAGTCACAGGTGGTGACTAAACTTGACACAATTCTTTTGTATTAAACTGATAAGGTTATCAGTATCTTGAGTGAGTCAGATCAGTAGAATCTGATCACTTGAATTTAAACAAAAGCAACAAGAAGTAAGCTCAACACTACATTAACAGATTATAACCATATTTTAAACAAGTAAATATATCAGCAACTTGATTATCTAACGAACAATGACTAGCAGATACATGTCAAAAATTCAGACTCCAAGTCCACAATAAACAGATTTATTAACAGCAAGCTTATGTAAACAAGTCCCAAATGCAGCCTAATACAAAGACTCGGAAGACTAGCCGATCAGAACTAGCAGACCTATCGTCTCTCAACCGGAACTCAAACGAAAGTCGCTATATCAGCAATCCAACTTGAATAATCATAATCAGTTTAAACCAATCTATATCAGATAAACAAGTTCAGCAGACTAATACAACTCAAAACTTCATATTACTGCAGATCATACCAACTAATCAATTCATCGAAAACTTCTTGACACAATACATAACTCTGATCAGAAAAGCTCATAACAGTATGAGAAAGCTCCTTAACGGATTTAAGTCGAAAAACAATTTATATCAACTAAACATATACAATTAATTAATCAGGATCCAAAGTAGATTCAAAAGAAAAAGAAAACAAATACACAACCTAAACAGATTCATAAACATATTTGTAACATAAACATAAAACCATATAAGCATCTAAATTGAATAAACTAAATAACATTTAAATTGAAAAGAAAATGCACCTTTTGGGATAACCTTTGAGACGAAGGTCAGCGCTGTGCTGCCTTAAGAACCGGAAGCTACACCACCATCATCCACCATTAATTTCCAAACGAAACCACAAATCGAACTACCAAAAATCTTATGAACCATGAACCAAGACTTAAACCAACAGCTTCTTTACGTTTATCAGTGGGATAAATGTTTATCCTTAACTCAACTTACAATCATTCACAGAAACTATTGACTTAGTTCATATGAACGATTAATATTAATAATATCCTTTTGCCAAGTTAGAAAATGTAAGTGATTTAAACAGTAAAATTAAATCGTGAACAGTAAGATTAAAACGTAAAATATAGAGATTAAATATGAAAATGAACTTTTATTATATCAAATCCAACATTACAATATTCTGAAAAGAAAATACAAATTCCTAACTACAAAATGACATTATAACAACAAAGTAAGAAAAGGATGAAAATTACAAGTAAATTGGGGGGTTTTTATAGCCATCCCCAAGGGCTGTTGAGGAAGCATCTCCGAATATTCCCAGCATATTCTTCTTTATTTTTGGCCATTATATCATCATTTTCTCTTCTCTCTCATGTTTGGCTTTGATCGGATGGTTGATATGACACTACTAGCACACGGATTGCCAACGTGGCATCCGTGTGTGCTAGTTGTGTTTCTTTGTAGCCTCCTGATTGGCTGAATGGGATAAATGATGTGTCTTCTCCAATAGAAAACTTCCACGTTGCCTTGCCACTGCCCATCTTCTCTTCCTATAAATTGGGGGATTTAATTCCCCCTCACGTGAATTACACGTGTGGCATAAAAGCCCCAAATAATACGAATGAATTATTGGTCTAGGGTTTTGACACAGTAACTTTGTGCCTGGTTATTCAATTTTTGTGAGATGGAGAAGAAAGGTTACATAGATAGTATCGAGAATTAAATAAATGTGTGTGTGTAAAAGTGTGAAGTGGGTGTATGGAATGGTATTATTTATTTATTGGGTGACGTGTGACGTGTGGGGATAATATCGGCTGAGAAAACATATTTACAATAAACGTGTAAAGGTGAATATATATGAAAAGTTGTGAAAAAAACCCTAAAGGCCCATAATTTATACTTCATCTGTTCCTTTACCATGGTGTTGGGCTTTTGGCCCAACTTATTTCACCATCCGTTACATTCTTCACTTTGGGCCTCAAATGGTCTTTGTAAGCAAGATTAATCAATATTACTCTTTTATTGGGCTTTTAAGCCCAATATCCAAAAATGGAGCCCACAAGGTCTAAATAATCTTTAATAAGTTCAATCCACTCGAAACCGAACTTGAATCTTGGCTTTGTCGATCTTTTCGTCAATCTCGTGTCGTTTTTCGCCGGTTTTCGTGAACTTGGTACCTACACACATGAAACAAGAAAACAACACATATACAAGGCATATTCATATGTTTTAAGCATTATTTTATTGTTTTAAGATATAAATGATATGACTAAAATAGCTCATATCAGCCTCCTTGAGAACGATCCCCATCTTGGGTCATTTGTACACGGTTTTCCTAAATCGTCGTACTTAATACTTGCCACTTTTGCTCTCTTTTCCTAAAGAGTAGTAAAACCACTACATCATTTTGGCGCCGCTGCCGGGGAGGCGTGTTGTGTTTTGATTTGGAATTGTTTTTTTATATATACTAACCAAAATAGTATTTGTATTAGTAGCACTCTACTAATACGTATTATCGGTTTTCGATTTTTGTGTGAATACTATTACTATATTGTATACGTAGAACAATAAATTCAAAAGTACTCCAAATACGTGAAAATCACAACCTTGACTTGGGAGGTCATTACCCAATCATTGTATTCGAATCTCAAACCAAAGAAAAAGGCAAAAATAGATAAATACTTTCGTGAAGCTCAATCTTGAAAAATACAAACTATAAGGTGGGTATAAGGTGGATATTATAAAATATATCCTAAGGAAAAAGGCTCTTAAGTGCTTCGCGCCGCCTCGTTTTCCCGCTTGCTTGTGAGTATTTGATTTTGAGAGCTAATCGAGGGTTTTGCCGCCCAAAGTATTACTAAGTATCATATATATTTTCTTGGTTTCATTGATTAAACCCTCTTGAACGTTTTGGTGTTCCACCAACGTTCTAAAGTCATCAAAGGCGTTCACTTCACGTGATCGTTTTCATTCCTTAAGGCTTCTTTAATCGAGAGATTTGATTAAGGAGGAGATTTGTAGATTTTTGTCTACTTAATACATTCACCAAAATCCAAAAAGGTTAATACAATCAAAAACCAAAAAAAAATTTGAAAAATACAAAACACCAAAAAGAATCTTCTTTGCTTATCCCCTCGTTGTACGTGACGATTATGCTAACTCGTAATCAAGCAAGACGTGTACGTAAACGAAAGAACAAAACTCCCACTCCCAATCTTTCTAGTGAGGAGACTCCTATTGACGAACCCATTGTAAGAGAAGCACCAACCATGGCGAATCGAACTATGATGGAGTTACTTCAAGCACCCACCGAGGGTTATGGAGAGGCTATTGTGATTCCCGCTATCCTTGCGGAGAATTTTGAGGTGAAAACGGGTTTGTTGTCGATGATCCAAAACAACAAATTCCGTGGTGATGAGAAGGACAATCCACACAACCATATCCGCCAATTCAATCGTCTTACCGCCACTTGCAAGTTTAAGGATGTCTCGAATGACTCGATTAAGATGATGCTTTTTCCGTATTCCTTAGCGGGGCCCGCTAAAATTTGGTTAGAGAAAGAGCCACCCAATTCTATATTGACGTGGAAGGATCTCGTGTCTAAGTTTGTGAACCTATTTTTTCCGCCCTCTAAGACTACGCACTTGAAAAACGAGATTTCAAAATTTTCACAAGAGTTTAATGAAAGTTTTTCAACGGCTTGGAATAGGTTTAAGGAAATGTTACATGAATGTCCTCATCACGGTTTTTCCGACTTGCATCAAATTGACACATTTTACAATGGACTTAATGATCATGAAAGGGATTATTTAAATGCCGCCGCGGGTGGTAATTTTTTGTGTAAAACGGTTGAGGAAGCTTTGGTAATAATTGAGAATAGATCTAAGGTGTATAGTCCTCGTAACACGTCTAGTGTTCGTAAGGCTTCGTCTTCGGCTTCACCTTCTTTGTCTACTACCATCGATGCTTGCCAAATTGAGGCGAACTTGGAAAACAAGATTTTTGATAAGCTTAACGGACTTTTGATTGAGTTTAAAGTTGGTGAGCCAAGTGCTCCCACTACGGCTAAAGCGGTTGAGGTTTCGTGCATGTATTGTGGTGGAGGTCATGATTTCTCCGAGTGCATTACCAATAGTGGTAACACTTCGAGTGCCTACGCGGCCACGGGAACTTACAACCAAAACGGTCAAGTTACCCGCTCTAATCAATTGACTCCACCGGGTTTTGGTTCAAATCAAAATGCTAACAACAACTATCGCAACAATCAAGTTGGTTTCAAAAACAATTTCAACAAAGGAAACTATGGTAATCAAGGGGCTAATAATCAAGTTTCAAACAAAAATCAAAATGATTTTCAAAACAACAACAAAGGTTTACAAATGTTGAAAGATCTTCCAAATGAATTTGTTGAATACGCTAATGGGAATGATGCTAGGTTTGACAATATTCAAAGAGAAATCATTAGCCTAAGATCCGAGTTTAAGAACGAATTGAAGAAAGAGTTGAAAAATGAGTTAGCTAATGAACTTAAGATCCATACCAACAAGATGGAAGGAACCGTAACTAGGTTACAACAAAACCAACAAAAAATGAAACAAGGGCAACATGAGATAAAACAAGAAATGGTTAAAGCCGAGAAGAGGCAATCCAAGTTTGAAGATAAAATCTCATCTATGTTTGAGGAAATTATGTGTAAACCATCTTCGAGTGGTCTTCCTAGCAACACCGTATCAAACCCTAAGGGTGAGATGAAAGTGATTACCACACGTAGTGGTAAGACACTTAAGGAACCGACTCCTTAACCAATTGCTCCTATGGAGGAAGCAATTGAGGAAGAACCCGAGGTGGTGATCCAAAAGGAGCATGTCCCAATCCCACGAAGTACCGCTTATGCCACACCTACGGTTGACCCTTTACCCACATTGGAACCCGAGATTCCAAAGGCTATGCCTATGCCTCAACCCACACCACCTTTGCCCTATCCATCAAGACTTAGAAAGGAGAAAGGTCAAGAGCGCGACAATTACCAATTTGAGATTTTTATGAAAATGTTTCGTGATTTGCACTTTAATGTGAGTTTCGCCGATGCTTTGGTCATGATGCCTCGATTTGCCGCTAACTTTAAGAGTATGTTGAACAACAAGGAGAAACTGCACCAATTGTCTAGTTGTTCGTCGGTTTATCTTAATCGCATACCTCAAAAAGTCGGTGATCCCGGTAAATTTTTGATCCCTTGTGCAATCCAAGATATGGAGGAATGCTTCGCCTTGGCCGATCTTGGTGCTAGCATTAATTTGATGCCACTTGCAATCTTCAAGTCTCTCAATCTTCCTAATCTTACTCCGTCACTAATGTCTATCGAGTTGGCCGACCATTCCACGATTTCCGCATATGGATTGGCGGAAGACGTTTTTGTGAAAGTGGGGAAGTTCTACTATCCCGTAGACTTTATCTTTGTTGATATCCCCACGGATCCTCAAGTTCCTCTTATTTTAGGTCGTTCGTTTTTAGATACGTCTATGGCTTTGATCGATGTTCATGCTAGAAAGATCACCTTGCGTTTCAACGACGAGGAACTTGTTATAAACGCAACTCAAAACTCTCAAATTTCTCATGTTTATTCCGTTGCAACCATAAACCTCGTTGATATGTTTGACGTGGTTTGCGAGGAATTTTCACAAGAAGTTCTAGGTTTTGGTGATGAAGAAACTAGTGGCAATCCCACTATGTTAGATCCAATTCTTGATAATTCAACACCAACCTTCACCCCATTTGAAGGTGGTGGTTTTACGTTGGAATAATTCGATGTTCCACGTACTTGTAACGAAGACCTCGACAACGATGAGGACTTCTCGATTATCAAGGATTTTCTTAACGATTTCCCATTTCCTCCACCCGAGGAGGTTATGAGTATCGAGCCCAAATCTTCACTTGAGGAACCACCCATCCTCGAGTTGAAAGATTTACCTCCTCATCTCGAATATGTCTATTTGGAGGAGGGTGACAAGTTGCCGGTCATTATTGCGAAGGAACTTTCGAATGATGAAAAAACCGCACTTGTCGATGTTCTAAAGGATCACAAAGGGGCAATTGCGTGGAAGTTATCCGACATTAAGGGAATCGATCCCAAGTTTTGTACCCACAAAATCTTAATGGAGGAGGATTACAAGCCCACAATCCAATGTCAAAGGAGGGTGAACCCCAAAATTCACGACGTCATCAAAAAGGAAGTCCTTAAACTCCTTGACGCGGGAATGATTTACCCTATTTCCGATAGCCCTTGGGTGAGTCCTATTCATTGTGTCCCTAAGAATGGAGGAATGACCGTGTGCCAAATGATGCCAACGAGTTAATTCCCACTAGACTGGTGACCGGATGGAGAGTGTGCATTGACTATCGAAAGTTGAATGAAGCCACTCGAAAAGACCATTTTCCCTTGCCCTTCATGGACCAAATGTTGGAGCGTCTTGCGGGAAACGATTTCTATTGCTTTTTAGATGGTTTTTCCGGTTACTTCCAAATTCCCATCGATCCTCGTGATCAAGAAAAAACTACGTTTACGTGTCCATATGGAACGTTTGCCTATCGTAGAATGCCATTCGGACTTTGCAATGCACCGGGAACCTTTCAAAGGTGCATGATGGCTATTTTTCATGGCATGATCGAGAAGACGATGGAAGTCTTCATGGATGAATTTTCCGTGTTTGGTAGTTCGTTCACTTCGTGTTTGTCGAATCTTGGGAGAATGTTGAAACGTTGTGAGGAAACCAACCTTGTGCTCAATTGGGAAAAGTGTCATTTTATGGTTAAGAGTGGAATCGTCTTAGGGCACAAGGTCTCGAAAGCGGGGATTGAGGTAGATCAAGCTAAGGTAGACGTCATCGCCAAATTACCTCATCCCAAAATCGTTAAGGGATTTAGGAGTTTCCTAGGCCACGCGGGCTTTTATCGTCGATTCATCAAGGATTTTTCAAAGATCTCTCGACCTATTACACATCTTCTTGAAAAAGAGGCACGTTTTGTCTTTGACGAAGATTGTGTACGAGCCTTTGAAATCCTTAAGAGGAAACTTACCGAAGCTCCCATTCTTGTTTCTCCCAATTGGAACCTCCCCTTTGAGCTCATGTGTGATGCTAGTGACTACGCTATAGGGGCCGTATTGGGGCAACGTCATGAAAAGCACTTCTTGCCTATTCACTATGCTAGCAAGACGATGACCGAGGCTCAACTTAAATACACTACAACGGAGAAGGAGTTCCTTGCCGTGGTGTATGCATTTGAGAAATTTCGACCTTATCTCGTCTTGACGAAATGCATAGTGTATACGGATCATTCGGCTATCAAGTATCTCATGGCTAAACAAGATGAAAAGCCGAGATTACTTCTTTGGATTCTCCTCCTTCAAGAATTTGATCACAAAATTGTTGACAAAAAAGGAGCCGAGAATCTAGCGGCCGATCATCTTTCTCGTTTGGAATATCCTCACCAAAGTGTTTACGAGCCCAAGGAAATCATCGAAACATTTCTGCTTGAGACACTTGGTGTAGTGAATTCTAAGCTTGACTCTTACACCCCATGGTTTGCGGACTTTGCAAATTACCATGCGGGTAACTTCATCATCAAGGGTATGACGACTCAAGAAAAACGAAAATTCTTTCGTGACGTCAAGTTCTACTTTTGGAACGACCCTTACTTGTTTCGAACTTGTGCGGATCAAATCATCCGACGTTGTGTATTTAGCACCGAAGCTTCTAACATCCTTAGAGCTTGCCATGAGGGACCCACGGGTGGTCACCACGGTGCTAATCTCACGGCTAAGAAGGTGTTTGATGCCGGCTTCTTTTGGCCTACTATTTACCGAGATGCACAAGATCTTGTGAAGTCTTGTGACTCATGCCAACGACAAGGAAAATCCTCACAAAAAGATGAAATGCCACAAAATATCATCCAAGTGTGTGAGATCTTTGACGTTTGGGGCATAGACTTTATGGGGCCGTTCCCATCATCTCGTGGTAATAAGTACATCCTCGTTGCGGTTGACTACCTATCTAAGTGGGTGGAAGCTAAGGCTTTGCCCACCAATGATGCTCGTGTGGTAGTCAAGTTTTTGAAAAGCTTGTTTTCTCGGTTTGGAACCCCTCGTGCGATCATAAGCGATCGTGGAACCCATTTTTGTAACGACCAATTCGAAAGGGTCCTAAGGAAATATGGGGTTACACATCGGCTTTCTACGGCTTATCACCCACAAATGAGTGGGCAAGTCGAGGTTTCAAACCGTGCGTTGAAGAGGATCTTGGAGAGATCCGTTGGGGAAAACCGACAATCTTGGTCGGATAAGTTGGACGATGCTTTATGGGCCTTTAGGACCGCTCATAAGACGCCCATTGGGTGCACTCCCTATAAGCTTGTGTATGGGAAAAATTGTCATTTGCCAATAGAATTGGAACACAAGGCTTATTGGGCCCTAAAGCATTGTAATGATGATATGGAGACCGCGGGAAAACACCAGAAAATGCAATTAAATGAATTGGATGAATTGAGGGACATTGCTTATGAAAATTTATTGATTTATAAAGAAAAAACTAAAAAGTTTCATGATTCTAAAATTAAAAACCGGGTTTTTAACATTGGGGATCAAGTTTTGCTTTTTAATTCTCGCTTGAAAATCTTTTCCGGTAAGTTGAAATCCCGTTGATCCGGTCCATTCACCGTGACTCAAGTATTTCCGTATGGGACCATCGAGCTAGCTCAAAATGATGGCCCAAATTTCAAGGTGAATGGACATAGGTTGAAGCACTACTTTGGCGGGGAAGTTCCATCCTTGAACTACCTCGACCAAGTCACCTTCCCCAATGATAATTAGTATTGAGGGGATCGAGTCGAGCTCATGACTCGGTAATCAAAAACGAGGTGCCTCGTGGGGGAGTCCCATGCTTATCCTATGTATATATTATTGCTTTCTAATGTAGTTAACGTGTGGGGATTTGTGCCCTTCCAACCTTTGTTTCATGGTTGTTTGTGAATTGTGAACTTTAGATGATCATGATCTTCACGATTGGAGCCCCTCGTGTTCGTTTTATGGGAGCACTCGATCGTTTGCTTTGAAGACTTTTGTCACACCCCCACCATGGAGGAATATGGGGCACGACGTATGGATATAATCACAACAATAGCGTGTCTATAGAGATAACTAAATGATATAAGAAATGTCATAAAATGGTGACACAAATGTCATGACAATATCTCAACAATGCAGGAGTCTAGGTAAGTAGGTAACAGTCCTACCTCTTACCCAAGACAAACAAATAACACAAACAAACAAACATATAGGTGCCAACAGTATCACTAGATAAATGAACAAACAAAGCTAAGAAGGAACGGGGATCTCCTTCTATATGCAATCCTAAGGCATCCAAGTCTAGCCACTTCTATCCTCAAGCTTAACCACATTCTCACCTGAAAGAGACACTAAAACACGTCAACATAAAGTTGGTGAGAGTCATAGGTTTAGACTCCAATGCTAAAATCAGTTACAAGCTGTGAATAACAATCATCAACAAAAGAACATATGGACAATGTGCTACAATTATGTATTAACAACTAGCATTCAAGATCAACCATTCCAAACCAAAATCCAAGGCTCCTACCTTGCCAAACAACATGGTACCATAGATGATCACACTATGTACCTATCCCAAGGCCACTACCTTGTCAAACCACAAGGCCACTACCTTGTCAAACCACAAGGCCACTACCTTGTCAAACCTCAAGGCCACTACCTTGTCAAACCATAATAACTGAGACGGCACGTGTCCCCCGATCCAAATCATACACAATCAAAAATCACATAGCAGTTAATCACATAATGTACACACAAGTCCATCTCAAATCACAAACACATTCACAGCATCAATTTAGAAAATAACTCAACACAGTGTCTCTTCCATCCCATCTGGAAGTCAAAACCAATAATAAACATGGGACTATGAAACTCACCTGATTGAGCTTCCCCAAACATCCGCGCACTAGCAAAAAGCTAACAACCAAAAACACATAATCAAAACATGAACCAAACACTAAAATGGCTCATCAACCTATGATGGACATCTAACCTTCTCCCATATATATACCTCATATATATATGCTCTAAGAATCTCATTACACCCCTCTATAAAGCCCTTAACTCGTTTTACTTCATAACACATCCCGTTAACATTTTATCAAAAACAGTCCCAGTTTTAGGTCTCCAAACTATAAGCCAAACACCCACCTAAACACACCCATGATCTCTGTAAAGGGAATATTTATGCCCTTACGTATGTTAGCTAACATATCCCACTTTCCCTAACCTTAAAGCTACTGTTAAGGCCCAGATATATATATATATACTTTTGCCACTCCGGATTTACTGATTTTAAACTTACAAAAGGTTTGTTAGGATTAGGGGGTCTTACCCTAAACCACAACCTTAGCCCAAGTTCAGATACTTACTATAATATATAAACCATCTCTCATGTTCGTTATAAGATCCCAATGCAACCCTAAGTACCCCAAACAACCCAAAACTTAAAAAGAAAACAGGCTGACTTCAAAACTGTTTTAACCTCCGACTGTTGTAACCTTTTTTTGACCCACTTCCTTACCTCCAATTTAGTTCTCGTTTCTTGCATTGGAAAGCCACTTCAATTACCTTTTCAGGGATACTTGGATCGCAAAATAAGAGTTTGTAGAACTCCCAATATGATCAAAACAATTGACTCAAAATTCTGCCCAGTTTTTAAAAACGGGTTTAATCAAATTAAACTAATTAATTAACCCTAACCCCACTAATTACAAACCCTAGATTATGTAATCATTATAACCTCATTATTATAACATTAATTTACTGTTTTTAAATTAAACCCTAACCTAATTCCATCATAAGATGATTAAACAAAACATAAAAACAATTAAATTAAAAAGGGATTTGAATATTTACCTTTGATTTATGAAAACCCCAAAATTTTATGAAGAACCCTAATATTCTCCATTAAATTCGACCTAAGCTTGATCTCCAGGGGATTATGATGTGTTTTTAGTTAATAAAAGTCTTTATATAATTACCATACTAATCCTAGCCCAATACAATGTTTCCTTTTTCTCCTTTTTTTCCTTTTTTTTCTCTTTTCCAACCATCTATACCCTTTCTATATCCATTAAATTTCGTTTTTTTTTTTCTTTTTATTGTTTAATATTATGTTATTAACAATACCTTAATTTACCTTAATTTATTTCAGCTCCTAAAACCTCCAAAACCTCAAAACCGTAAAACTAGTCAATTTTTACGCGTTTTACCGTAAAAGTCGTAAAATATACACTTTTAAAAAAAATCTTAAATTTTGAAATAAACTTTATAACTAAGTCCTAAATGACTTAAAACCATCCCGAAAAATATTCCCGTGACTAAATACCTCTTCCGAGACCTCAAAATGCTAAACCTTAAATCGTAAAAATACGATTTTCTATAATACATATACGTATACGTAAAACCACTAAATAACACCATTTCACTTCATAGTCACTACCATGTGAGCTCATGAACATGAAATCATCACACATCGTTTCACTCACAAGGTACCCCGTACCGGAAACGATATCCAAACCACAATCTATACACACCAATAAGCACATAAACACGTAAAGACACGTAACTAGCACAAAATAAAATTAAGTGACGAACATCAAAACCACGGTTGTCACATCACTCCCTCCTAATAGAAATCTCGTCCCGAGATTTACTCCTTAGGATCAAACACACAAACGACAAATCACATGAGGATACTTGTTCTAAACGAACTTCCCTCATTTCCACGTGAACTTTAGTTCAAGTTTCAAAATACCACATATACAAACCAAAAATAATTAAACTCATTGCCAAACTCTTGACCTCACAGTCAATAAATCTCACAGATGACTCTTTGATAAAACAAATACTCTTATTAATACAAGTACCGGATAACCGTACATGCAAAATGCATTCTCAAACAACCTTTACCAATCTCAATACATGAAATGTATCATGTATACAACTCACTTTCCCCAGGTAATTCTATACTCATAAGCTAATGGTCCGATCTTTCCAAAGATCATAAATGGACCTACGAAACTCTACATCAACTCTTCCATTTTACCAAAACATACCACCCGTTACTATGGGTGAAACTCCCTACATAACTTTGTCACTAAACCTAGTAGTTTCCTCCTTTTCTACATAGCATACCTTGTTGCTCTCATTCTACTCATTAAGCTCTACCAAAGTTTTACCTCCGGTTCCTATCTCGACCTATTTCATTCATGCTTCGCTTCTATACACACTTCCTTCTTCTTCCTCAACTCCTACCATACATCACGATGTGATGCTTCCCTTCGTTTCTTCCCTTGCCATAATCCTTCATAAGGCACTCCATACATATTAGGCTAACCTTTACGCAAAACCCTCTATTCCATCACATCCGTACGCAATCCTTCCAACTTCTCAACCACGTGACTTCTCATCCCTCTTGAAATATGAGATGAATTAGTCAGTCTATTGACTATCACCCAACTCTCGTCTTACTTATTCCTCCACCCCATTATGTATCCCTTTCACCAATTTCGTCCTTACATCGCCCCTTTCTAAGCTACTCCTATCTATGTAGGAAGTATAGTCTATGTCCCTTTCTCCATATGGTTGTCCAAGCCACGCAACATACATGTTGACGCGTTCTCTGCTTTAGACAACTCAACTCGTGCAACCTACATCCTTCATCCAAACCACCCTAATACGTCATCCATATAGTTCAAGTTTGTCTCAGCTTCACTTCATTCTTCTTATTCCATGTCTCATCAACCATGCTTGCCTTTCCCAGATGGTACTTGGCCTTGCATATTTTTCTTTCATCACTTAACTCCACCCCTCACCTTTGCCAGATGTTCAATCAAGATGATTGAATATGTGTTGGAGACGTTCATGATCCGTATAGATCATTCTCCACGTCTCGTACACCAAATGCCTCTAGCATTCTAGGCAGATATAACAGCCCAGCTCCACTAACTAAGTCTATCCAGTTCTTCCAAATCTTCAGTTCCTGCAACGTATAAGCGATCGCCTTTCTTTGTTGTCCTCGTACGTGTCCAAGTCCTTGCTCCACGTATCGTCATGCTTCGCGAATTCATCCAGTCCTTCCAATAATGCCAGGATCGGCTCACTATCCAATCCACCTCTTCAGCCTCCAAAATGCTTCCTCATCCTTCTTCACTTCGCCCCTTGCTGGTTCCATGATATGCCATCATCTCTAACTACTCATCATGGTAGACTTAATACTAAAACTCACACTTGAAAATCTCACGTATAATTCCACTCCAAAACCAACACATACTTCGCCTCACTCTCCTTCTTAGACTTTGAGTAGATCAAGATGTCGTTGATGCTCCCAATGACAACTCGTTTATACACGTTCATGCACAATCGGTTCATTGACTCCATGAAAACCGCTAGTGCTTTGGCGAAACCAAATGCATAACCATATGTGACAATCCGTCAATTTATGGTCAATATTTTATTCTCAATATTTATTTGAAAATATTATTTTATGAACTCACTTATTTTTGGGAAGAAATTTGGATTTACGTCTTGGAGTAGCATCGACTACGTCTAAACCGGAGGATTCAACGTTACGTGCTTACGTTTACATACACCGTCCTTGGTGACAGTCCGACATTTTAGAAAATAAATTTGTCCATGAATATTATTTTGGAGTTTTAAATTTGAGTTAGTTCATAAACTCACAAATTTACGAGAAGAGATTAGGACTTACGATTTTATTTTAACGTCCTTTACGACTAAACCGGAAACCTTATGATTACGTATTTACGTTTTCGAACTCAGTTTTTGATGAAACAATTTTTATTGGATTCGTTTTGTGCTGTTGATTCATAATTTATAAAAACGTTTTTCGTAAAACAACCCGAGGGCACGCAAATCGAGGAAACTAGAATCGAGGAGTACCCGTAAATAAATGGGGATGAGACAAGTGGGACACTTGTCCCACCCCACTCCAAAACCGGCATAACTAGTGCACCACAACAACTTGGTGTCAAGTTGTAAGTAATATTACTTACACTTGTCCTAGTAAGCTTAGCTTTTAAGCTAACACTTACCACTTTCCATCAAAACCAACAAAATCTTACCACTCTCCTCATTCACTCATGCAAAACCACTCTCAAAACTCTCTCACCCTCCCATGGATGTCGTCCCATATCTCTCCCATAAACACCATTTGATCAAAAATCAACCATGAAATCCTGTGTTATTCTTGCATATGTTGAAGCCCTTTTGAAACCCTATTGATTGGTGGTCCTTATAACATCCAAGGAGGAGTTTTTATGATGTCTTAGGGCTGATTTTCCACAAGGAGTATATGAAGATTGGTGGTCTTGAAGATGGTCTTGGCTATGCATAAGTTTCTCCATCAAAAACCATGTCCAAACCATAACCTACATCAACTTGGTGGTATAAAGATTGTCCTCCTCATCTTCTTGTTATTTTGATTATGTAAACATGTATTTTATTTCCTATTTTATATGTATATGATGATTATATGATGATAAAAATGTTATGTGGGGATTTGGTGTTGATAAACATGATTAAAAAGGTGAAAAACTATAAAGAACAAGGTTAAAATCTTGGTTAAAAGTGATGGCTGTATAAAACAGTAAAGAAACAGGTCATGGACTGATAAAATGATGAAGTATAATCCATTTACAGTAAGCTATATGTCTTATACACATGTGAGAGTTGGCCATGCAATGGAATCATTGTAATGAGTGAGATATGATCAAAACAAGTTTAGGGTATAAATCTGAGGTTACTGTTTTGGACGATTTTTAGAAAATACTTAAAGGATGATTAAACAGTAGCTATAGAAGCGTTAAATGTAGCACATATCATATAGTTTATGTGATAAAAATTTGAGCTTCTATCTCCATATAGAACTCAAGATATGGCAGTTTTGGTGAAAGTGAAGATAAAAATCAGATTTTTGGAAATTAAAGAATAATACTATTATATAAGCACTCAATATTTAATAGTATAAAATATAAATGAAAACCCACTAACTTATAAAACTTATTTATATAAATATGTAAAAGGTTAATGAAATGGATAAATTATATAAATGGTGGTGAAATAATATTTATAAGTAATAAAAACTATAAACTTGATTTTTACGACTTTTTCGGCTATCGCCGTAAAATTAACGTTTTTCGCCAAATAAAACTTAGACGACCAAACCCGTCTAATGTAAAGTTTATAAAAGTCATATACTGATATATAAGTATATAATACAAGTAAAAACCAATAAAACCCGAACTATAAGAAATACGGACATTTACGAGCTAATTAAGCATATTGGACTAATAATTGGACAAAATAAGATAAAAACTTGTAAAAAGAACTTATTGGGCTTAACCCATTTGGGCCCAACATGGAAAGTATACATACTGATAATATAGGTATAAAAGGGATTAAAACAAGTTAAGGAACTTATAATAACTTTATTGGACTTAAAACGTGTAAATAGGTAAAACTAGTAAACTAGTATAAAAGTTATCGACATATAAACACTAAAATGAGTAAACGAGAATATGTAAACCCACTTGATCATCATATATACATAATCATCATATTTATACATAATTGATATTTTTATAAAGTCATTGGACAAACGTCTAAGACCGATTGTTATTTGTCTAGGTTTCCGTGATTAAAGCACGTACCGTACATCTAAATCGCCGATAATCACCGATAATCGCCTTCCCACATCAACGTGAGTTCATAGCCTCGCACTCTTTTAAATGTTTTTATAAATGTTTTATAAACCCGCGAGGGAGATAACATGTTAGTTTTTATAAAATATGACACCATTTGTCCCGATTGTTGTTTATTGATTTTGGACCCGAATGATTGAATGACCCGATTGTATGACCCGATAAATGATTAATGGACCCGATAGATGAAATAAAATGGATTATTAAAGTTAGGTTATGTCACTAAAAGTCCCATTAGCATGAATTGTGAACTACCGGGAGTTGATAGACGCTTATGCATTTAATAGTACTATTTGGGGACGATCACCCCAGTTCGCGCCTTGACGGTTGATCCCCGTCGTGCCACATTGATTGGTAAGCGAATTTATGTATGAGAAGATTTCCATAGCGTGACCTTTGTGACGACACGCTACTTTAGATAGGCAAAATTGGTATCGGGTTAGCTACCCGTTGTTGGTTTAGTAAGGTAACAATGTCATGCGGCTTATAATAGTCCAAAATTAACGAAATACTAATAGACGCTCCGAATTATGATGTATTGCCTGACTAGCAATACAGGGTCATACTATTGATATTATGTTTGTGTTTTGGTTTTCATAACCATATTCATATAACGGTTTTTATTTGATTTTATACAACGTCATGAGACGTATTGTATGATGTTTTTACGACATTGGCTCGTATAATGATTTTTACGGCAAATGCCTATATTATGATTTTCGATAAGGATTTGTATAAAATGACTTTGGCTATTTTATGGCCTATTACAAAGATTTGTATAAAATGATTTTGGCTATTTTACGGCCTATTATAATGATTTGTACGAATTGATTTTTGGTACTAATTCTATACCAAAGTTATATTGATGGAATTTATTAAACTCTATGAATTCACTCGGCGTTATCGCTGACCTTTTCTTTTAACATGTTTTATCTCAGGTACTTGAAGGTAATTCTCGGGAAGACAACAAGAATTCATGGCCCGCACCTAAATACTTATTTTCCATTCAAATACTTTGTAAAACCGGTATAAAATACAATGACTTGGGACCTATGTAACTTTGATATTTATGAATGGAAATGATTTATTATTAAACGACGCAATTTTTATGCGTTGTCTATGATGTGAGTAATGTGCTATCCCGTAACACCAACTAGTCTTCCGCTGAACTGAGTTGTATAAATTTGGGGGTGTTACAGTTTGGTACCAGAGCTCTCGTTATAGAGAACGAAAGATTTTTAAAACCAAGGTTTTGAATAAAACTTTTCAAAATCTTTTAACTATAAACATTTTTCTAAAAATGTCTAAAAATCTTTTGACTATAATGGTGCCGAAGAATTCCCGAGTTACCGACAAGGCCAGACTGAGAAGTGTTATTTTAATATATATATATATATATAACTTGGATTATATATATATATATATATATATGATGTAATTTTATTACATGATTGTTTGATGATTATTTTGATATTTATACGAGGTATTTATACGACGTCGATTGTCACAAGAAACCCTAAATCCCCTAGTAAATTAATCGAAGCTATTCTCTTAGGAATTCAAGCTATCATAGATCTAAACCAAGTTGTGGATATTTATGATCCCAACAAATGGTTGATATTCGTAGAAATGTAGATATTAGTTGACTGTGATATTGAAGAAGAATTGGCGAGATTAAAACTGATATCGATGTCATGACGATCTTTCCTTATAGAGTGGAGTTTGACAAAACGTTATCACCTGGAAAGATGTCATCTGATTCGTTGTCATCCAATTCTTAAATCGAAATCGAAAGGGTGAATGTTGCACTTGAGGCTGTAATTGGAACCATTACCCAAAAGCCTCATGCCACTAGTACCTTTCTGAGAAGTCTAGTTGAATGATCAAGTCATTTCATATTAATGACTTATTTGATAATTGTTGTTGTAAGAGCTAATAGGATTGGAAATTAAGTGTTGTTCATATTAAGATTTTATTGCCTTTATAAGGCCGAAGAATAAGATTGAAAGTATTGGAATATGAGGTAGGATATCGAATTGAGTATAAGTTGATTGAAACTTGAATAAAGTAAAACTTAACCCGTATGGAATATGAGATTGTTAAGAGGAAATTATTAAGTCATGTGATTGAATTATAAGGTTTTAATTGATTGTTAGTTTGTGATAAGGGTTGTTCCTATGCCATTGTCCACTAACGAGGATGTCCAGTGTCCAAGAAATAAATTGAAGAAATCTTCTTCTGAATTGGGACCGATGGATCTTCTGGGACATGTGGAACACCTAATGACTCTTGTAGATTAGTATTCATTGTGGTATCTTTTAAGAATCCCTAACTTAACTGAGACATCAGTTGGTAGGATGAGTTCTTGAAATTGTATGACATAGTGACACGTAATGTGTTACGGTACAATTTTGACTTGTTTGTGATTAATGAAAAAGACTACCTTTGATTGCTAAATCCTACATGTATCGATATTATCTATCTTTTATTGCTTCATCCTAATGCTCGCATTAGTGATGCAACCATTGAACAAGTACTCATCTCGAATTAAGTTACGTTGTGGATTATTCTTTTTGAGTGCCATCGAGGTCATGAACCTCATGATTAACTGGCTAAACTCATTTCCTGATATATTGTAGTTAGTTCTTGGTGAACAACTTTTCATCACTCTTTTGCAGATCACTCATTGTTTTTATAAGATAAAACAATATCCTTTGAGAAAATTGAATTTTCATCACCATATGGATTATTTAAAGTGAGACTTATAAATAATCGTTATCAAAATGAAGTTGTTTATAAAACACCTTGGAAAACTTAATTGTTTTCATAACAAGGAAAAATCTTTGTAAATTTATTTTGATTCTTATTTAAGAATTGAGCATGAAAATGTTTTTATTATAAACATGATCATAAAATTTTGACGAACTGAGTATTGCATCGTTAATCTTGAAATTGTATATAGTTGCGCGCCTACATACAATTTGGAATGGACCATGCAAGGCTTATTAGTAGTCACCATAAAACTGATTAATAAACACTAAATTTCTTTGAAGATTGTGAAAGATTAAAATTTATGAGATCTGCAAGAAGTGAAAAATAGGGACATAGTGTTAGGGACACCTACATATGTGCCTGTAGCATCTATTATTCTGAGTTGAATTTACTCATCTATGGAAGTTGTCTTATTTGGCAATTGACAATTCTTTCTTGTCCAATTCTCCCGTAGCAAGATTCTTAGGAAAAGTATCTGATTACCGAGTGTTGATACCCGACTGGATGTATCGACATTCCTATCATTTCTTTTGATTTGATTTCATTTGAATGACCTGGGTAACGATCCGAGGAGCTTTCGAATGCGTACTCAATTTATGAAAACGTGGGATATATTCATACTCATTAAATGTTATCGTATGTATCTGATTTGAAATTCTCTCGCATAGATTATGCGTTGACCTTGCTCTTTTAATCGTGGTTATGTCTCCTGATATCCTTGAATTTGTGAAGGATTACGAATTATTATTAGTCTTTTGAAAAGTTCACATCTTATCGACTGCAATAAAACTAAAAAGTTGACAGTGCCAGTAGAATGGATTGATTGATTATGACATGACAAAATTGTCTTAATTGATCCTCGAGTAGAATCCCCCTAAATGATAAGATGTTGATTATCAAAAGTGATCTAAATAATTCTTGATGGATGATCATATCCTGTATGAAGACTTAAAATTTTACCGTGAATGGTTATGAACTAGTTATAGATATTGTAATCTAGAAGAACCTAATATGAATGTACTAAAAGATGTTTATGTTATCTAAAACTTTAGTAAGTATTTGTTGATAAATTACCTAGACTTTCGCCACTAAGGCAAGTTGAAATTGATATTGATTATATTTCCGGTGCTGCACTTGTGGCTTGTGCACTGTACGTCAGCACCATCTGAATTTAAGGAATTACCGTACAACTGAGAGAGTTGTCGGAGAAAGATTTTATTCTACCAAGCCTGTCATCATGAAGAGCTATGGTGTTATCATTCCGTATATTTATAGATTACTGTGACTGAGTAAATTGACAATCGAAAACGATATCCATAACTCGAAATGGAAGATTTGTTCGATCATTTACAAGGTTCTAGCGTATGTTTTAAAGATTTGATCCACGGCATGGTTATCATCAACTTCGCATCTGCGAAAGAGATTATCTATTCCAATTTCTACATCCGGTGCTTGTAATGAACATTATGAGTTCCACGTGATGTCGTTTGGATTGACCAATGCACATGTAGCATTCATAAATTTGGTGAATCACGTGTGTAGGCTGTAATTTGATAAATTCATGCTTGCGATCATTAAGGACTATTTGTTTGTTAATAAGAATAATAATGAGTTAATAATTAGTTATAGACTGCCCAAATTTGGCCGAACAATAAAAACCTGTATCTTGAATATTTAACATGTGATTTAAGATTTAATCATTTACATTATTTGACCATGTGAGTAAAAGATCATGGAATCTATATTGACTCTTCAAAAATTAAGAGCCCTTTTAAGACTTTGGATTTTACCAAAAAGAAATGGAAATATGTTTTGACAAATGTTTTAACAAAGGATTTTTTAAGGGATTATTCCCTTATACACAAACCATTTAACTAAACTTCTGTTTAGGGGTAAATGTTTGTGTATACCTTAAGACAACCTAAGAAGGATTGAGGAAACCATTTAAACCATGACTTAAAATTTGAAACGACAATTTTTGCTTTTCAAACTAAGAAAACTTTGACCAAAGTATAAACAAAGGTTTTTCGAACATTTACTAATCTTATTAAATATTTTCGATAAATCAACAAAAATCTTGTTAATTAAATCCAAATTTATTTTGAACATTTTATATAATTGGTCGAACTAAGAAATTTAAACTTTTAACGTTTATGTTTCATAAAAATTAAATAACTTTTGTTAATTTACATATAATAATTATCGACGCTTTAGACGCCGGATTGAGAAAAACTGATAAAAATGATAGTTGAGACGAAACTGAAACATAAAAGATATGAAGAAAGAATTTTGAATAAATACGGTTGTGATATTTATTTCATCAGGAAGGTGAACGTAATTACTGACGCATAATATAGAAAGAATATCTGAGTGAATTGTGGACATGATAATTATATCATCATGAGAGGTGAATATAGATACCGACATATTATATAAAAAGTATAAAGATTCAATTAAGATATATTTCTTAATAATGAAGGTGCAATATAAATTTCCGAACAACTTAAAATATAACCGATGCTTATAGAAGGGATAATATAGTTAATAAAAGGGGTTCGTGGATAATGTGAACCATTAAAATTGAGAAGCCGATAGCGTTAAATGTTTTAAAGACCACTTATGGTTGCCTAAATATGAAGGATTTTGAGATATAGTTATGTAGGAATTTGTAAGTATAAGTATTCTATTTATGTCATTTATGACTAAAAGTATCTTTGTCTGAAGAAGTTGTACTGATGGCAATTATGAAGGCAGACATCGCCTCATACATTAGTAAACGTCTAGCTATTGCAAAGGTCATCATCTGAATTTGATTCGATTTGGGTCATCGTCGATAGACTGACCAAATCTGCTAATATCATTCCCGTTAATGATAAATGCAAAAGAGTTATGTAAACATAGTGTGCCTGTATCGAACATCTTTATCAAGATCCTCGCTTCGCATCGAATTTCTAGAGATTTGCTCAGAAATCATTGAGAACGAACCTTGATGAGAGTACTATGTACCACCCCAATCGAAGGGACGAGGTAAAGTAACGATACAAAGTAATATAAGTGCTGTTTTATGTTTGAATGAATGACCTTTAGTAATAAGACCGTATAATCGTTTTCCTTTGGAAGGATTATCATTGATAATCATCGTATTAGGATTGAGATCGAATCTTGTTAGGATCTAAATATTAGAGCATCTGTAAGCAGGAGTTGAGATGAAGACACCCGACATACACCCATTGTGAGTTGGACATGTCTTTTAGGTTTAAGGTTCCCTGTGATGGCGAACCTAACCTTACAGAATACCCGAACCGCGAGATCTGAAATGATTGTTGAAATTAGGATCTGATTATTAACAAGCCGGTAGTGGGCAAGAGGTTATGTGAATATGAAATGTAGATCTTGAAGTGCCAAATGGGTAGCGAAGTTATGCCACAATTTTTAACCTTGGAAAAATGAATTCATGATCTGACAAATCATGGGATATAAGTCCCCGTTGTATGGGACCATTGAGATGATGTAAAAGTTGGGATTGAAAGGCATATAAGCTGGATCTACCCTAGGACTTCAAAAGCTGCGTGAATTATGTTTCGTATATCGAACTTGATGGAATATCTATCAAGTGAGAATCTGATTATTTCTTAGTAGAGCTTAGATCGGCGAAAAGTTGCATTCATCAGAAACCCGTGAAGATCATGGATAGAGAAAGTAAGTCAACATTTAGCCTGATCTTATTCCCGTAGTTATGTTTGATGAAACTCGCGTATTATAATGGATTACACTTGTGAGAAAAGACCGAGTGTGGAGGAAATACCCACATGGCTTTAACTCTATAAGAAGCGAGTAGTAAGATGATCTTTGAGGACAAAGATCCTGTTTAGGGGTAAATGCTGTGACAATCCGTCAATTTATGGTCAATATTTTATTCTCAATATTTATTTGAAAATATTATTTTATGAACTCACTTATTTTTGGGAAGAAATTTGGATTTACGTCTTGGAGTAGCATCGACTACGTCTAAACCGGAGGATTCAACGTTACGTGCTTACGTTTACATACACCGTCTTTGGTGACAGTCCGACATTTTAGAAAATAAATTTGTCCATGAATATTATTTTGGAGTTTTAAATTTGAGTTAGTTCATAAACTCACAAATTTACGAGAAGAGATTAGGACTTACGATTTTATTTTAACGTCCTTTACGACTAAACCGGAAACCTTATGATTACGTATTTACGTTTTCGAACTCCGTTTTTGATGAAACAATTTTTATTAGATTCGTTTTGTGCCGTTGATTCATAATTTATAAAAACGTTTTTCGTAAAACAACCCGAGGGCACGCAAATCGAGGAAACTAGAATCGAGGAGTACCCGTAAATAAATGGGGATGAGACAAGTGGGACACTTGTCCCACCCCACTCCAAAAGCGGCATAACTAGTGCACCACAACAACTTGGTGTCAAGTTGTAAGTAATATTACTTACACTTGTCCTAGTAAGCTTAGCTTTTAAGCTAACACTTACCACTTTCCATCAAAACCAACAAAATCTTACCACTCTCCTCATTCACTCATGCAAAACCACTCTCAAAACTCTCTCACCCTCCCATGGATGCCGTCCCATATCTCTCCCACAAACACCATTTGATCAAAAATCAACCATGAAATCCTATGTTATTCTTGCATATGTTGAAGCCCTTTTGAAACCCTATTGATTGGTGGTCCTTATTACATCCAAGGAGGAGTTTTTATGATGTCTTAGGGCTGATTTTCCACAAGGAGTATATGAAGATTGGTGGTCTTGAAGATGGTCTTGGCTATGCACAAGTTTCTCCATCAAAAACCATGTCCAAACCATAACCTACATCAACTTAGTGGTATAAAGATTGTCCTCCTCATCTTCTTGTTATTTTGATTATGTAAACATGTATTTTATTTCCTATTGTATATGTATATGATGATTATATGATGATAAAAATGTTATGTGGGGATTTGGTGTTGATAAACATGATTAAAAAGGTGAAAAACTATAAAGAACAAGGTTAAAATCTTGGTTAAAAGTGATGGCTGTATAAAACAGTAAAGAAACAGGTCATGGACTGATAAAATGATGAAGTATAATCCATTTACAGTAAGCTATATGTCTTATACACATGTGAGAGTTGGCCATGCAATGGAATCATTGTAATGAGTGAGATATGATCAAAACAAGTTTAGGGTATAAATCTGAGGTTACTGTTTTGGACGATTTTTAGAAAATACTTAAAGGATGATTAAACAGTAGCTATAGAAGCACATATCATGTAGTTTATGTGATAAAAATTTGAGCTTCTATCTCCATATAGAACTCAAGATATGGCAGTTTTGGTGAAAGTGAAGATAAAAATCAGATTTTTGGAAATTAAAGAATAATACTATTATATAAGCACTCAAAATTTAATAGTATAAAATATAAATGAAAACCCACTAACTTATAAAACTTATTTATATAATATAAATGAAAACCCACTAACTTATAAAACTTATTTATATAAATATGTAAAAGGTTAATGAAATGGATAAATTTTATAAATGGTGGTGAAATAATATTTATAAGTAATAAAAACTATAAACTTGATTTTTACGACTTTTTCGGCTATCGCCGTAAAATTAACGTTTTTCGCCAAATAAAACTTAGACGACCAAACCCGTCTAATGTAAAGTTTATAAAAGTAATATACTGATATATAAGTATCTAATACAAGTAAAAACCGATAAAACCCGAACTATAAGAAATACGGACATTTACGAGCTAATTAAGCATATTGGACTAATAATTGGACAAAATAAGATAAAAACTTGTAAAAAGAACTTATTGGGCTTAACCCATTTGGGCCCAATATGGAAAGTATACATAATGATAATATAGGTATAAAAGGGATTAAAACAAGTTAAGGAACTTATAATAAGTTTATTGGACTTAAAACGTGTAAATAGGTAAAACTAGTAAACTAGTATAAAAGTTATCGACATATAAACACTAAAATGAGTAAACGAGAATATGTAAACCCACTTGATCATCATATATACATAATCATCATATGTATACATAATTGATATTTTTATAAAGTCATTGGACAAACGTCTAATACCGATTGTTATTTGTCTAGGTTTCCGTGATTGAAGCACGTACCGTACATCTAAATCGCCGATAATCACCGATAATCGCCTTCCCACATCAACGTGAGTTCATAGCCTCGCACTCTTTTAAATGTTTTTATAAATGTTTTATAAACCCGCGAGGGAGATAACATGTTAGTTTTTATAAAATATGACACCATTTGTCCTGATTGTTGTTTATTGATTTTGGACCCGAATGATTGAATGACCCGATTGTATGACCTGATAAATGATTAATGGACCCGATAGATGAAATAAAATGGATTATTAAAGTTAGGTTATGTCACTAAAAGTCCCATTAGCATGAATTGTGAACTACCGGGAGTTGGTAGACGCTTATGCATTTAATAGTACTATTTGGGGACGATCACCCCAGTTCGCGTCTTGACGGTTGATCCCCGTCGTGCCACATTGATTGGTAAGCGAATTTATGTATGAGAAGATTTCCATAGCGTGACCTTTGTGACGACACGCTACTTTAGATGGGCAAAATTGGTATCGGGTTAGCTACCCGTTGTTGGTTTAGTAAGGTAACAATGTCATGCGGCTTATAATAGTCCAAAATTAACGAAATACTAATAGACGCTCCGAATTACGATGTATTGCCTGACTAGCAATACAGGGTCATACTATTGATATTATGTTTGTGTTATGGTTTTCATAACCATATTCATATAACGGTTTTTATTTGATTTTATACAACGTCATGAGACGTATTGTATGATGTTTTTACGACATTGGCTCGTATAATGATTTTTACGGCAAATGCCTATATTATGATTTTCGATAAGGATTTGTATAAAATGACTTTGGCTATTTTATGGCCTATTACAAAGATTTGTATAAAATGATTTTGGCTATTTTACGGCCTATTACAATGATTTGTACGAATTGATTTTTGGTACTAATTCTATACCAAAGTTATATTGATGGAATTTATTAAACTCTATGAATTCACTCGGCGTTATCGCTGACCTTTTCTTTTAACATGTTTTATCTCAGGTACTTGAAGGTAATTCTCGGGAAGACAACAAGAATTCATGGCCCGCACCTAAATACTTATTTTCCATTCAAATACTTTTTAAAACCGGTATAAAATACAATGACTTGGGACCTATGTAACTTTGATATTTATGAATGGAAATGATTTATTATTAAACGACGCGATTTTTATGCGTTGTCTATGATGTGAGTAATGTGCTATCCCGTAACACCAACTAGTCTTCCGCTGAACTGAGTTGTATAAATTTGGGGGTGTTACACCATAAACCCAAAGCGTTCATACAACATCCTTAGCAGTTTCAACTATGTCCTCCTTGCACCCTCTCTTAGCGGCAATACGAATAAATTCCTACCTCGTTCTACTTGCAAAATTCTACACGCATTTTTAAGATCGGTACTTCCTCTCATCGGACCACTCAACCTCTTTCCTCATCCAATCTACTACTAAGCAACTCAACTTCTATCCGGCATTCCTTGCAATTTCTAACAGCTCTTGTTTTTAAATCACTCCATCAACGATTTGCCTTGGAAAGGCATTAACTACAACTCCTCTCACTTCTCCTACTTGCTCTATTTATGGTTCTACCTCACGGTAATAGGCAAACCTACTAAATTTCAGGAAATTTTCGGAAAACTTACATGCCCTACGAACAATCATAAATACCTTTGAGGTATTGTATCCCCTTCCAACACTCTCTATGGCGCGTTACTTGTGCTAGTATCCCACAAATCTCTATTCATCTCCTTGGTACTCCTAAGAGACCTCATGACCACATTAGTTTGTCTACGAACTTCTTTCCTCCCCACTAAGGGTATTCCGACCGTTCTCTCATGGTCACCTACTTAAGCGTGTAGGCGCGACCAAGTCTTTCATATGACTACCTCAACGCTCCCGAACAATACGAAACCAAAACTACATCCTGAATCCATCAGATACGATCAACAAATCAAACCAACGGATAACTAACGACATTTCACGTGCACCAGTTAAAACAAGTCAAAACCATGAGACTCGAAAGAAAACTCAAACCCAAAACGTGTATCAATTCAAAATGACCCATGACAACGAAAAATAATCCAAGAAACACCCAATGGCAACCAAACATATTACGCCCCGCGACATATTATTTAAACCGTGCAAAAGATCGACTTTTCCAAAAGAATATATATCTTTTTTTATTTAGTATTACCTCCCACATCTATGTGACTCAAACAATATACCAACAACCTTCTAGGCGATCTCAAAACTCAACCCAAAGACTAGATATCCCGTGCACCCCAAATAAAAATAAACTACTATTCAAAACTCAACCTTGAACCCGACACTTATACAACAATTCCGACCTGTCCACTGACCTCCCATGACTATACTTTCTGAATATTTGAAAAGTACGTTCCGAGTACATAATTTTTGGCTTTTGAATCACTCAAAAAGCTCTAAAAACGAACAAGTTATGACCAAAACAGTTTTATACTAGTTGTTTTTAAAAAAACTAAAGAATAAACTTAGTGATTAATGTAATCCTTTTAAATGACAGATATAATTGTACGTGAAATCTTCATAAACTCAATTTAACCTTGTATAAATAATTATAAATGACATAAATTGGTCGAACTCAATTATATAAACTATGTAGGTAGAAAGAAATTTTTATTTCGCTTTATTTCAAAGAAAGTCTTTTAGAATTTAAAATATATAAGTGTTGATTAAAATGAAATCTTATGTTACATCTTGTTTGAAACATGACTTCAACACCTTACCCTTATTTTACCGAATACAACCAACTATCTAACCCTATAATAGATTTCCAAGTCCCCTTTTTTCTCAACATATACCGACCAAAAGAAATGTAAGACCCAACACAAAAGATTTCATTATCTCAAAAGGAATCCCAAGTTATTTCAATAGACTTAAAACCAAGAACACCATTTTAAAACGTACACGTGAAATACGAAACTCCAAGAATACGCTACCAGACACACTTCAAAAGATTCAAAACGTCGTTGGAACTCCATTAAACTCCAGCACCATAAAACACGAGCAAACACAAGGTACGTTCAAGTTATAATAACTAGTGAACGACCATATACCATAACTTAACACATAGTAGTATATATACATCCGCATATATATACCTATTAAATCACCCAAAACATACTCGTTACTATACATATCAGATCAACCAATCGCGTCATACACTCGTTTTTTCATACGAGTAATCCCCATCTCACCATGCCACAACAAGGCACAAAACCCATTACCAAAACCAACCCATATCGTGTGACCTCATAATCACATAACACGACTATAACTCAAAACATATAACACACTAAAAAAATAGCCATATCGTAGGCAACCGTTACATATACCCATATATTATAAATATACCCAAAATCCACATCTCATCATATACAAGCATGTACTAACCCTCTTTCATGCAATCATACTTGAGAACCCATTAAAGTTGTGGTACTTGTATAACTATGTTGGCCACCATACTTATACAATTACCCTTTCCCCAATGCACTCCCTCCTATGATGACACTTATAAGAATCAATACAACATATAACACATAAATCCATCTACTCACATAAGCTCATAACCACATAACCAAATAGGTCCAAAACCCCATCTATTAAAATAACATAGTAAAACTCTTGGAATACCGAAATCCATAGTCTAGCTAAAACAACACAGACTAAATCCAAAACGAAAACATAATCAGATATAAGTCATGTCGCCCATAAGAGTGGAAACAGCTTAAAATCCTTCCTACCCATGTACTCCTAGTAACTCGAACCACCACACGATTCTTAGGGAACATGACTTAAACATCAAAAGAAAAATAACATATCTCAGGTATGTAAAATAACTCGACAAAAGATAGAAACTACCATGTGCCAAATTATGTACTATAATGTACAATTTAAGCAAAATACGACAATGACTAGCATGGACGATTATGGTTCAACCCACACTAGTCACAACCCGAAAAGAAAATAACATGTGGCTAAGTATGAACTTACTATGGTTCAATTCATACTAGTCAAAACATCGCAATAAATAACATCCCAACACATCAATTTATGTAAAATGCACACATACTCTTATGACGCCTATATGCAGGGACCCTTAAGCTATAGACTAGGCTACGCGACTAGGCAACCTAATTCTCTATAACCATTGTCTCTGATACCATTCTGTCACACCCCACCATGGAGGAATATGGGGCACGACGTATGGATATAATCACAACAATAGCGTGTCTATAGAGATAACTAAATGATATAAGAAATGTCATAAAATGGTGACACAAATGTCATGACAATATCTCAACAATGCAGGAGTCTAGGTAAGTAGGTAACAGTCCTACCTCTTACCCAAGACAAACAAATAACACAAACAAACAAACATATAGGTGCCAACAGTATCACTAGATAAATGAACAAACAAAGCTAAGAAGGAACGGGGATCTCCTTCTATATGCAATCCTAAGGCATCCAAGTCTAGCCACTTCTATCCTCAAGCTTAACCACATTCTCACCTGAAAGAGACACTAAAACACGTCAACATAAAGTTGGTGAGAGTCGTAGGTTTAGACTCCAATGCTAAAATCAGTTACAAGCTGTGAATAACAATCATCAACAAAAGAACATATGGACAATGTGCTACAATTATGTATTAACAACTAGCATTCAAGATCAACCATTCCAAACCAAAATCCAAGGCTCCTACCTTGCCAAACAACATGGTACCATAGATGATCACACTATGTACCTATCCCAAGGCCACTACCTTGTCAAACCACAAGGCCACTACCTTGTCAAACCACAAGGCCACTACCTTGTCAAACCTCAAGGCCACTACCTTGTCAAACCACAATAACTGAGACGGCACGTGTCCCCCGATCCAAATCATACACAATCAAAAATCACATAGCAGTTAATCACATAATGTACACACAAGTCCATCTCAAATCACAAACACATTCACAGCATCAATTTAGAAAATAACTCAACACAGTGTCTCTTCCATCCCATCTGTAAGTCAAAACCAATAATAAACATGGGACTATGAAACTCACCTGATTGAGCTTCCCCAAACATCCGCGCACTAGCAAAAAGCTAACAACCAAAAACACATAATCAAAACATGAACCAAACACTAAAATGGCTCATCAACCTGTGATGGACATCTAACCTTCTCCCATATATATACCTCATATATATATGCTCTAAGAATCTCATTACACCCCTCTATAAAGCCCTTAACTCGTTTTACTTCATAACACATCTCGTTAACATTTTATCAAAAACAGTCCCAGTTTTAGGTCTCCAAACTATAAGCCAAACACCCACCTAAACACACCCATGATCTCTGTAAAGGGAATATTTATTCCCTTACATATGTTAGCTAACATATCCCACTTGCCCTAACCTTAAAGCTACTGTTAAAGCCCAGATATATATATATATATATATACTTTTGTCACTCCGGATTTACTGATTTTAAACTTACAAAAAGTTTGTTAGGATTAGGGGGTCTTACCCTAAACCACAACCTTAGCCCAAGTGCAGATACTTACTATAATATATAAACCATCTCTCATGTTCGTTATAAGATCCCAATGCAACCCTAAGTACCCCAAACAACCCAAAACTTAAAAAGAAAACAGGCTGACTTCAAAACTGTTTTGACCTCCGACTGTTGTAACCTGTTTTTGACCCACTTCCTTACCTCCAATTTAGTTCTCGTTTCTTGCATTGGAAAGCCACTTCAATTACCTTTTCAAGGATACTTGGATCGCAAAATAAGAGTTTGTAGAACTCCCAATATGATCAAAACAATTGACTCAAAATTCTACCCAGTTTTTAAAAACGGGTTTAATCAAATTAAACTAATTAATTAATCCTAACCCCACTAATTACAAACCCTAACTTATGTAATCATTATAACCTCATTATTATAACATTAATTTACTGTTTTTAAATTAAACCCTAACCTAATTCCATCATAAGATGATTAAACAAAACATAAAAACAATTAAATTAAAAAGGGATTTGAATATTTACCTTTGATTTATGAAAACCCCAAAATTTTATGAAGAACCCTAATATTCTCCATTAAATTCGACCTAAGCTTGATCTCCAGGGGATTATGATGTGTTTTTAGTTAATAAAAGTATTTATATAATTACCATACTAATCCTAGCCCAATACAATGTTTCCTTTTTCTCCTTTTTTTCCTTTTTTTTTTCTTTTTCAACCGTCTATACCCTTTCCATATCCATTAAATTTCGTTTTTTTTTTCTTTTTATTCTTTAATATTATGTTATTAACAATACCTTAATTTACCTTAATTTATTTCAGCTCCTAAAACCTCTAAAACCTCAAAACCGTAAAACTAGTCAATTTTTACGCGTTTTACCGTAAAAGTCGTAAAATATACACTTTTAAAAAAATCTTAAATTTTGAAATAAACTTTATAACTAAGTCCTAAATGACTTAAAACCATCCTGAAAAATATTCCCGTGACTAAATACCTCTTCCGAGACCTCAAAATGCTAAACCGTAAATCGTAAAAATACGATTTTCTATAATACATATACGTATACGTAAAACCACTAAATAACACCATTTCACTTCATAGTCACTACCATTTGAGCTCATGAACATGAAATCATCACACATCGTTTCACTCACAAGGTACCCCGTACCGGAAACGATATCCAAACCACAATCTATACACACCAATAAGCACATAAACACGTAAAGACACGTAACTAGCACAAAATAAAATTAAGTGACGAACATCAAAACCACGGTTGTCACATCTTTCTCAATATCCATGATATATCCTTTTGATGTTCTAACCTTAGGTTTATAGCACACTTCATAAACGGCTTTAAATTTAACGGTTACACCCTTTCCATGCTAGATTAGGCATTCGACTACGTCTCTAGTATGGGGGTGTTTGCACCTCTAGACTCGAAACATTGAGGACAATGTTTAACTTTAGTATGGAGGGAGGGTGAATAGATACTTGCCTTGCTAAACATTCACGCTTTCCAAAGTTTATCTTTTTGTTTATCGTTTTTGTTGCAAAATAAGGCTAAAAATGGCCAAATTTTAAAATTTTTCTCATGTTTTATAAGTGTTTGAAGACACGAATGTAGGTTTTCCGATGGCGAGAATAAGAGTAATTTTTTACTCGACCGTGCATGTTGAGCACTTAGCTTTGATTCCTTAACTACACATTAGGCTAAGTCTCTTAAATGAGGACGAGAAATGATAGGGTTAATTATAAGTTACTATGATAAACGTAGAGTACTCGTATTCTTTCAAAAACTCATGTGTTCTCGTTGTTTGCTTATTCTCCCTTCGCATGTAAATATTTTTTTTGCTTAATAAATATTGACTTAGCGGTTTAGTTGGGATTGTTGGGTTTCTAGTCTTTTCTAGTAGCTTCCGTGTAATTAAATTGGGAAGACATTAAGGTATCGCCAGCGTCACGGTTTTGAAGTATTGGCACCCGAATAATCGAAAGCTTTACCCAATAATAAGATTTCAAGTGCTCACCAAAATCAAGCAAACAATTTGAAGCCCCACAAGGCCGAAAAATCTATGCAAAAATTGAAAGTGAATCAAGCCTTAATCTTCGAAGCTTTAAAGATCCAAAATTCGCCTTAGCGTGAGGATATACGTCTTTGGCTAATAAAACTACCGATGAGGTGGATAATAAAAGGCAAGGCAAGACCGAAGTCATAATAAAAGCTTCATGGCGAAGTTGAATAAAAGATGGAGGTAAACCAAAGATAATAAGGCCCTTCCGTTAGGGGGCGTATAAAAGTCTTGGTAATAAGTCTCATGTTCAAAACCGTTATAAAACCGTGTTTATCGATTCTTCTTGTTGACTTAATTTTTTGACGTCGTTGTCTATTAGGAGGGGTTATTGATTTGATGGTCTTGGTTACACCGTTAGGACTCTATTTTTAGACCTAAATCTTTATTATCGCATAAGTCAAACAATGTATCCTCGTGAAACATTCAAGACAATATAAAATATAAGAGATACAACTTAGGAATAATGGGAGGATAAGTACGTGATTAGGGCATATGAGTAGTGTTAGAATTACTAACTTATAATGACAATGATCTCTTTGCACGCTTGGCATGGAATTCGGGTGAAAATCGAGGACGATGAAATTATTTCTAACGAAGCATTCACGTGTTCTTATTCTATGAACCTAAACGTCCCATTTTGCGATGAAAATCATACATTATGTCTAAAACACAAGTAGTAGTAGCAATAGTAGTAGTGTAGCTAGTTTATCATTCAATAAAGTGAATAAAAATGAATTTTGGAGGTGCTACGATACTTTATTCTAGCATTGCGTGAGGGCAGGCAATGGTTTATTATGGGGGAGTGATGAGACTGCTTTTATACATAGTCTCATCGTCCAAATAGGGCTTAAAATGCATTAAACATCATCAAAATACCCATATATATGCTTGTGTTTGTTGCTTGTGTATTTTAGGTAGGATATTGAGAAAATGACAAAAGATCACAAGAATCATGCAAAAACGAACACGAGAAACGAAGCCGCACAATGAACCAAGCCCTAATGAAGACTTTCCCAAAAAAAAAACCCTTGAAGATTTGAAGACTTATGAAGAAGGGTCCTCCAATATGGAAGAATTGACACTTTATACCCTTGTATCCTCATAATTACAAGTTTGGTCCCTAAAGTTTGTCAAAATTACAAAAAGGGCCCTCCACTTTAAAGAATTGACAAGTTTAGCCCTCAACAAAGCTAAATTGTCAACCATTATCCTCCACAAAGTCAAATATATCATGAAGTCCTTCAAAGTACAAGAACTTACAAGTTTGGTCCTTTGAAAATCCCAAAATTACAAAAAGGACCCTTGACTTTCAACATTTGGCAAGAATGGTCCCTCATAAATGAAGACTTGGCAATTTCAGTCCTCCAAAATGCCAATCATACAAGTTAAGACCATTATCCATCAAGAAAATGCCAAATCAGTCCCTCAAGAATCACAAAATGGCAAGAATTACCCCTGAATTCACTTTACAAAATGTTTTGGGGCAAAAGTGTGAAAACACAAAAGTTGTTAAAGAAGGAAATGGGCGTTGATAGAGTTTATAGTGGACATGACAAGTTTAGCAAAGATGGGGGTTTGTTTGTGGCCGACAACCATTATTACCTAGACCAACCACATGCTGCCACCTCACCCCACTCACCACTTCCACCAATCACAACACTCCACCCCTCCACATTAGATTCCACTCACCCCATTTATTAACTAATCTTAACTGATTAGTTTAAGTTGGAGCCTAAACACATGGTTTAAAAACAAAAACAGATCAAAACCACCACTATTCACATGATGAACACATGTGGGTATTTTTTATTGTGTTGTAATTAGAGGTTAATCTGCTCCAGAATGATGATTAACCATCCCATAAACACATCCCAAACCTTAAACACATCACCCCTTTGTCCCACACATGATTCCCCTGCTACAAACAAAGAGGATACTGCCAAAAACCACCAGACATCCAACGTATAGGATTGAAGCTTACTTTTTAAGCTTGATACAAGCCATTGGATACGTTTCTCACATGCCAGCTACAACAAGCAAACAAAAATCAGTCACATGAAGCCAAGGTTTTCAAATTCTACAAGGGCATTTTTGGGACTTCAAGCATTAGGGTTTAGTGCTTTTATCTGTTCTTAGTTCACATGTAAGGCTCTATATAAAGCCATAGGGTCTCATTTGCACAACTGCTTTTGGTTTTTCCTTGTTCAACTACTTGTAAATCCTCTTTTCTATTAATGAAAGTGTGTTAAGTGTGTTGAAGAAAGACCAAGTGCCACCTTATTTTAAGCTTGTTTATGATATTTGTTAACTGTAATTGGACCTTAAAACGTTTTTTAAACCTTGTGTAAGAAATTACACATCGGATCAAAATTTGATATTTTGCTAAGTTCTTGTTCAAACCTTGGAATTCTTGGGTTATAGGGCTGATCATAGCATCCTAATTGTGATATTAAGGTGTGGTGAGGCTTATAACTTGGGGATAATCAAGTGTGGGGTAACAACGTTGCATCAATCAAGTTTATTTTCCAAAAAAGTCACCTTTCTGTTTGATTTTGTGCTTCTAACCTTGTTGAATCTTAGCAGGGTTGTTATTGGAAGCTTGTGCTTGTTCTTGCTAGCACATAAGCTCATAAATTCGTGGGTGTGGATGTACATCCATGAGGTTTGTCTTGAAACCTTAAAAATTGGATTTTTTTTGGATTTGTGCTCTACTGTTGTTCTTGTTGTTTTCTTGGCTTGAATCTGCTTAGTCTTGCATGATAATGTTGTTTATATGCTAGATTAATCATTGGGTTAACTGAATCACACTTTTTCTTGTTTAAAATTTGCTTTGAAAAGTTAAAAGGGTGTTTGGGACTACCTGTTTAAGTTCAAATCTTGTTATTGTGTTGTGGAAAGTTTGTGTTTGTGCTCTATATCTGATATATGCTTGGTTGAGAGTGTTTTGCTGCAAGTTTTTGGGTTTGAAACTTCAAATCATACAATCTGCTATAACTTGTTAAACTTAACTGTTTTTGACCTAAGATTTTGGTGAAATCTAGTATTTGTGCATGCTTAGGGTTGAAACTTGTTAAAACATCATTATTATAAATTATTTGATAGATCTTGAGGTTTGAATCTGGATTGTTGGTCAAATACATCAGCAAAGTGTAAAACTGCATGTTCTTGTGTTCATCAGTAACTTAAGGTGCTTGAATCTTGCTTAATACTTTGAATCATTGCATGAAACCTGTTTAGACTTGTTCATTTGAGTTTATAATAGCTTGTGTATGCATTTGGTTGAGTTTGGCTGGCTGAATATTGCTCTAAGTGCTTATTGAACCTGTTTTGCTTATTTGTTCATGTCTGTGTCATATCTGGTACTTTATTGATTAAGCTGTATCAATTGGGTGATTGTGGTTGTGATTTTTTGATTGTTATTGACTCCTTTTGATCCAAAGATCATTTGGGTGCCTTTGTGTAATCTGAATCTCAAAAAAGTTCACTAAAGACAAAAAGTCAAACAAGTCAAGCAATGGAAAAAGTTTCCACTGCTCAACACCCAAAACTAGCCCCTGCTAGTGTTAATTTGTCATCAGCTTATCAATAAGCTATTTTAGCTTATCCAGAATTGCAACAACTTATTTTTTGTGATAGATCTTCATTATTTGACCCATCTGATTAGACTGGAGCTTATTGGACTTTGACTTTGACTTTTTGCTAGAAAACCAAATTATTTGACTTTTACATAAGTGCTTATTTGCTTTTTCCAGCTTATTGAGTCAGCTTATTTGAAAACTCTTTGTTGATTTTGCTTAATTAAGTCATTTAAAAGCTTTAGAAACTTGAATCAGCTTTTGGGGTGGCCTAGAACTAAAAAACGACTATTTTGTCGTTTTCTGTAGATTGCTTATTGCATTTTCAGGCTTATTCCTTGGGCTTATTTCAAATTTCTTTTTACAGAAGTCTTATTTAGGACAAAAGAAGATTGTGTGTCTAATTTGAGCTTATGGCATTAGCTTATAGCTTAATGGGCCAAAAAGCCCATTAAGAATAAGCTGTTTGGTATAAGTGCTTATTTTACACTTTCAGCTTTTGGGCCTTTGGAAAAAGTTGTTTAAAATCAAATTTTGAGTCAAGTAGTGCTTTTTGGGCTTATTTTGGACACTTTTTCATTTTGGGCCCAATTTAGCCCATTAAGTGATCTGTTTTGGGTATAGCCCATTTTCTAGGCCCATTAAGGGTATTTAGGTAATTTCACTTTCATTTCTGAGTTATTTAAGTTAAATTAAGCTAGTTTGCAACTTTTTAGAATTTTTTATGATTTTGGAATTTTTAATAATATTTTAATATTATTTTATTGTTAAAAATTAAAAGTCTGATTTTCTAAGTTTTTATATTTTTCCTAGATTGTAGACACTTAGTTAGGAATTTTGAAACTTTCCAAATATTTTTAGGGTCTTTTAATTATTTTCTAGAATTAATTTAAGTTTTAATTGATTTTAATAGTTTTTAATTGTTTAAAAATAGTTTTTAGTGGTTTTAAAATTTTGAAAAATACTTTTTAGCTTAATTAGGTTTTTTAAAGGTTTACAAACTTTAAGATCTTGTTTTGGACTTTTTAATAGTTAATATTGATTTTTAGGGCTTTAATTAGCATTAAAAAGTCATTATTTAATTAATTAAAAGGTTTTGGCAAGTTTGGATTTTTTTGTAAACTCTTAGAATATTTTTGTGGATTTTTAGTGATTTTTAGGAATTTTTAGGGTAAAATTTTAATTTTAATGCTTATTTTTTACGGTTTTACGTGTACACCTTTTTCGTCTTAGTTTAATACGACATCGTAACCGTCATTCTCTTCTTATCCCATTTCTATTTTTCTTTCTCACAAATATAATCACAAAGATAATCATCTCATCACACACACACTAAGCCTCCTTGAGAACGATCCCCATCTTGGGTCATTTGTACACGGTTTTCCTAAATCGTCGTACTTAATACTTGCCACTTTTGCTCTCTTTTCCTAAAGAGTAGTAAAACCACTACATCAGATTTTCACAAAAATCACCCACTGTACGCGGTCCCAGATTGTATGGGGCGGTTCCTTATCACTATGGAACCGCCGCCATAGATAAGGTACCGCGGCTAGAAGATGAATTTTGTGAAAATCATGAATTTTTTGAAAAATCTAAATTAGGTGAAAAACCAAAGCATCTTACTGTTAATAAGGTAAAATTACCCATACTTGACGACAATGCTATTGATAAGTTCTACAAGCCATTGAGTAAACCTCTCATGGGAAATAGAAGTTTATCTAGACCATCTTCTACTCCACCTAAAGTACGGAATGAGTCTAAGCCTAGAAGTAGAACGACAACGCCTAGAAGAGACAATCAAAACAATTCACAATCTAGAAGTAAAACCCCAACACCTAGAAGGAATAATCATAACTCTAAACCTAGATCAAATACACCTAGGAGAAATAATGAACAACAAAATGGTTACATGAATTACTACCCTCCTCCATTTTGTTCTCCATGGGGAACCCCTCCTTCATTCATGCATCCCAACCAAATGCAAGGAATGTTTGGAACTAACAATTTTGGACCCATGAGATATTGGGGACCAAATGTTTGATCTTGTGTGTTGTTACCTAGATATGCTTGGGAATTGATTTGGAGCCCGATGAGTGGATTAAGGATAGTGGATGTTCTAAACACATGACGGGTAATCGAAGTTTGTTCTCGCATTACAAAGCATATGATGGAGGTAACGTCACATTCGCTAGTAGTCTACGTGGTAATATCATTGGCAAAGGTACGGTTTCTCTTGACTCCATGACCATTGAAAATGTTGAGCACGTGGATAACTTAGGGTTTAACCTTTTAAGTATAGGTCAAATTTGTGATAATAAGTGTAAGGTCATCTTTTCGGAACATGACAGTGAAATCGTAAAAGATGGAAAGGTCATTGGAAAGGGTATTAGAAAGCATGGGCTTTATGTTATGAAGGTCAATAAGAAGTCAAAAGACAACATATGTCTTGCGACTATAGATGATAGTTCTACTCTTTGGCATAGGAGATTAGGTCACGCTAATATGCGTTTAATTCAATCTTTAGTCTCTAAGGAGTTGGTAAGACACCTCCCCAAGATTAAGTTTGATAGTCACTTTTGTGATGCATGCAAAGTTGGAAAGCAAGTTCACTCAAGTCACAAAGCCAAGAAGTTGGTTTCGACCTCTCGATGCTTAGAGCTCCTACATATGGATCTTTTTGGACCTTCCGTCATACGGAGTTATGGAGGTAACCTTTATACCCTAGTTATAGTTGATGACTATTCTAGATTCACTTGGACTAGATTTTTGGCATCTAAGAATGAAGCTTTCGAGCACTTCGAAATCTTTAGTCGAAGAATTCAAAATCAACTAGGATGTTCAATTGTCTCTATTATGACGGATCATGGTAGGGAATTTGATAATGAAGTGCAATTTGGTGCCTTTTGTGAATCTCATGGTATTACCCATAACTTCTCGGCTCCTCGCACTCCACAATCAAATGGGGTAGTTGAAAGGAAGAATAGGACTCTCCAAAAGATGAGTAGGACGATGTTAAACGAGCAATTTTTGCCTCAAAAGTTTTGGTGCAATGCCGTGGACACATCGACTTATATTCTCAACCGAATTCTTATTCGACCTTTCCTAGGAAAGACCCCCTATGAGATTCTTAAAGGTAAGAAACCCTCATTGGAATACTTTAGGGTGTTTGGAAGCAAGTGCTTTATCCTCAACACCAAAGACTACCTTACCAAGTTTGACCCAAAGTCTTACGAAGGTATCCTTTTAGGTTATTCCCAAACTAGCAAAGCCTACATAGTCCTAAATAGAACCTCGGGGTTATTGAAGAATCACTCAACGTAACCTTTGATGAAACCCCTCCTTCACCCTAGACACCACCATTGGTTGATGATGACTTGGATGAATTAGAAGTAGTTAAAGCCAAAGAGGTTAGAAAAATAGGAGTTGAAGACCTTAGTGTTGAAAAGGAAGTAAACATTAAGGAATCTAGGGATCATACTCTCAATAATGTCATTGGTGACTTAAGTCAAAGGACCCTAAGATCTCAAGTCCAAAACCAAAGCAACTTCTTGTAGGAATATGTACACGTAAATAATATATGTCCGGAAGTCGTCCCGAGCCTAAGGAGACGCACGCGTTAATACGTAAAACAATTATACGTTAATATATTATGTGTAATATATTAATTAGTGATAAGCTATTGCGGACGTTAATTAATTAGCTAATTAACGGGATGTTACAAATGATAGTTAAATGTTAACTACAAGGGTTTGTATGTAAAATAAATAAAAGACTATGGAATTAATATATATTGCTTTTGATGTACGTCTTTTGGGATTCCTAATTGATTTAGGACTTAACCACCGACTATACATTATATATATATGATTCCATAGTGCCAAAACAAAAAGTAGTTTTTACAATTTGCGTTTGTTAAGAGATACTACGATTATAAACAAAAGCGATTAAAAGATTCCTTGGTTTTGTTTTTTCCGATTGACTAAAACTACAAGTGTTTAGTTTTGTATTTATTTGTTTTTAAACAAATATCGATTGGCTTATCACTATTGGTACTAGCATACTTAATTGTTTGCTATAACGTATTGTGTGCGTATTCTTAGAGAGATCATTGTTTGATCTTTGGGTTTTCGTTTATACTGGTGGTTCTATAAAGGTGATTTATCCATTGCTAAAAGGTACGCAGATCTTTATCGTTTATGTTAATTACTTGTCTATACGTGATCCTATATTCCGCTGCGTACTCGTGATTATTAATGTGTTAATATAGATAAAGGTTTTTATAAATTCAACAGTGGCATCACGAGCCGTTCGTATAGTTTTTAATTACATTAAAAATAACGAAAGAGATAAAATTGCGTAAACTTACTATGATGGAGTTTGAATTATTTTATTTGATGATTAGTTTTTCATAAACCCTAATTAGGGTTAATAAAATTAATTAGACAAACCCTAAGTTGTATGCAATTTTTGTTGATAAATATGTTGTTAATTGTTAATTAGTCGTTATTTATCACGTTGTTAATTGTTAAATTGATGGTTCGATCCATGGGAATCATGCAAGTTTACCATGGATCATGTGTTCTTAATTAATTGATTTAATTGAAGTCATGATGGATGTGGTATGCATGAAGTATGTGATTAATTGTTAATTGGGTATATGTTTTAGGTTAATGTTTATAAAGTTTTGCTTTTGATTATAATTGTTATATATCATGGTTCAAGCAAAGGGTTTTTCGAAAAATAAAAATAAACCGGACTAAAACTATATGAAATTTGATTTATTATAATCTTGTTCTTGCACGATCATATGTGGCAACAAACGAGTCGCCCTTACATGGTTTTAAATCTAACTCACGCCGTGATTAGCAAGAATCAAGTTTATAATTTGTTTTCTACTTTAAAGTTGTAAAATTTTATTAATGACGTAATTTGCAAAAGTACTATCTAGTTGCAAGGCTAAGGTTCGGGAAGACTCATCAAGACTTCGGTCTTGTAGATACTATTGCCCTATAATACCTGACTATTTGTAGTCTCCTTATCTTGCATACTATTTAGGAAGCCGCGAATGGTCTAGGGTTTGAATGATTTTAATCATTCTTTAATCTTTTCCCGTGATAAAATTAAACTTATTTAAATAGAATACATGTTGAATCGTCAATTTTTATGATATCACTATTTATACAATTGAATTGTAAGTTAAATAAGTGATATTTATAATTAACGAATTGAGTAAATTTTATAAATTATCATGATACAAAGATGTTGCATGCTTCTTTGTACATGTTTTGAATTGTCAAAATTTATACCCTTTGAAATAAGTTTATTTGCCATCCAACGTGTAAAAGCACTTGCACTTACTCTTTCACCATACGTGAGACTGTGGTGATTTTGTAACCCAAGGTGATATAATACACTCGATTGTGAGACGTCGGTGCTATATAATCACAGTTTTTAGTTGGACGACTTAAGCAAGTTAAGATAGGTGAGACCTTAACTCGTGGCAATAGATGGGATAAACATGCTCACTTTTTCACTTTTGAATTGTCACAAGTGATGGATATAAAGTTGAGTCCCATAATTCTAGAAGTTGTATTGGAAGCAATTATTGAACGTCAATTACCCCTTGAATATCATCATCACTAGCAGATCAACTGATGCGGTGGTGGTATGTCTTGGTGGATTCTAGCTTTTAGAAAATTAATTGTTTATTTATAGACATGGGTATTTAATTTTCTATAAAGGGAGAATTATCGAGAATACTAAATTATTGAACTTTGTTTATTTGTAGATGGCAATGAATAATGCCCAAACCAAACAAAACAGTTCGGCTTTCAGGTTGATGCTTGAGAAGCAACAACTTACTGGTCCTAACTTCAATGAGTGGTTACGCGCGCTCAAACTAGTTGTGCGTGTGGAGAAACTAGAGGATGTGTATGACAATCCTTGGCCTGACCATCCTGGTGCTAATGCTACTAATGAACAATTAGTAGAATGGAATGCTCTTTATGATCGTCATAATGAAGTTGCTTGTTTAATGCTTGGAACTATGTCTCCATCGCTTTATCAGCAATTTGAATACAAAAGTCCTAAGGACATGATAACTGAGCTCCAACAGATGTATGGAAAGCCTCCTGGTGTCGAACTACAAGAGTTAGTACACACTTTCCATTCATGCAAGCAGGAAGAGGGTCAATCCGTTAGCGATTATGTTCTATTGATGAAAAGCTATTTGGATCATTTGGTAACTCTCAGCTATGTTCTTCCAGAAGCTGTCTCTGTCAGCTTGATCCTCAATTCACTTTCGAGTGATTTTGAGGGCTTTGTGCAAAATTACAATATGCAAAGCATGGGGAAGACAATTAGTGAAGTTCATTCTTTGCTTATTGAATTTGAGAAATGAGTTAAGAAGAACAAGAAGTCAAATGTTGCATCTTCTTCTGAACCACAAGTGATGGCGATCCAAGGTGGTAGGATCCAGAAGTACAAACCGCAAGGAGGTAAGGCTAAAGGTAAAGGTAAGGATAAGGGTCCTAAAAATTCTTATCCTCCTAAACCTAAAAAGCCTCAACCTTATAAGAAAGAGCATCCGGCAAAAGATTCCACATGTCACCACTGCAAAGAGGTTGGACATTGGAAGAGGAATTGTCCTGTTTATCTAGCTGAGTTGATGAAAAAGAAGAAGCAAGTTGGATCGTCCACTTCTTCAGGTATTTATACTATTGAATTATTTGCTTGTTCTAAAAATTCCTGGGTGTATGACACTGGTTGTGGTACTAACATTTGTAACACAAAACAGGGACTTAGAGGAGTAAAGAAGCTGAAGCAAGGTGTTGTCTACTTGTATGTTGGAAACGGCGTACGTGCTGAAGTAGAAGCTATTGGAAGTTTTGACTTAGTTTTACCTAATGGTTTAATTCTTGTTTTGGATGATTGTCATTATGCACCTACTATAACTAGAGGTGTTGTTTCAGTTTCTTGTTTGCATGATAAAGGATTTATTCATAAATTTACGGATTCTGGTATGACCGTTTCTTTTAATGATATGATTTATTTTAATTGTATCCGTGTTAATGGTATTTATGAAATTGATATGCATGATCCTACTTTGCAAATTGTGAATTCAATGTATTCGATTAGCAATAAGAAATCTAAAGCAAGTTTAGATTCGACTTATCTTTGGCATTGTCGACTTGCTCATATTAGCAAGAAGCGAATTGAAAAGTTGCAACATGATGGACTTTTAAACTCAACGGATAGTGAACCGTTTGATCAATGCGTTTCTTGTATATCGGGCAAGATGACAAGGAAATCTTTTTCGCATAAAACAGAAAAGGTGAAAGATCTACTTGGATTAATCCATACCGATGTATGTGGTCCACTTAGACATGTGTCAAAGCAAGGTGCTACGTACTTCATTACCTTTACTGATGATTATAGTCGTTATGGTTATGTTTATTTGCTTAAACATAAACACGAAGTCTTTGAAACATTCAAGGTATTCAAAAATGAAGTAGAAAATCAACTCGGGAATACTATTAAAGCCATTCGATCAGATCGTGGTGGTGAATATATTAGTCAAGAATTTAAAGATTATCTAAAGGCTAGTGGAATTGTCCAACAGCTGACTCCTCCTTACACGCCACAACACAATGGTGTTTCTGAGAGGAGAAATCGAACTTTGCTAAACATGGTTCGATCAATGATGAGTCTTTCTACTTTGCCACTATCTTTTTGGGATTATGCTCTGGAGACTGCTACACGCATTCTCAATATGGTTCCAACCAAGAAGGTTGACAAGACTCCATATGAACTATGGCATGGAAAAGTCCCTAACTTGTCTTACTTAAAGGTCTGGGGTTGTGAGGCACATGTGAAACGTCACACGCCTGACAAACTTCAATCAAGATCGGTTAAGTGTGTCTTCATAGGTTACCCTAAGGAAACTATGGGTTACTATTTCTACTACCCACCTGAAAACAAAATAGTTGTTGAGAGGTATGCAGATTTCTTTGAAAAGAATCTCATAGTTCAAAAAGAGAGTGGGAGGATTGTAGAACTAGAGGATGAAGATATTTTACCTTCTGAAACTACTAGCGAAAATCTAATTGAGGAAGAAAGTCTTGCACCTGATGTAACTCAAGAAGAGGATGTTGTCCCCATTCGTAAATCAAAAAGAACAATCAAAGCACCTGAACGACTATGTCTAAATGTAGAAGTCGAGGAACATAGTTTAGGGGATCTTAATGAACCCACTAACTATAGAGATGCAATATTGGATTCTGAATCCGATAAGTGGATTGTTGCTATGAATGCAGAAATGCAATCTATGTATGATAATCAAGTCTGGAGACTTGTAGATTTACCACCCAATGCGAAGGTCGTAAAGGGTAAATTGATTTACAAGAAGAAGACGAACATGGATGGCATTGTACACACCTATAAAGCTCGATTTGTAGCAAAAGGGTTTACACAAACTTATTGTGTTGACTATGAGGAAACCTTTTCTCCTGTTGCAGATTTGAGAGCTATTAGGATTCTCATAGCTATAGCAGCGTACTATGACTATGAGATATGGCAAATGGATGTAAAAACCGCGTTCTTGAATGGTTACTTGGAAGAAGAAATCTATATGGAACAACCGGAAGGTTTTGTTGATCCTAAGCATCCCAGAAAAGTATGTAGGCTTCAAAGATCCATTTATGGACTTAAGCAAGCATCAAGAAGCTGGAATAAAAGATTTGATGAAGAAATCAAAAAGTTTGGTTTTGATCAAAATCTAGATGAGCCATGTGTATATCAAAAAGCTAGTGGGAGTAATGTTGTTTTCCTAATCTTGTATGTTGATGACATAATCATTATGGGAAATCATATTCCAAGTTTACAAGAGGTAAAGACCTATCTTGGGAAGTGTTTTTCTATGAAAGATTTAGGGGAAGCGGCATTTATCCTTGGAATCAAAATCTATAGAGATAGATCGAAGCGGTTAATTGGACTAAGTCAAAATGCATATCTTGATAAGATCTTGAAGAAGTATAGAATGGATAATTCCAAGCGTGGTCTCATTCCTATGCAAGTGCACACTGACTTAAATAAAACACAAGGTGCTACTACATCTGCAGAGATGAAGCGTATGCAGAATGTTCCTTATGCTTCGGCTGTAGGATCTATTATGTATGCTGTGAGGTGCACTAGACCTGATGTTGCGTTTGCGCAAAATATTACAAGCCGATTTCAGCAAAATCCAGGTGAAAGTCATTGGACTGCGGTGAAAAATATTCTTAAGTATTTAAGACATACTAAGGATACGTTTTTGGTTTATGGTGGAAATCCGGAAGCTACTGAGCTACAAGTTAATTGTTATTGTGATGCTGGATTTGAAACCGATAGAGATGACACTAAATCTCAAACTGGGTATGTTTTCGTTTTGAACGGAGGCGCGGTAGTATGGAAGAGCTCCAAACAAAGTACTACTGCACAATCTGCCACAGAAGCTGAATATATCGTTGCTTCTGAAGCTGCAAAGGAAGCTGTTTGGATGAGGAAGTTTATTGGAGAACTTGGTGTAGTTCCTACCAATGAAGAACCTATAAAGATGTATTGTGACAATTCAAGTGCAATCATCATAGCTAACGAACCGGGAGTTCAGAGAGGCGCCAGACACTATCAAAGGAGATATCACTATGTTCGAGAATGTATCGAATTGGGTGAGATTGATCTAGTTAAAGTTCATACAGATAATAATCTAGCAGATCCTTTTACGAAGGCTTTACCTGGTAAAAAGCTTACTCAACATGCTAGGAGCATGGGACTTCGTCCTGCTAGTAGTTTCATGTAATCTGTTTTAGTATTTGGATAAAGGATATTGTTAAACAATATTTATTTTATGAATTGAAGTATTGGATATATTCGTTTTCTTTAATATTTATTGGTCCTATTTTTGCATGTTTAAATCCTTGAATAATATGTTATTCTAAATTGTCTATGTCGATTGATTATATGGGAATATAATTGAATTAAGACATATATGAGAGATGGTAATATTCGTAGAATATGCAAGAACGGTTCACCAACTCATACGATATCCAAAAGTTGTATATTGGACATCTCCTACTAACAAGTCAATCACTTTAGGGATCGGCGTCTTTAAGTGAAACTTGTAAATGATTTACATTACTAAATCCTTTGACTTGAGATGCAAGCAGGTCTTATATATGTGGATGGTACTTTTTGCTATAGTTCTAACGCTATCCTGAATAAGGTAGTAATAAAGGCTATAATCATTTGTATCTTGAAGCATGTAAGAGGCACGTGTAGTCAAGATAGAATTTGTTCATTCAACTAGGATTGAAGAATAATGCTACTGGGCCCCTCGTTAATTAATTAGATGTTTGTATGGCCATACCCAATGGTAATCTAGATTTGTCTCGATTAGAATGGTAATCTATATTAATTATGTAATGCGAGAAACAGAATAGTTAAAATGGAATGACTTTGATCCATATCCATTATTAACATGGCATTTGAGAAACAAAGGGATTGTAAATGTTTAAGTCATTTAAATGTACTTTATGGATAACTACACTCGAGAGTTTCCGGGAGCATTGGCGTGTTGCTAGACGCTAACCAATGTTATTATATTATATTATTGTACATGTCCAAGTGGGAGCTGTAGGAATATGTACACGTAAATAATATATGTCCGGAAGTCGTCCCGAGCCTAAGGAGACGCACGCGTTAATACTTAAAACAATTATACGTTAATATATTATGTGTAATATATTAATTAGTGATAAGCTATTGCGGATGTTAATTAATTAGCTAATTAACGGGATTTTACAAATGATAGTTAAACGTTAACTACAAGGGTTTGTATGTAAAATAAATAAAAGACTATGGAATTAATATATATTGCTTTTGATGTACGTCTTTTGGGATTCCTAATTGATTTAGGACTTAACCACCGACTATACATTATATATATATGATTCCATAGTGCCAAAACAAAAAGTAGTTTTTACAATTTGCGTTTGTTAAGAGATACTACGATTATAAACAAAAGCTATTAAAAGATTCCTTGGTTTTGTTTTTTCCGATTGACTAAAACTACAAGTGTTTAGTTTTGTATTTATTTGTTTTTAAACAAATATCGATTGGCTTATCACTATTGGTACTAGCATACTTAATTGTTTGCTATAACGTATTGTGTGCGTATTCTTAGAGAGATCATTGTTTGATCTTTGGGTTTTCGTTTATACTGGTGGTTCAATAAAGGTGATTTATCCATTGCTAAAAGGTACGCAATTCTTTATCGTTTATGTTAATTACTTGTCTATACGTGATCCTATATTCCGTTGCGTACTCGTGATTATTAATGTGTTAATATAGATAAAGGTTTTTATAAATTCAACACTTCTTTTGTTGTGTCTCCTTGATTGAACCAAAGAATGTTAAAGAATCTTTGATGAATGAGAGTTGGGTCATTGCGATGCAAGAAGAATTGAATCAATTCGTTGCCAATGATGTTTGGGAACTTGTTCCTCCACCTAGAAGTCTACCATTATATGAACCAAATGGGTATTTAGGAATAAGTTAGATGAGAATTGCGTTGTGTCTCGTAACAAGGCTAGACCTGTAGCTCAAGGCTATAATCAACAAGAAGGGATTGATTATGACGAGACATATGCACCGGTAGCAAGATTAGAATCCATTAGAATCCTCTTAGCCTACGCTTGTGCCTTACATTTTAAGCTTCAACAAATGGATGTAAAGAGTGCATTTCTTAACGGTTTGATCAATGAGGAGGTATATGTGGCTCAACCTCCCGGCTTCATTGATTTTGAGAAACCGGATCATGTTTACAAGCTTAAGAAGGCACTTTATGGTCTTAAACAAGCACCCAAAGCTTGGTATGATAGACTTAAAGCGTTTCTTGTTAAACATGAGTATACCATGGGGATGATAGACAATACGCTCTTTACAAAGAAGAAAGGTCCTCACCTCATAATCGTACAAATATATGTTGATGACATTATATTTGGCTCAACTTGTCAAGAATTGTGTAATGACTTTGCCAAAATCATGCATGATGAGTTTGAAATGAGTATGATGAGAGAACTTAACTTCTTTTTAGGACTCCAAATGAAACAAATGGACGATGGTATTTTCTTTAGTCAATCTAAGTACGCTAAAGAAATGCTAAAGAAATTTGGATTAGAAGAATCTAGACCAATGAAGACCCCAATGGCCTCGGATACTAAACTCACCGTAGATGATGATTGTGAGTCGGTAGACAACACCAAATATAGAGGTATGATTGGTAGTTTGTTGTACCTAACGACAAGTCGACCGGATATCATGTTTAGTGTTTGCCTTTGTGCTCGCTTCCAAGCGGCTCCTAAAACCTCTCACCTTGAAGCGGTTAAGCGTATCTTCCGATACATTAAAGGCACTATACATTTAGGATTATGGTATCCTAAAGGGACCGGCGTAGAAACCATTGTCTACGCGGACTCGGATCATGCGGGAGACTATGTGGACCGGAAAAGCACTAGTGGAGTTTGTACCTTCATGGGTTGTTGTTTAACTTCTTGGTTCTCCAAGAAACAAACCGCTCTTGCAATATCCACCACGGAAGCCGAGTATGTGAGTGCCGGAAAAGCATGCCAACAAGCTCTATGGATGAAGCAAGCGCTTGTTGATTACGGGATTTCTCTTGATGATTTTCCCATCATGTGCGATAATAAAGGCGCTATAGACCTTAGCAAGAATCCCGTGCAACATTCGCGAACCAAACACATAGAAATTCGACACCATTTCCTTAGGGATAATGTTCAAAAGGGGAACATTTCTATTGAGAAGGTACCCTCCGAAGACAACTTAGCCGACATCTTCACTAAGCCACTTAAGAGGGAATCTTTTAATTACTTGCGTCTAGGTCTAGGATTAATGGAACATCTTCCTTAATTACCTTCTTCTCTTTGTGTGTCTCTTTTTACCACTTTGAGTCATTGAGTCTTCCAAACTCTTTTTGATAAAACCCTCTCTTCTCCTTTTCAAAATTCTCAAAGTCTCTTTCCAAAATGGTTGAGAAATTCGTTTGACATTGTTAATTCAATCTAAAAACGATTTTTCATAGATTCTCGCTATTAATCTAGAGCTTACATAATTCATATGTATGTTTCTCTCAAACATAGCAATAACAAGATAGAATCATGGAGGATCATTGTTTCATGACTTAAGGTCTTGTCTTACACACCTCCTACATCGATTTTTTTAATCCATGTATTTTGGTTAAATCTCTATTTGGTAAGTTTGCATATGTTTTATTTGTTTATCTTTGCTTTTAAGCATATCCCTATGATAAGTTAGACTAGAAAAATAAGATTTTCTGAAAAATCTTCCTCCAAACACCAAACACTGCCTCTGCAGGTGGTTCCATATGTGAACCGCGGTGCCTTATTGATAAGGTACCGCCAGCCTTGCTAAGGAACCGCCTACAGTGCCTTCCTTTTTCGGGTTTTTGTCTGAAACTCCAGATTTGCTCCAACATTTTTGAGAATCTTTGTTTCAAACCCTTTGACCACCCCAAAAATACCCTAAGCCTTCCCTATAAAAACCATAAGCATTTTGCCATACTTCACACCTCAAAATGTCTTACTCTCCCAATGAAAGCCTTGAATCTCCTCCATTTTCTCCAATTGCTTTCAATCCCAACTCACCCAAAAACCATTAAAATCCAAACCCACCCAAGAACACTCTTAATCACATCTCTCCTACCAAGAATGTTGATTGTGGAACATCTTTTCTTCCACCACCACCTTTAGTGTTCTTCCTCCTTCTCATGATAATGTCATGCACCATGGAACATATTGTCATTGTTGTCAATATCAACATCTTGCTATGACACACATCTATGAGGAGTTGAGCTACATCAAGAGTCTCTTAATCAAGCCTCCTCTTCACTTTGGTTATGAGATCTCCAACAAGCCACCACCACCACCCTCCGCCATTACCTTGTCTTTCATATAAGCATTGGTTGCTTATCCATAAGACACCAAATTCAAGCAAATCTTAGAATTCTAGAATAACTAGGATTAGATTTATGCTTTTGGCTTGTTTCTTTTCTTTTTCCATACATCTTTGTATGATGTTTTTTTTAGTAACCAATCTTGGATCTTTGTCTTTTTGTTTTCTTCTCTTTTATTTTGTGACCTATTGCTATATCTTGTTGGTTGTTTCTTTTGTTCAACTAACCCTTCTATGTAGCTTGTCACCATATCTCGATTCCTCGGTGCCCCAAGCTAGGGGGAGTAAGCACCAAAGGGGAGTCTTTGCTAAGTCCGTTTCTTCAACACCGACTTGTGCAGCCTTTTTGCTTCGACAAAGGGGGAGAAATGAATAAACTCGTCTTCGAAAATCTTGTTTTTTGTGTGATTGAGTTTATGTATTGTCGGAATCAAAAAGGGGGAGATTGTTAATGCAATAATGCCTAAAAACGTTACTTGCATTTTTCGGTCTCGCTTAGTTTTGATTACGACAATATGTAAAAACAAGCATTTACAAAAACAACGAAAAACGAATTCTTGAGTTCAAGTATTTTTCATTTTACCCTTTTTCACTTAAGGTGTGGATAAACAAGTACTAACCTTAATCAAGTGATCAAGTGATTTAATTTTTTCTTAAAACTTACTTTTTATTAAGTGTGACAAGTTTTTATTAAACTTTCTTTTTAAGAAAATATTTTATTAAATTAATTATTTGAAAATTTGAAAATGGCATATTCTTATTTGGTTAGGAATATTCTATCAGGATATTTTTAAACCAGATATGACCTCCACCACTAAAGGACAAAAAGGGAGCGGAGTATAGTCCAGCGGTACCTTAGCTCCTTGGCGGTTCCTTATCGATAAGGTACCGCGGGCTAAGATAAGGTACCGCGGGCAGATATAGTCGTTGGCCCTTTGTCCTATAAATAGTGGACCATTCTCAGCTTTTCAATTCACCTCTTTTGCACATCTATTTCCAGATTCAAACACTCTTCTTTAATCACTCAAATCTTTGATCATTTGTTTGATTACTACTTGTTTAAGAAGTGAATCTTGTCCTTCCATCCCTTCCTCTCCAAGTGCAAAGAGAAGAACACTATCCTTGTGAAGTGTTGAGTCCACCACCAAAGATCCATTGAAGATCTACTTTTATACATTTGTTGTTGTGTCTTAGTTGAGAAGATCCAAGTAGTTGTGTCTATTTGGAAGTTGTGTATGTACTAAGTATAGTTGTGTAGATTGGTCCTAGCTACGATTAGGGCTCGACTTTTAGCTTAGAGTCAGAAATTGGTTAAGCGACGTGTACGGTTTTCTCCACCATAAGGAGCTTGTTGTGTAGTGAACTCTCGAGTAAGGAGTACTCGAGTAGTGGAGTAGGAACGAGGAGTGAGCTTCGTTGCCGAACCACTATAAATCCTTGGTGTTCGGTTTGATCTTTCTTTACCCTTAACTCTTTACATTCTTTATTCTTTGTGCATTTATTTTTGTTAGTATTAGTTTAGTTACACTATCATTGTTCATATTGTGCATAAGAAGATTTCACACATTTCCTCAAGTCTAAGTTTTTGAAAAAGGATTTTTGAAAACCACCTTTTAACAAGTAAATTATAAGAAACTATTCAATCCCCCCCCCCCCCTTCTAGTTTCTACACATCCCTTTTAGTTTAGTAATATATGGTTATCAAGGGTTAGAAAACTTTTGGTCAAATTAAATTTCGTATGTAGTTTTTTTTTATTTTGTTTATTTAATCATTTTTCTTATTTTTCTAAATAATTTTAAAATCAAATGAGCTTAATAAAATTTAGAATTAAAATAAAAAAAATATAGTTTTTATAAAATTTAAAATATCGTTTAGTTTATTGTCATTAACGTTTTATGTCTTTTGATCTCGGCGTATCCGGTTCATCACATTAGGCGAGGAACTTTCGGGATTATTAGATTTAGTTGATAATTAAAGTTTAGACCTTAAATGGTTTAAGGTTTAAATATCGACTAAGTTTCTAATTCAAGTGGTTAATTTTCGTCTCCGGTTCGTCATACGGGTTCGTTTCTCTTATCTTATTTTTATTAGCTTAAGTATGCTTGGTAGCGTTGCTTTGTTAATGTTTAACTTTAATGTCGTGATTTGAGTAGTTTTGATTATAGTTGTTAGTAGCATCTTTATTGTCATTCTTATTACATTAGATATCTCTCGCTTTATAATTGCAGTTTAATTTTCATTCTTATCGTTTTTATATATTTTAATATTTAGTCGTTAAAATTAGTAGATTTAAATATTAAAATCAAAACCTTTTTATTCGAGCATCAAACTAGAGACATAAACGCAGATTTCCATTCACATTTCATCAGAACTACGATAACCTTTCGGATGTACGAAAACGACTCAATCAATCACTCTACTTAAAATCAAAAGCACATACTAACTACCTTAATGACAACACTAAATATAAACTATCAAAAGCACCAATCCACAAGCGTAAACTAATTCTACTTTAACAGCCTATAAGACTAATCCTAATTCTATAGGCCTCTAGTCCTATCTAGTTGTATAAAACACCTACACCCCACAAGCCTATCAACAACATACAAACAATTGATTTAGCCATAGGTAGAGCATATGTGCACACAGTTAACCACACAAAAACAAACAGGCACCCCACTTAAGAGCATACAGTGGGCTGCCAAGTGAGCAGAATACCCCTTTTTGGTAGACAGAAAACTCACAAGGACATTAAAAAGGCTTTTTTAGTGAACATTCGTTCTGCCAAATAGGCTTAATACACCCTCAGTTCTAAGCTCAAATTACTACAAAACTAAACTAAAGCAAAGCCTAAATGAAGTCTAAGTCTCCAAGCCAAAAACAAACCCAAAACTTATGACTTTTACAAGAAAGTTACACTATCATGCAAAATCATTTTCTTAAACTACAAACCTAGATTTTCTTGCTCAAAACCAACTCCCCTAATCCTATTGGTTATGCAGAGTACAGCAAGTCCAAACAAAATGGTATACACTTCCCTAGTCTAGCATTCCCAAACACCCCTTTAGTTTAGAAAGTCCATTTTGTACAAAGATTTCTTTTTTTGATGCCACAAATAATTAACTTTTTCAAACCCTTAGCTTAGATTTAATGATTAAACAGAATATTACACTTAAAAGACAAACAAATTGATCATTAAACAAAAACTCATAGCATCACATAATATTTTCAGAAAATGTAAAAAGGATTAAGATTCAAACCTTCAAAGGCACACATCCATGACTTTGAGCATGAGATATTGAGCTTGCAAAATAAGCTCAAGCTTCCAAACACCTGTGAAAACAAAAGATTATAGAATTAAGAACAAGTTCTTGATTCACAACACAGATTATCCAAAACTGATTTCTTTTCCTCAAAATTTTTTTTCTTTCTTTTCTTTCAAAACTTAAACCTCAAACCTTTTTGATAAGTTAACTTTAACAAACTCAACCAATAAACTGACTCGGATCAAATCTTTCAAAAAACACCAGCTTCTTAAACAAAGTATGAAAGGACTTTTTTTTGAAAATTAGAAACCAAATGATAACAAATTGTGGAACTCAAAATTTACTTGTCTCAATAGCAACTTTTAAATATTGAAAAGGAATTACAAACTTATATCAAATAATACCAACTTTCATTTCATTAAAAAGGAATTATAGGAAAGTGAAGAAAATTCTGGAACAAAGGGCATATACAATACATATGCTCCTTTTATACTACACCTAAGAACTATCTAGAATCTAAAAAACCCTAATGATTTAATAATCCGAAAATACCCTTCTTGTTTGAATCCAAAATTGGTCAAAGTTGCTTCTTGTGATCTTGCATGGAAGCATGTGATGTTCGACAGATGTGGATGTCATCTTGACCTTTGAAAAACCCTTAGCCAACAAGAAACTAGTTTGGTTCGTTGGATCACTGGCTAGATTTTGTTTACAAGCAAAAAGATGTGCATGGGACCAATGGGGAGGGGACCACAAGCCATGTGAGGATGTATTGAGGGTGGGGTTTGGTTAAGGATACATGTAATCACCATTTTGGAAAGATTAAGGGGTCAATTTTGGGGATTAAGGGAAAACAAATTTAGGGTTCATGGGAGGTAGTAGGGTTGATTTTGATTTGGTTTAGTAAACCGGTAGCGCCATATTAGGGATTAAATAACATGTTTTCAAACTTTATTAAATAATAAAGTTGCTGGTGGTGCTTTATGACGTGGTTGATGGGTTTTGGGCCAGATTTGGGTAGTGGACTGGATATGGGTGGGTATTTAGTGGGTTTGGGTTTTGAATGGTACAATATTCACCCCTGGACGTAGCAATATTGGCAAACAAACTTCCAACAGCTTTTATTACTTTTTTCCTTTGCAAATAAGTTTGCACCTCTTGTCAGTTTTGGCACATTGATTCTTGTAACTTATCACAAGGACTCATAGTGTAATTTGACCATTCTTGAAGGGAATTTTATGACATGTCTTGAATCTTGAAGGACTTTTATTATATAATCTTGATTATTCAAGGACTAAATATGACAAGTCTTCAAAGATGAGGGACCAAACTTGTCATTTCTTCAAACTTGAGGGTCTTTTTAGAAAATTCAACACTTGGGTCAGGTTCATTGTACGGCTTTGATTCCCGTGTTCGTTTTTGCTTTGTTCTTGTGATCTTTTTGTCTTTTTCTCAATATCCATACCTAAAATACACAACAAACGAATATGGGCACATTTTATGGTATTTTATGATATATTTAACCGTTTTAAGCCCGATTTGGACGATGAGACTATGTATAAATGCAGTCTCATCATACACCCATGTTTCAATGATAATGAGATATATAATATGTCGAATCAGGAGGAAGAGTATACTGAGTCACTTGAGCCCTACATTGAGATACACGGGGACCAAATGAATAATAGTAATATTATTTCTAATGCGTTTAGTATGGACCTTGGTGGAGATCAAGTAGCCCAGCCTACAACCCTCCCTGACGAGACGCATTCTTATTATAAATAATTATTCGATAAGCTTGATAAGGACATTGATCATGCCAAGGTGGTCAACAATAAGTTTAGAGAAACTAATGCCAAACTGACCACTGAGCTTGTGGGATATAAGGAAAGAGAGAAAAGTTTTAAAATTCATCATGCTAAAATTAAGGAACTTGAACAAGCTCATGCAACATCGGTTTATCAAGAAAAATGCACGACAAAGAAATTAAATGCTTTACATTTAAGTAGTGCTAAAAAGATAAGTGATTTGAATGATTAAATCACCTCTCTTAATAAACAGCTTTCAAATGAAAAATCAATTATTTCTGATCTTAAAGAAGAAAGAAAAAAGTGGAAACATGATTTCAAAATTCGAGAATATGGGCTTTTGAGGATATTTGCAATGCTGAGGATAAGATTAGGGAATTAAACAACATGTTGATAAAACGTGGTCAATCTATGGAAACTATTAACATGCTCGCCCCCAAAGTGAGTGAGATGTATCACACCCGTTACAAATTGGCTTTAGGTTGTCCTCTTCCTCCTAATCTTGAATATATTAAGCAAGCTCGGGCCACCCAACAAAGTTTATATAATGGTAATGTGTTGCTAGATAAACATGATCCTCTTATTGTGCATGATTCGGAAGAAACCGTTGAACTTGCCGAAGAGAGTCATTTATTATTGCAAAAGCTTAACAAAGAAATCACACCGGTTTATTATCCGAAAATTAATCCTCCAACAACATTTGTTCGGTCTAGAACGAGTACTGAAATGTTTTTGATACCAAGTGAGGAAATGTCGGATGATCCTCCTAAACCGAGTGTTGCACGACGATTTCTCAACAAGGTAAAAGATAACTATGTCATTCTTAAACGTGTTGTTAATTCCAAAATTACTGGAGGAAATTTTACATCACCCATTCAAATAGAGGTTCAAAAAGTGCTTCAAACAAAATCCATCCGCTTATTAATCAAGTAGACGCTAGGATAAGCAATTTTGAAAACGCTTTTCTGAAAGAAGCAGCCAACTTTGTTGAAGATTTTAAAACCTTGGTAAAGGAGGCTGATGAATCTCTTGATAGAATTAAAGTTTTGGAAAGCGATCTTGAACGTCTCTCGAAAGCAAGTGACAGTGGTGATTGTATTGATAGTAACACCGTTGCGGTATGTACCTCTGTGTCGGATATTGAAACCCTTAATACTTCGCTTTTGGCTAGGTATATAATCTTATCGTCCGAATCCTTTCGAATTGAAAACCGATCTAAAGTGCGACTCAATCGTCTTTTGGTGAATCAAGAGAATGGTTTGGTTTGTTTATCTAATTTAAACTATTAGCAAGTAATTAAAGTGTCGCTAAGTAAATTTAAAGCTTTGACAAAATTAAACTTAAAGTTAATTTATGAAAATTCTTAAAACTTAAAGCTTGTAAAACTTGAAAACTTGAAAACTTAATCAATCGGAATAAAACAATTAATGTCCATCGGAATACACCAAACTTTCAACCATCGGAATATTAAACAAGGATCCATCGGAATGTATGATCTTACTACCCATCGGAATGTTGTGAATATATCTGTCGCAATGTGAATCCATCGGAATGATGTTGTCGAAAAATGGGCAGCACTTCGTCTTATCCAAGACCTTGATCCCGTCGGAATATGCGATCGCAATAGGCGATCGCAACCCAGATCGGAATAAGGGGGAAAATCCAACCGATCGCAAAGTAAAACCCTAATGGGTTATTGCGATCAAAAGCCAAAAGCTATCGGAATGAGTATAACGATATCGGAATGTGTAGTAAACCGTCGGAATATGTATACAAACCCTAAGATTGCGATGGATGGTAGCAGTTCCGAAATTGGTGGAAATCTAAGAAAAATGCAATAAGCACAATTGATAAGCTATTCGACTCAAACCTTAAACAACTTATTAAGCTAAAATTCGACAACTTTTCAAGATATAAAATCAAGAACTTTATGAAAAAGGCTTTTAAAATAACTAAAAACTTTGATGAAAAACCGAAAATCAATAAGCTATGACTCGAAATAAGCCAATAAGCATTACGAGCTTATGGCTTAGACGAAGTAGCTTGTGTGTAAACCAAAAAGAACAATCCTTTACTCACGAAAACATCAAATCATACGCATGAAGTATGCAATTCGGATCAAGGGTAGGATAAATCAAGAAGTGTAGAATGAGAATAAGGATTTAAAAGCTTAAAAATGGAACTTGATTAATAAAAATAAGCAATACAAGATGTTTAATCTTCAAAGATTAAAAGAGAGAATGAAATCTAGTGAGAGAAAGTTTAAGACTTTCTCTCTCTAAAAACTAGAAAGAAAACTTGAAAAATAAAAACTAGCTAACTCCCCTCCTAATGTGATTAGGAGGGTATTTATAGGGAAGTGGAAGGCATGTGTGGTGATTTCTTCTTTCTTGCTTTCTTCACGTTTTCTCGACTCGACTTTAATTCTTTGTCTTTGTCGTCTCGGGTTTGAATTTGTCTTTTAATTTTCTTCTTCTATTAGACTTTAAGTTCTTCGACTTCGTTAAACTTCCGTCTTTAGTCTTTTTCTTCGATAAATCTTCAGAATAGGCCTTGGACTTCCGTTCTTTTTGCACTCTTGATCTTTTGACTTCGTCTTTTCCCGTTTTCTTCGATAAAAGCCCGTGAAATCCCGTGTTTTCTTCCTTTTTCATATTTTGGTCCTAAAACACAATAAAAACACAAACCACGCATAATTCCGACTTTTACGACATAAATCACACGTTTTGGTCTTGTTATTATTGGAAATAAGTGGTAAAAGGATAAGTGTTTTCACACTTATTAAATCCCCTACACTTGACCATTGCAATGCCCTCATGCAATGCATTAATTTTAAGCACGGTTTACATTTCCCATCATAAATAACCTACCTTGGCCTTTATTAAATACTAAAGATGAAAAGATAGAAACAAGTAAAGAAATTAAAAACTTACATTGGTTTTGGCGGCCATGAACGTTTATCATCCTCAAGTTTCACGTTCCCCATACCAAGCTTAAAAACGAGATCATTGTTATTATAAGTTAGCAAACTATCACGAACTCATGTGGGCCAATTATTCACTTAGACTCCCTTATTCCTATGGGTATCTCTTATATTTTATTATTTGTCTTGAATGATCATGAGGATGCATTGTTTGACTTATTTCGATAGGTATTTAGTCTGAAAATAAAGTGCACGATTTAATCAATAGTTAGCTAAAGGACCGAATCTTTTAAAACTGCTTCTCGGGACCTCATAAAGTTCATATCTTGGCATAACTCGCTTCACGATTTGAGACCTTTCTCGGACCGATATTTGGCAGCGACTTCATACTTCGAATCTTCGAGAGACGTTCTTGAAATTATGGACTTCTCTTCATAATAGGAATTTCTTCACTTGAAGTTTTTGAGAGATTCTTCATCTTTGGACCACGACTTCTTCATTTTTCTCCAATCTGTATTTTGGACTTTGATATACAACGATCCGCCTCCTTCTAGGACTTGGATCTATTTATCCTCATACCTTGTTAGGGTCTTTTCGGATAGATTTCTCCATGAATTTTGGGGAGTTCTTGCTTTTCGTCGTGTGTCTCGATCCTTCATATTGATTTTCGATAAATGATTCTTCACATCACTTTTGGATCTTTAGCAACAAGATGTAGCCCTCATGTCTTGTTAGGGCCTTTTCGGACTCGCCATTCTTCGCATCCCGCTTCAATAAGTTATGCCTTGGCTATGAACTCTAATCTTTACCGAGCAACTTTTAAACGATTTGGGGCTAGAAGCTAAGTAACCTTTTAAATCGTACAACCTTATTTATTGCAGATAAATTTATTAACAAGCGGAGGGAGAATAGGCTCATAATTAACTCACATAAATTCACGAAAGAATACCGAACTTATAATTGACTCTATCATCTCTCGTTCTCCACAGTTTAAAATCTCAAGGAGTGAGATTCGTGGATGCTTAGCCTATTAAATCAAAGTTTTGGGTTTTCGAGTCGCCTATAGGATCTTTCTTAGACTTTTTCAAGTTTAGAAATCGCATTTTAAAGTTCCCTTAATAAACGACTCTCTAGGATCAATTATAGGAACTTGCGAAAAGTTCTTGTTCTTAACCCGTGAGAGTTAAGACTTTCGCGTTTTATAGCTCCCTATATAAAAGCCTAGCAAAACTTGACTTAAACACGTTAAGGATACTAGCTAGAGTAAACTTAGGCAAGTAAACTCGGGTTGAGTCAAAATGTTCACGACTAAGAAAAATCTAAAACCACTTAATTGAAAATTTATTCTAGAAATGGAAAGAAGCTAACATGATAAAGGAAAATACGACTATACAACTAGGCCAAAATAGATTAAAAATTTTGAAAAATGTCGAAAAATCAATTTTTTCGGTTAAAATGAGGGCAAATTCATGGAAAAGACCACTTACTTCGATAGAAGTCCCCCCTACACTTGAGATAAACATTGTCCTCAATGTTTAAGCATGTGGGAGTAAACTCCCCTACACTTAGGACATTGTGCACTTTGTTTAAATCTTGCTAAGGAAAGGACAACTAAAGTGAATTCAATGTGAACATATAAAATATGAAATATTGAATCACAAGAGTTTAGGATAGAACCGGGAAGATGGGAACACGGTATCACGGTTCGTCAAAAGTCATCAAGGTGGATCTTTGAAGTTTTAATCCCTGCACAGCACGAGAAACAAGACAACAAACATATGCGGGGGTCCCCCTACACTTATTATGAAAGTAGTAAAGGATAGAACACGGGTTGCCTCCCGAGAAGCGCTTGTTTTTGATTACCGAGTCATGAGCCTGACTCGACCCAATTTTAGTTCATGGGGAACGTGGTGAGGGATGGAATCATCTCCTGAGAGATGTCCTCACCAAAGTACAGCTTCAGACGCTGGCCATTCACCTTGAAATTGGGCCCATTTGGCTGAGAAAGCTCAATGGTCCCATATGGAAAGACGTTGGCGACGGTGAATGGACCAGACCAGCGGCTCTTCAACTTGCCAGAGAAGATCTTCAACCGAGAGTTAAAGAGTAAGACTTGATCACCAACGTGGAACTCTCGGTTCTTGATTTTAGCATCGTGGATAATCTTCGTCTTCTCCTTGTAGATCAGCGAGTTCTCATAAGCTTCATTCCTCAATTCAGTTAGCTCGTTGAGTTGAACCTTGCGATGATCACCGGCTTTGTTGATGTCGAAGTTAGCCCACTTCAAGGCCCAGTGCGCCTTTTGTTCCAGCTCGATGGGTAGGTGGCAGGCTTTTCCGTGCACAAGACGATAAGGTGTACAACCGATCGGGGTCTTGTAAGCAGTACGGAAAGCCCACAAAGCATCATCTAACTTATCGGCCCACGCGGCGCGATGCTCTCCCACAGTACGCTCCAAAATTCTCTTCAAGCCATGATTGGAAATTTCGGCTTGCCCATTGGTTTGGGGATGATAGGCGGTGGAAAGACGGTGATTGACACCATACTTTGCCAAGACTCGTGCAAATTGATCGTTGCAAAAATGAGTCCCGCGGTCACTGATAATAGCACGAGGAACGCCAAATCGAGCGAAAAGCTTCTTCAAAAAGTTCACAACCACCCTCGCATCATTCGTAGGAAGAGCCTTAGCTTTAACCCATTTAGAAACGTAGTCGACGGCGACGAGGATGTACTTGTTCCCTTTGGATGATGGAAATGGCCCCATAAAGTCGATGCCCCATACATCAAAGATTTCACATTCCTGTATGAAATTTTGAGGCATCTCATCCTTATGTGTGATCTTGCCTTGACGTTGGCAAGCATCACAATGCTTAACCATTTCGTGAGCGTCACGATAAATGGTGGGCCAGTAGAATCCAGAATCAAACACTTTCTTAGCGGTGTAGTTGGGACCAAAGTGACCACCGGTGGGTCCTTTGTGGCAAGCTTGGAGGATATCGAAAGCTGCTGGTCCGTCAACACATCGACGAATGATCAGATCAGCACACTGTTTGAAAAGATAAGGGTCATCCCAAAAGTAAGTCTTAACATCATTCAAGAACTTCTTCTTTTGTTGGGATGTTAACCCTTTGATGAGAATACCACCCGCTAAGTAGTTTGCAATGTCTGCAAACCACGGGGTGTCATCAAGATTGAGATTTATAGACATTAAGGTCTCAAGGGGGAAAGAGTCATTGATCTCTTTGTTCGGATGATCCCCTTGATATGGATCCTCAAGTCGACTCAGATGATCCGCGGCCAGGTTTTCGGCTCCCTTCTTGTCACGAATTTCAATGTTGAATTCTTGAAGGAGCAAAACCCAGCGAAGAAGTCTTGGCTTAGAATCGTTCTTTGTCATCAAGTACTTCAACGCGGAATGGTCCGTGTATACGATGGTGGTGGATAAAACAAGATAGGGGCGAAATTTTTCAAAAGCATGGACAACAGCTAAAAGCTCTTTTTCGGTTGTCGTATAATGCAATTGAGCCCCCGTCATTGTTTTGCTAGCGTAGTGGATTGGTTGGAAGTGTTTATTCACTCGTTGGCCCAAAACCGCACCAATAGCAAAGTCGCTAGCATCACACATCAATTCAAAAGGCAGCTCCCAATTAGGGGTAACCAAGACCGGTGCCTTAGTTAGCTTATCCTTGAGAAGATTGAAGGCTTCGAGACACTCTTTAGAAAAGATAAAAGGAGTATCCTTTTCCAAGAGGTGGGTCATCGGGCGAGCGATTTTAGAGAAATCCTGAATGAATCTACGATAGAAGCCCGCGTGACCCAGAAAACTTCTCACACCCTTCACGGTTGAAGGTGGAGGTAATTTGGCTATGACATCAACTTTAGCACGATCGACTTCAAGACCGGCTTTAGAGATTTTATGTCCTAGCACGATGCCTTCTTTGACCATAAAATGGCATTTTTCCCAATTTAGAACAAGGCGAGTGTCTTCGCACCGCTTAAGCATACGTTCCAAAGTGGCAAGGCAGGAAGAGAAGGAATCCCCGAAGACCAAGAAATCATCCATGAAGACTTCCATGGTTTGCTCAACCATGTCATGGAAGATAGCAAACATGCACCTTTGGAAAGTCACGGGGGTATTGCATAAGCCAAATGGCATTCTTTTATAAGCAAATGTGCCGTAGGGACAAGTGAATGTTGTCTTCTCTTGATCTTGGGGATCGATGGGTATTTGAAAATAACCCGAGAAACCATCAAGAAAGCAGTAATATTCATTACCTGCTAAACGTTCAAGCATTTGGTCCATAAAAGGTAGAGGGAAATGATCCTTTCTCGTGGCATCATTGAGTTTGCGGTAGTCTATACAAACTCTCCACCCAGTAACGAGACGGGTAGGAATCAACTCGTTGTTTACATTGGGCACAACGGTGATACCGCCTTTCTTAGGCACACAATGGACTGGACTAACCCATGGTGAATCCGAAATAGGGTAAATCATACCCGCATCAAGAAGTTTGATAACCTCTTTTTTGATGACTTCATGGATTTTAGGATTCACCCTTCGTTGACTTTGAATTGCGGGCTTAAAGTCGTCTTCCATGAGAATTTTATGTGTGCAAAAGTGAGGATCAATTCCACGGTTGTCGGAGATTTTCCAAGCGATAGCGCGTTTATGCTTCTTCAACACAGCGACAAGTCGGGCTTTTTCGTCTTCTTTCAGATCCTTTGCGATGATGACCGGTAGCTTCTCGTCGTCTTCCAGAAAAACATACTCAAGATGAGGAGGTAGGTCCTTCAGCTCAAGAGTAGGAGGATTCTTAATAGATGGTGAGACTAACGATGGATCATCATTAATCACCTCTTTAGGAGCAGGAGGAGACAGCGGGTCCTCATTGAGAAGTCTCTCAATAGTACGAATATCTTCATCCCAATTGGTGGATAAATTATCATACTTAATATCTAGAGGACCCAAGCTAGCTTCGAAATCATCCAAGTCACTTTCTCCAAAAGGAGTCAATGCTGGAGCAATTGAGGCAACGGTTTCAACATTGGGTAGAGAAGAGAGAGTACTTTTGCAAGCATCATGAAAATGTTCTTCACAAGCCTCATCGAGAACATCAATAGCATTAACACTCTCATATGAATAAGGTTGCTTAGAAATCTTATCCATGTTGAAGATAATTTTGTCGTCACCAACTCTCATGATTATTTCGCCTGCGGCTACATCAATAAGAGTGCGACCGGTCCTCAGGAATGGACGTCCAACGATTAAGGGAACACGGGGATCCATCTCGTAGTCAACGACGACAAAATCCGTCGGGAAGGTGAATTTATCAACGCCAACAAAGACATCTTCGGCTATCCCCACTGGATAAGCAACCGTACGGTTGGCTAATTCCAAAGTCATTTTGGTAGGGACTAGCTCGGGGAGAGATAATTGCTTCCAAACACTTAAAGGCATTAAGTTTATACTGGCACCTAGATCGGCTAGGGCCATGCAATTCTCTACTCCCGGGAAGTTGCACGGAATCAAGAAGCGACCCGGATCACCAAGTTTGGTGGGCAATTGCCTTAAGAGCACTGCGGAGCAATTCTCATTAAGTTGGGTCTGAGCGATGTCAAGAAGCTTTTCCTTATCACTTAGAAGATCTTTAAACATCTTAGCGTATTTGGGCATGTGAGCGAGAGCCTCGGCAAAGGAGATGTTAAAATTCAATTGTTTAAACATTTTTAGAAAGTTTGAAACCTGAATATCATCCTTTCTCTTTTGCTTCTCTTTCCTCAACCTTGAGGGATAAGGTATATTGGATGAAGAAGAAGGCTTTAAGGGAATAGGATCACTCACAACCACGGGTGGTGGGGAAATGGGGATAGAAGGTGAAGGAGGTGAAGAAAGTTGCTCGTTTTCCTTGTTCACAATCACGGGCGGAGGTATAGGAAGCTCGGGTTCCATATAACCTTTTCCACTACGAGTGGTGATTGCTTTCATCTCCCCCCTTGGATTCGCAACGGTATTACTCGGAAGAGTACCCGAAGAAGAGGGTTGATTACTTTGGATGAGCGAACCAATCATATCACGAAGATGAACAGCTTGATTATTAAAAGAGTTTTGCATGTTTGCATTAATGTCATTGCTGTGTTTGGCCATATCATTCCTTAGCTCAGCTCGAATATCGCTCCCTTGTTTCACCATGTCATTCTTTAAGTTGACAAATTGACTCTGAAGATTCGTCACCATCTCACGATTAGTCTTCATGAACGTCTCGACGTCTTGGTTTACGGCCATCGGTTGATTGAGAGGTGGAGCTTGGTAGGCTTGAGAATTTCCTTGAGTTGGGTATGGGTGTCTTTGGGATTGATATTGATTTTGAGCACGAGGTTGGGATTGGTTGTTTCGGTTATAGCTTTGTTGTTGGTTTTGGTTTGCAGGAGGGAAACCGGGAGGAGCAAGATAATTGTTTGAACGATAACTTAGCAAGCCACGGTCTCCTTGAGGGCGGGCTTGATAGCCTCCCGTGGGATAAGTACCGTATGCTGCGTTAACGTCTTCAGAATAATTGCCGTGAGTAGAAGGACACTCATTGTAGGAATGAGGACCACCACATGTGTCACAAGAAATAGCAACGGCTTTAGCTTGTTGAGTTTGGTTAGAAGTCAAAATTTGGAGACTTTTGTTAATATCAAGAATAGCACGTTCCAAAACAGACGAGTTGGTGGTGGAAGAAGTAGATGAAACATTGACTCTCTGATTAGATCTTGAGGATGCGGAAGAATCCCAATTCTTGTGGTGAGTAGTCATGTTTTCAATCAACTCTCGACACTCTTCCGGTCTCCTTTTCATAAAAGTACCACCGGCGGCGGCATTGATCGTGTCACGATCACGAAAGGTGAGACCATTGTAGAAGGTGTCAATGAGAGTGACGGGGAGCATATTGTGATTAGGACAGCGGTCGATCAAATCATTGTAGCGTTCCCAAGCATCGAAGAGCGATTCATCATTCTCTTGCATAAATCCACTGATTTGGTTACGAAGGCTAGTGACCATGGATGGGGGAAAGTAGCGCGATAAAAAGCGTTGAGTCATGTCGTTCCACGTATGAATAGAATTCTTAGGAAGACGGTCAAACCATTTTTCGGCATGGTGAGAAAGCGAGTGGGGAAAGAGTTGAAGGCGAAGGTCATCCATAGAAACACCGGAGCACTTCATGCTTTGGGTCATGGTAATGAATTTGTCGAGGTGTTTGTTGGCATCATCATCCGGAATTCCACGAAATGGGTTCGTTTGCACTTGTTGGATCATGTGATGCTTCAACGAAAACTCCTGAGCCGTGACGTGCATTGGCGCAATCGGGCATCCGCGTCCGTTCATGGTGGGTTGACACAATTCCTCCATGGTTCGTAAATCAGGCAGGAGGACATTGTTGTTGTTGTTGTTGTTATTATTCAAATTGTGTTGAGGTGGGTGATTATTGTTGTTATTAACACCAGCCATATCTAAATCTTCACGAGTCGGGCTCAGAATAGTTCGAAGATCTAGTACGCATACACCTGCAGAAGAAAAATATACACAAAGAATATCTATGTAATCTTTTTGGTGCAAACTTTTGGAAAAGACTTGCTTTTTATGATTTTTCAATGTTTTTGTATTTTTGAAAAGTTTTATATATTTTTTATGGATTTTTGAAAATTTTTTAAAGCAAGGAAAATAACGTTCAAAGAACGGATCCTAAAATTCAATGCGTCTCTCACTAGAAACCGTTTATCGTAACGAAAAGAGCCGGCAGCGGCGCCATTTAATACTTCGCTTTTGGCTAGGTATATAATCTTATCGTCCGAATCCTTTCGAATTGAAAACCGATCTAAAGTGCGACTCAATCGTCTTTTGGTGAATCAAGAGAATGGTTTGGTTTGTTTATCTAATTTAAACTATTAGCAAGTAATTAAAGTGTCGCTAAGTAAATTTAAAGCTTTGACAAAATTAAACTTAAAGTTAATTTATGAAAATTCTTAAAACTTAAAGCTTGTAAAACTTGAAAACTTGAAAACTTAATCAATCGGAATAAAACAATTAATGTCCATCGGAATACACCAAACTTTCAACCATCGGAATATTAAACAAGGATCCATCGGAATGTATGATCTTACTACCCATCGGAATGTTGTGAATATATCTGTCGCAATGTGAATCCATCGGAATGATGTTGTCGAAAAATGGGCAGCACTTCATCTTATCCAAGACCTTGATCCCGTCGGAATATGCGATCGCAATAGGCGATCGCAACCCAGATCGGAATAAGGGGGAAAATCCAACCGATCGCAAAGTAAAACCCTAATGGGTTATTGCGATCAAAAGCCAAAAGCTATCGGAATGAGTATAACGATATCGGAATGTGTAGTAAACCGTCGGAATATGTATACAAACCCTAAGATTGCGATGGATGGTAGCAGTTCTGAAATTGGTGGAAATCTAAGAAAAATGCAATAAGCACAATTGATAAGCTATTCGACTCAAACCTTAAACAACTTATTAAGCTAAAATTCGACAACTTTTCAAGATATAAAATCAAGAACTTTATGAAAAAGGCTTTTAAAATAACTAAAAACTTTGATGAAAAACCAAAAATCAATAAGCTATGACTCGAAATAAGCCAATAAGCATTACGAGCTTATGGCTTAGACAAAGTAGCTTGTGTGTAAACCAAAAAGAACAATCCTTTACTCACGAAAACATCAAATCATACGCATGAAGTATGCAATTCGGATCAAGGGTAGGATAAATCAAGAAGTGTAGAATGAGAATAAGGATTTAAAAGCTTAAAAATGGAACTTGATTAATAAAAATAAGCAATACAAGATGTTTAATCTTCAAAGATTAAAAGAGAGAATGAAATCTAGTGAGAGAAAGTTTAAGACTTTCTCTCTCTAAAAACTAGAAAGAAAACTTGAAAAATAAAAACTAGCTAACTCCCCTCCTAATGTGATTAGGAGGGTATTTATAGGGAAGTGGAAGGCATGTGTGGTGCTTTCTTCTTTCTTGCTTTCTTCACGTTTTCTCGACTCGACTTTAATTCTTTGTCTTTGTCGTCTCGGGATTTGAATTTGTCTTTTAATTTTCTTCTTCTATTAGACTTTAAGTTCTTCGACTTCGTTAAACTTCCGTCTTTAGTCTTTTTCTTCGATAAATCTTTAGAATAGGCCTTGGACTTCCGTTCTTTTTGCACTCTTGATCTTTTGACTTCGTCTTTTCCCGTTTTCTTCGATAAAAGCCCGTGAAATCCCGTGTTTTCTTCCTTTTTCATATTTTGGTCCTAAAACACAATAAAAACACAAACCACGCATAATTCCGACTTTTACGACATAAATCACACGTTTTGGTCTTGTTATTATTGGAAATAAGTGGTAAAAGGATAAGTGTTTTCACACTTATTAACCCTCCAAAATGAGCTTGACCGTACGAAAGAGAAAATAGAATCTTATGTCATTAAAAAGGATAACAAATTCACCGATCTTTGGAATAAATATGTCAAAAAATGTGATGAATGTAAAGATGACAAACTTTCTTATGATAAAGCTTACAATGAAATGCAACAAACAATTGAATGGTTGCAAGCTCAGTTAGGAGGTGAACATCGTGAAATTGAGCTTTCAACTAACGTTAATCAAAAGGAGGTTACAATTCTTCAACACATATGTGATTTCCTTCAAAAACATTGTCAGTCACTTGAACTTGTTGTTCAAAACAAATTTGAAAATTCCCAACTGATTGTAATTTGCAAGAAAAACTCTCTGAATAATTCCGAGAATTGAACGAAAAGAGAATGGAAATTACTGATTTGAAAGCTCAGTTGCAAGACAAAGACATAGCAATAAGTGAGTTGAAGAAACTCGTTGGAAAGATGGGTGCGAAAACGATGGAAACAAATGTTGTGAAACCTGTTGTTCAACAACCCAATGCATACAAGGAACCAAAGCCATCTATCTTGGGAAAATTGACACCTTTCTCAAATTCTTCTCATGTACAATCTAGGTTACCTCCTAAGACTGATGTGCAACCAAGTTTTCCAAAACCAACCATTTCACCATATGTTCCTCCATTTAGAAAACCCACTTTTGCTAAACACAACCATGTGAATGCACCTAACACTACTCCTAAGAGTACTCTTAGGCGTGTGACTCTTACGTCCACAAAGGAATCTAAAGGTTCAAATGATGTAATTCACACCAACAACCTAAAGGATGCTACGCAAAAAAGGAATGTTAAGAACGTAAACACTGTGTATCCAAAACCTAGTACACCAACAACCGCTAGAGTTCAACACACTTCTAATGGTAATCAACCAAACCCTAGGATCCCTTACCAGCAACCTAGGAATTGGCAACCATCAATGAGTAATCGTGTTCCGAACACTGCGACTTAACGATCAACAAAACCTAGGTACACAAGGACTTTTGTAAATTCCGAATTCCCCGTATGCCCCACGTGCAAAACGGACATTCACTATAGAAATCATGACCATTGCATTATACAATACCTCTATGAGGTTAAATCTCGTGCCTTTGCACGGAGAACGAATACAGTATCCCATAAGACAACAAGGAGATACAAACCCGTCGCAAAGAAAAGCAATGATAATCAATCTGCAAGGCGGATTAATATAGGACATAGTGTCTCTCCAAAGAAGTCTTCCGATGTGCAAGAGAACACTACTCCTAGATCTAGTCTTTAGTGGAAACCAACGGGTAAGATCTTCAAGGAAGTTGGTCTCAAATGGATTCCCATCAAGAAGAGTGTGGAAACCTACTCCAGCACTAATGCGAGTGTTCTGAATGTATAAAATGAATTTGTTACTCCAAACACTAGTTGTGCAAACTCTTCTTCTGTCATTGCAGGTACTTTAGCGGATTCTGAACCCACTTCTTCATCAAAGGGTTCCAATTCTGTACATTCGACATCACCTTCTTCTGTTGTGCAAAAGTCTATTTTGGATTATTTTCGAAAAACTTGAGAAAATACAAAAATAAAATAAAATTAAGTATCAATAGAGAAACAAAATAAAAAATGAAAAAATCTTTCAAAATACCAAAAATATTCTTCTTCGACATGTCTCTCAGCATCGATAATATGGACGTACTTAGAAATGTCGCTCAATAATGACACGGGTATGTACATAAAGTTCGAATGGGAGTTTCAAATGTTTTCTAAACATGTCATTTCTATTTTTCTTCAAATGATTTGCAATTATTTCAGATTGTGACTCGTGCCTCAAAGAAAGGAAAGTTGATCACGGATGATAACTTATCCTTAACAACGTGAAATTAATGTTTCTCGATCATGATCTTTTACAAAATATTCAAAATTCTAAAGCTCATGAACAATGGCTCACAGTCATATTTCAGACTGTGACCCGGACTTCAAATAAAGGTAAGTTAATCATGGATGATAACTTATCCTCAACAACGAGAAATTAACTTTTCTCGGTCATGAGCTTTTATAAAATATTTAAAATTTTAAAGTTCATGTACAATGGCTTAATAGTCATATGTCAGACTATAACCCGGTCCCCAGAAGAAAGGAAAGTCTATGACTTATCCTCAACAACGAGAAATTAATTTTTTTCGGTCATGGGCTTATATTAAAACATTCAAAGTTTTAAGCTCATGAACACAAGGAAAATGTCCATTTTTGCACATTCTTCCTCAACAACGTGAAATTAAGTTTTCTCGGTTTTGAGCACAATTTCTCAAGATATTTTCAAAAGATATATTCAAATTCTATCAAAATTGTGTGCTCGTATACTCTCCTAATTTCCAACAGAATGTCTTTCCGAGGGGGAGTATCAAAATTCTCATAACATATAGTTCCAAATTTTCATGAAACATTATTCTCTCGATGTTACATCACTAGTATATCAAAATTTTCACAAACACATACAATTTTTGAGGGGGAGAATAGTGATAAAATGTGATAAAAATGTTTCATTCTTGGATAAGATCTTTGATATAAGGGCTTTCTCGTCCTAATATGTGCAAACACTTTTCATTTTATGATGCACATATGTAGGGGGACCATTTTTGGTGATATAGAAAACTATCAAGGTGTAAACATCGATTTCATCAACACCTTGATTGCTTTTTCAATTGTTTTCTTGTTACGATATCTATACCATTCAACACATCTATTCACGACGATATTGGTGTCAAAAGGTGGTTAGGTATTCGTCCTATGATCCAACCAGAACTAGAGGGATCTTCCCAGGTACATTCCATTAGAACATAGAAGTGCTTAGGAAAGATGGAGTAGTTGAGTGTACGGAGAAATGCCGACTAATGACTTAAGCTAGCACTGGAACAATCACAACAAGGGGCTAGTAATGACGTCTTGGTAAGCATTGAAGGGGTTGAAGAATGAAAAATAAATGTAAGGATAAAAGGGTGTAAAGAAAGCAGCCCTCCATACAACTTAGGCAGAAACCGGGTTAACACATCTACTATCAGAATCACTTAGATGATTTCTGGTATTGAAGACACATCATCATGGATGCAATGCACAACCCTTCCCATCCTACTCAAGTTTCTCTCAAAAGAATTTTGTTTTATTGTCACGGAGTGCAACTCATTTCTATCAACTTTCTCACTCCGAGATAGTAGATATTAAAAAGGTGGCAGTCTGCTCTAGCCTCCAATCACCAAATAAACATGCACTTATAGAGTCTAGAGCCAACGAGATTTTATTCCATATATCAATTGTTGTTCATCATTAGGACACAAGCGATAATTTACAGAGTCCTACGCTCTATCATTGTGATATTGCCAGAACATTCAGAGTGATACTCTTTAATATTCACAGTGATGAATGCAAATCCTTCTAGTGTTAACATCAAACAACACTGTGGTAGGTCATACGTAAGATTCACTTTGAATTGAGCATATGTTAACTGGAAAGCAACAGTGGTTTGTTCCTTAATTGATTCAAACTCGTTCCAGTTATCGACGCAATATCTTTATAATCTTGCCAGAACATTCAGAGTAATACTCATTAGTATTTACAGTGACGAACGGAAATCCTTCTAGTGTCATCATCAAACAGCACTGCGATAGGTAACTTGTGAGATTCTATATGAGGTCAAACTTGTGTCAACTGGAAAGCAACAATGGTTTAATTCTTAATTGATTCAAACTTGTTCTAGGAAATGAATTGACGACTTAATCAGCAGAATGGAACCGCATGATTCACTTTTTACTATGAATTATCTTTCGAGGTGTTCAAGTATTGAGAACGGTTACCACAGCCGGAAACCCTGTCAAGGAAGTTCTTTGAACTTACCTAATCACAGGTACAGTACTTGTACTGTATAACGGGAAACCGGAGGAATGCAAATGGTGGCGTAACCTCAAGAATCGTGATTCAAGACCACATACTCAAGTAAATGAAGAAAGCTCAAGAACATCTAAAGACAAAGACTTTCGCTACTCTGATCATCAAGGGAGATTGTTAACAAGCTTTCAAGACAAGGAAAAGTATGCGTATGTGGGGAAAGACACAAGAACACAAGTTGGCAAAGTTTCAAGATCAAGTCAAGGCAAAGATCAAAGATCCAAGATCACAAGTCATGAAAGGAACTATGAAGGAACTCTCAAGACAACGAGCTTCAAAGTCTGCAACAACAAAGAAGTGAAGTCACATATTACATGACCACCCCTTAGGGGGAGATTGTTAGCCGTATTTAAAGTGATGGTCATATAATATACCGTTGCGAAGTTCGTGAAAAATGATATTCAACGGTGTCGAGAGTTCTATGTTAATGTTATGTATGTAACGGGAATTAGTCCCTAACACACAAATAAGGAATGCCTCATACTCATGTACGCTTTAGTATAAAAGACAAATTCCTCCTTATTTGTGTGTGTGCTTTTCCATCTTATTGTTTTAGAGAGAGAAAGTCTTTGTTCTTTCTCTCACTAGGAAAAACACACATTGTATCTTTCTTCTTTTCTTCTCTATAATCTAATCCTTCTTTCTTTGTTTCAATCTTTCTTCTTCATCTTTAATCTTGATTATTTCGTGTATCATCTTCATCAACATCATCTAATAGCGTCACATATCTAGAGTTACAAATCTGTCCTTGTTTTTCGTGTGTACAAGTCCTATAAGATGTGCCTCATCCTAGATCGTGGGATGGTTGGTGTGTGACGTGAAATAATCAAAATGCCTCACCGCTCTTTTTTGTATTTTTAACTTGAAATAATCCTTTTAATGTCAGTCTTTGATTGATTTTAGATGGACGGATTATATCATTCTCCCAATAAACCGATACCCAAGAAAGAGAGTATCAAATATAACCCTCCACCTTCAAATCACGTCTTTAAAACACCTAGAATTTCTTGTTAGGTACTAAAGCGCGAGGCTTAGCCACGATGCTACGTCACGTCTCACGTAAAACCGTAACAAAGTCGGTTAAAAACACATGACAACTACAATAAAATTAACATTTTGGTTAAGATTAAATTTTATTTAGATATCAAATTTTATATAAATATGAAGGACTTAATATTCAATCTCAATTTTAATCGAATAAATCAAATTAAGCTAAAAACTCATTTTACACTTTTGTTTTAAAATTTAATATTTTTTATACAGTTAATTGGTATAAAAAAAAGGCGTAAAAAAATTAAGATATATTTATTGAAACTAAATTTTTTTTAATGCTTTTGTCATTTCTTTTGTTGAAACTTGAAACTTATGAATAAATATTCTTGTAAAATCATACGTGATATTATATGTGATTTAGAGAGTGATGAGGATAAATTCCTTGTATCTAACAAAGAAAGTGGTATCCGAAATAAATTTTGTTAGCCTGTAATTGTTTTGGGAGTTTTGGAACGATTTTGATGCAAATGAATCACCAGATCCAATTATTATTGATTGATTAACAAGGTTAGTATATATATATATATATATATATATATATATATATATATATATATATATATATATATATATATATATATATATATATATATATATATATATATTCTATTTATAGTTTCATGTTTAATTCATTTTCATACTGTTTATTTGATACGAGGATAAGGTTTTTCATATGGGGATACCATTGTTAGTTTAAAGTCGAAATTATCGCCTGATTAGGAACTAGTTTATGTATTTTCTCTATTTTACATATGTTCGTTACATCCTTTTAGATAGACAATAAATGATTACTTGAATGCATTTTTTCTCTTTCTAAGCGTGTTAAGTTAGATCAGTTCACTTATCGGAAAATTAGATTTGGTTAGTGTCATCTGTATGCAGGATTCAAGGTGAAAATATTAGGTATGCACATGATCTCTCGAATTATATGTTGATGTAGAATCTTGCCAAAATAGTTAAGTGGACTTTTGTGAAATCCATATGAAAATTGTTAGATTATATATAGTAAGTGTTTATCTTTCTGTTATCGTGTGCTTGAATCAATATATGGAACTTGTTAATCTCAGACACTTTAGTTAACCATCCGTACATTTGGCTAATGATCGTATGCAAGTCATACTTTATTTTAACATAGAATAATCCCATGCAGATCAAATCTACTCAAGTGCATGCTGTAGAGAAGTAAGCTATCTCATTGTATACATCTTGAGAGTGATTAATGGCTGGCAATGGCCTGCCAAACATAGGTCGTGTGAAGCTCACAGACCTGATACCTTCTGAAGGACTTCCTTCCGACACATACAAACTATCTGTCGCTACTTTGTCACAATCACTTGCTCAGTATTCTGCCGCCATCATCCAGTTCCCTGCATGTGATGGTGCTCTCATGAGGTGCTGTCTGGAATCTGCTCGACCATACTTTAATCAGAAAAACCCATATCCATCTGCAGATATGATTCATATTAATGACTCTCGTGAATGGTGCAAAACCTCTGGATACTCTGCAGATCCCCAACTTTGGCATGAAACTTATGACTACAGACCGGGACTAACTTTCACCGAACCAAACACTGACAGTGAACTCCCGCCTGTTGGGTTGGGTGATATATTTATGCTACTCGGTAAAGCATCCCGTGATATACTCGATGCAATAAGTTTTTATTTGAATCTCCGGGGTTCTGCCTTCACTGAAATACTTGATAGTGTTCCGTTAAGAAATAGGGAAATATCATCTTCAGTATTGTCAGTTGGTTGTCACGTGAGGCCTACTTTTCAAGGAGCTCAACACCACAACTTAACAACCCAAGAAGATGGACAGTTACTTATGTTTTCAGATCATGAGCATCAAGTTGACAAAAGCCTTATATCTATAATTAAATCAGATAAAGCGGGTCTTCACATAAGAGATTTTAATGGTCGCTGGGTGCTTGTGGATGGTGATCTTGGTCCGCAAGAAGCACTTGTATACCCTGGACTTGCTTTATACCATGCTACCGCTGGCTATGTCAGCCCTGCATTGCATAGAACCGATATCAATAGTTTGCATGGCAACATGTATGGGCGGTGTTCTCTTTCTTTTAAACTCATGCCTAAGTCCATGACCAGTCTTAATTGTTCGGAGATGAGAGCCGCTGGTCATGGTATTGAAGCGCAGTTCCAGCTTCCGGTATCAGTTGATGACTTTATGCAGAGATCACACCCTTTAGATCAACTCTTCAACAGAAATAGTTTCCCAACCTTCAGTTTTCCTACAGCTCAAGAAGGTCAGTGCTTTTTGTAGCATTGATGTATGATGTATCATGTCATCTCAGATGGGTCAAATAGAAAGTTGTAGCTAAATTGAAAAAGTGTCAAAAGGGCGTGTATACAAAATGCTGGATCATTTTAGTATAAAATTTAGACTATTTTTGTAACAATAGAGTTTGCATAACCCTACATAACGGCTTAACTATACGTAAAAACTTAAGAGCTGGACAAAACAATGTTTATTGGGTAAAGGGTCAACCAAACAGACCTTTTAGACCCATCACCCAACTCGCCCGACGTGGACTTTTCCCCGAACCAGACCTTGTTACCAGATACAACAAAGCTGTCTAATATCATTTGGAGGTCAAAAGCTCTTTCTTATATTTCTCCTCTCTTGTATGCGTTTCCACAAATAATGCTGCAATTTAGAACTATTGTTCTGCACTCCGGAAATATTTTGAACGCTCTCTTTTCTTTGTGTTGTTACTCATAAAGTTGAATTTTATGTTTATGATATCTTTCTCTGTACCAGTAGTTCTTAGTAAGAAGTTTCTTACAAACAGGTCCTTAGCCGATGCTCTGCTAATACAGGATCTATGAAACCATTGATGAAGAGGAAGAAGAACACTTCTAGGTTAAAACCGTTGCCTCCTTCTAAGAGGTTGAGGCTTGAAGCACAAAGAGTCCTTAAGGAGAGGGTTCAAGACATAGCTGATAAAAAAGGCATCAAGCTTAGATTCTGCACCTTGAAAGAGTGTGAGAGTCACATTCACACACTTGACAGTCCATGCAGTAACATTCGATCCGAGATTGGGTGGCCCCCAGGAGTGCCTTTTGTTCACCCCCATGACCTACCCAACAAGGCAAAGATTGGATTTCTTGAAACTTATGAACCTGGTTGGACGGCCAACCATGATATGGAGCTCGGTCTAATTGAAACTGGATAGTCAAGTAAACATGCTGATAACTGTAACACTCTTCACTTTTCTGTGCTATTTTATGTCTTTATATAAGCATTTCTCTTCATTATTACCAATATGGTCTTAAACCGGTTGCTTTTCCCTGTTAACCAGGAGTACGTGGCTTTTTTTCAGGAGTGGCACATTGTTTCAAGATTTAGCTTCCCCATAATCAGTCTGCTGTAACATGCTCTCTCCATCTGTTAACTGGACAGTTTACCGCTTACACCTTTAAAGTCAAATGATCATAGCACATCATCGCCATGACTAAGATCAGATTACCCGTGCTGCTTTTGTTTATAAGCGGGAGGTCTGAGATTGACTGTGTGTTGCTGGGTGGGAGATAGGTGGAGGGGCAAGCCCTGTTGTAATTTGGACTAGAAACTGTCCCGGTTCTGAAGATTGAAATCAAGGTGCATGTATGTACTTTAAAATAAATTGCAATGCTATGGATTTCCCTTTTCTTAGTTAAGCCACATTTTCGCTTCGTCTTAGGTGCCATGTAGGACTTGTCATTGGTCTCTTTGCTTCTTAAGTAAATACTAACATGTTAGCTAATTGGTCATACCAACAAAATGATATGAACCGGATCGATTATAGAGATAAAAGGATAGATAGGCTATAATAATGGGATAACCCGACCCCCCGATGGCTTATATTAGTGAGATAAACCGACTCCCCAATTAACTAAGAAAACAATAAACCAAAATAAAACATAATCATATTTCTCTGCCGTAACATTACAGACCTATATCTCTATATATAATAGAAGATAAACTTTTTCATCAAGAAATAATAAAAGGAAAGTAAATAAGCTAATAAAATAAATAATAGTTGTTGTCTCTGCCAGGATCATATCATTACTCCGCCCCGCAAAAACACCTTGTGTTGTTCCAAAATTTTGCCTCGCGTGATTCCGGGATCCCAAGTTCTTCGTTTTATCCCCTTTGTGCGCTTCAAGAACAAGCAGCAGTGTTGGTCTATGTTTTTGAATTTTCTTGTGCAGACTTGTAACTCTTCTTGTGAATCTGAAGTTTCAAAGCCAGGACCAAGTGAGATACCTAGCTTTCTAGCTTTTCTGGTTCGGACACGTGCCACCACAAACTTATTCCAAAACACCCTTGCGTTGATCTTCCTGTTAGGAATTCGTTGATTTAGTTGGACCCTTGAAGAATCGACTTGTCCCTCCTTATTAATCTCTTCCTTCACTGATTTTATCGATCCTTGAATCTTCTCAATCCGCAATGAGCAATCTTGACGCGCCTGTCTTATAGATTCTGTTAGTGTAGAATGGTGCAACAAGAACGTGGACCGTAACTCTTTCATCATCTTCATGACCTCAATTAACCCTTCTTCCAAACTCTTTGATTCCATTACAGCAACTTTTTTTTAATGAACAGTAGCCGATGAACAACAGTAGCCGCTGAACAGTAACAGATGAACAGTTCTTTTTTTATTTTTATTTTTATTTTTATTTTTATTTTTTTTGAAACCCTAGAATCGAAACAGCTCTGATACCAATTGATATGAACCGGATCGATTGTAGAGATAAAAGGATAGATAGGCTATAATAATGGGATAACCCGACCCCCCGATGGCTTATATTAGTGAGATAAACCGACTCCCCAATTAACTAAGAAAACAATAAACCAAAATAAAACATAATCATATTTCTCTGCCGTAACATTACAGACCTATATCTCTATATATAATAGAAGATAAACTTTTTCATCAAGAAATAATAAAAGGAAAGTAAATAAGCTAATAAAATAAATAATAGTTGTTGTCTCTGCCAGGATCGTATCACAAAACCATAGTTTAACTGGATTCCAAGATTTGTTATAAATTAAACTGATATGAATCATATTATTATTCTAGTATTTATCTAGTTTAAGATAAGTATTAATATTATTTTATTAATATTAGGTTGGGTAACTCTTTTAACTTATCCTACAAGTATTAGGACTATGTTATCTTTTATTATAAATAGGACATGATGTAACTATGAATTACTATTTTGTTTATCAATATCGGGGGTTGGTTTATAAACCATTTGGAGGGTTGGTTTATCTCATCAAATTAGACCACTTATCTTATTTGTTATTTTAATCTCTTTCATCGATCTGGTTCATATCATATACAGCCCAAGCTGGGAATAGCTACCTGTGAGGCTATGATTCATTTCATCTTGCGAGTCATGTAGTAGTTGTTACTAGTGTTGTATGCTACCTGATTTCGGATTATAAATAAGCCGTTATTCCTTGTTATGTGTGTAGCTTAAGATCTATACAGTTCACATGCTCAGTAAGATCATGCAGCCTAGTCTATCATTTCTATGGAACTCAAATCCAGGTTCGTTTGGTAATTTGAAGGGAATATCATCCCTTCACTTTTTGTTCCTCTTGATTGGCTGAGAAGCTTTTTTTGGTTCATTTTATCAACTCATCTGACCACCAAACATACAAGGGCGGCTGGCACTTCTTTTGACTTAACTCTAACTGCATACTGTAGACAGACAACACAGAGAAATAGGGCTGATCACGGACCAAAACTCAAAAATCGATTTTGTCCAGAACACCGGACCAAAATGGTCGTTCCATGTCCGGGTCGGTCCGGTTCGGTCCAGTCCTGTCAGTCAAAGCATAATTTTTTCAGTTTTGTGTAAGCCCGAACCGGACCGGACCGAAGACCGAATATGAGGAAAAGGATGGACCGAGGACCGGACTGCAATATGTTCCGTCCGGTTTGGTTTCCCGGTTCGGTCTGGTCCACCGTCTATTTTTTTTAGAACGGCACCGCACTTGAAATCCGACCCCGAGTTATACCATCCAAATGGGCAGGCCCCGGGACCCAAACCACTAGGAGAGACCCGCGAAGGGAAACCCCTAGAACTCACGGGCTTCGCACGAGGAGGAAAATCTGGACTTTCGTTGCCACTTGCGAGGCTCGAACCCAGGAACAACCCCTCTCAAGCCCCAAAAAGGAATCCGGGTGGCCAACTGCACTAAGGCAGTTGCTTGGTCCACTGTCTATTATGCTAAGCCCTACAAAGTGTCAAATTGATGCCTTTTCATAACACTGATAACGTGGCAGGCTAGTTGTAAGAAAAAGAATTTGAGTCGTTTGGCCAGAAGGGAATAGGTGGGTGTGAGTGTGGGTGATAGCCCCCCACAGCTGATGTAGCAATCCGGTAAAACAACATTATAGACCTCTTTCCCCCTCCCGTTGTGACCGATATTGGAATGAACAGTTAAGACACATAGCTTTTTGGCGATTAGGCGAAAATAAAATTAGCCTGGTCGAATTTGGATTATGCCTAAGAGCTGGAATGAACAGTACTTAAGGCATATAAGGCCCTCTTTGTTTATTAACGCTCTGTTCTCGAGTTTATTTTTAAAGGGATGGAAAGGAATAGGAAGGGAAATGATAAAGTTTTCGTGTTCTTAAGTTTTTTATAAGAAGGAAGAGCAGGGATGAGAACGGGAAAGGAATGGAAAGTATGGGCTTTCTAGACATAATTTGTTCCGTCCAAAAATGGGATGATTAGGAAGGGAAGTGTGTTATTAACATCATGGGCCTATTTAGAATTACAATTATATCCCTAGTATTCTTCACGTTCCATATATTTTGACCTAGTTTTCACAACTTCACAGCTTTTATCATTCTCTGTAACCAGCCTCTTTTTTTGTTCTATCATCAGGTAAGTTTATCCCTACATTATGTTATCTTGTTTATACAGTTGTTGACATCCACATAATTGTTTCATTCATATGTTAATTTGCTTAGCAGCATGTTTATGCGTGTTTTTGTGTTTCCTCCATATGATAATTAACTGAGTCGTGATTGCTTTTGATGTTAAAGAATAATTTTTTGTTGCGTTCTACTAGGATAAATTTGATTACCAGACCACAGATAGGTATCATAGATACAAAGGTCAATAACAGAAGCCTATGGGAATGAGGAATGACTATCGTAATCAATAAATATGTTTGGTTAATGCCTATGGGAATGAGGTTATGAAAGGATACCCATAGATCCATAGTAGTGGGTAAAGGTGACTTTCATATTTCATTCCCGTGGGTCCCGTGTATTTTACTTCTCCATATATTTATTAAAATACAAATTTCTCCACCACATATATTTGTAAATTTTAAATTTTATTAAATTATTACATACCCAACTAATACAAAAACAAACAACAATATGGATTATGATATATTCATTACCATTCCACCCTTATAACATTCCGTTACCGATAATGATTCCTCTTAGCATACCAAACTCACTATAAATCTACCTTTATCTGGTTGTTGTTTAAGTATCCTTATTTTTATGTTCATACTTTTTGTTGTTAAAGCTGCTTGCTACAGGTTCTGGTCACTTGCCTAATAGATACTACTCATATTTAACTTTTTGTGGCTTTATTTGCATACTGTGGTTCGTTACAAGTAGGGGTGTCGGAAAAGTTGACCCGACCCGACCCCGAACCCGAATAATCACATTCGGGTCGGGTCACTCGGGTCCAAAAGCGTATTCGGGTCAATTCGGGTTGACCCGAATTGACCCGAGTTCTAATTAGGCTCGGGTTCGGGTTATATATTTTTTACCCTTGACCCGACTTGACCCGAACCCGACTTACCCGACTTGACCCGACTAAAATTACACTTTTTACATTATATTAGTACTTAGTTAAGCCACTAATTACACTTTTTCCTTAAACTCGGGTTGACCCAAACCCGAGTTGACCCGACCCGACTTGACCCGACCCGAATTGACCCGAACCCGAGTGACCCGAGTTCTAATTAGGCTCGGGTTCGGGTTATATATTTTTTTACCCTTGACCCGACTTGACCCGACCCGAGTTAACCCGAACCCGACCGGGTCAACCCGAATGACACCCCTAGTTACAAGTACCTTAATAGGTACTATATTTAACTTTTGGTGGCTTTATTTGCATACAACTTCGTTACAAGTAACTTTTGGTGGCTTTATTTTCATACTGTGGGTAAGGCTATTGCACTTTTTGAGCTGCAATTTCGAACAATTATACATGCTAAATCACCAAGTCGACCATAAAAAATTTGAGATGTTTGTAGCGATGATGACCACTTTCTGCTTTCCTTTTACGTTTCATGCCTGGACTTCTGAGTGTGAAAAATGTGTTATTTTTAGTTTAAAAAAATATAGGATAATTTGGGGATAATTTAGTAATTATATGAGGTTTCTTTTCCTTTCCTTCCAACTATAAATATAAACTAAAGAACATGAATGATTACATTTTCCTTTCTTCTTGTATGATCCATTCCTATCTTTTTCCATTCTTTTAAAAATAAACTCGAGAACAGAGCGTAAGATACCATGAATCTAGGCCGTAAATGTCATCTAAATGAAAGAATGTTGTTTGTCTTTTCGTAAATAAACGTGTAAATGATATAAATATAAAGCAGTTTTCATTCTTACGGTACATAAACGTTCATACACAATCAATAAAACAATCGAGTTATAAAACTAACACGACTTATCAACGTGTCGCAATTTGATTTCATAAACTAGTCGTATACTGATGTTCTACACCCCAACGAGCTTTTTCATCATCTTCTAAACCAAACCCACTGTCGATATTTCCCTTCCTAATCAACAATTTAACATTACAGTTGCACCACTAATCTGTTAACATTAAATGTCCTTACATGGAAAAACATATAGTGATCAATCAAGTGACAAAAAGCTTTTATTATGTAACACTTGAAAAGTTCTCTTTTAATCTAGAAATGATATTCTTAAATTACACAAATGATAGAAGAAATCTGCATACTCTACATCTCTCTCATTACAATAAATCAAACAGCTCAAACAAACCTAACCAAAACAAATCCGCATTATAAAGTCATGTTAACTGTTAAAGAAACCACGACCAGCATGCTTAAGCAGTTCCTCGCTGGCATCCTACCCATCAAAATCAATCGTCATAATCATACAATCCTCTTCTGCATACGGTACTAGTTTTTTTGTTTGGCATTTTTGTTACCTGTAGTTCCATCATCCGGTGAGGCCACTAACCCTCTAAACAAGCAATTACCATCTTCATCTCATGAGGCGTAACCAGCTATGGGTGTCCTACAGGATCCATCTAGTGTCAACAGAAACGACCTCTCACATTAAACCGCGAATCTTGTCTCTTCATGATTAAGCTTTGCTATGCAATTAGCCTGCAAAGCGGAATGACATTTCACCTGAGTATTTGAAGATCCAGGTAAAATAAGCTGTAATAATCAACATACGTATTAGTTGAGTTGGATCAAATGAGTGAGTTTGTTTTATGTTTACTAACATTCTTAATCATGTATCATCACAAAAGCGTGAAAAAGGATTGTTTTGCGTTTGGAAACATAAGTGTGGGTTAATGGGTCCAAACGGGTAATTTTTAGTGCAGGTCATAACAGGTGGGGTTTGAATGGGTCGACACGAAAAACTTTGTGCCATTAAAATAAAAGTATGTTAAATACAAATAAGAAACATATTATTAAGATAAAAACACTTATTTAGGGAATTTTAATCCATTTACGTTTGAGCTTATTACTTTATTTTGCCAATATGATCCGTTAAAAATAAACTTTTACCATAAGTGTGGGTTAATGGGTCCAAACGGGCAACTTTTAGTGCATGTCGTGAGGTCTGAGAGGGTCGACACGAAAAACTTTGTGCCATTAAAATAAAAGTATGTTAAATACAAATAAGAAACATATTATTAAGATAAAAACACTTATTTAGGGAATTTTAATCCATTTACATTTGTGCTTATTACTTTATTTTGCCAATATGATCCGTTAAAGATAAACTTTTACTATAAGCGTGGGTTAATGGTTCCAAACGGGCAACTTTTAGTGCATGTCGTGAGGTCTGAGAGGGTCGACACGAAAAACTTTGTACCATTAAAATAAAAGTATGTTAAATACAAATAAGAAACATATTATTAAAGATAAAATCACTTATTTAAGGAATTTTAATCCATTTACGTTTGAGCTTATTGCTTTATTTTGCCAATATGATCCGTTAAAGATAAACTTTTACCATAAGTGTGGGTTAATGGGTCCAAACGGGCAACTTTTAGTGCACGTAGTGGGATCTGAGAGGGTCGACACGAAAAACTTTGTGCCAAAAATAAAAATATGCTAAATACAAATAAGAATAAGATAAAAACATTTATTTAGGGAATTTTAATCCATTTATGTTTGTGCTTGTTGCTTTATTTTGCCAATATGATCCGTTAAAGATAAACTTTTACCTGAATCGATCCATCAATAAGTAAATTGGTCAAAGTTACCTCATCCATTGGACGGAGTCGAAGTGGATAACAAAAGCGAATATGAATAAAATGATTTGATGAATAGAATACAACAGCATACCATTATATCATCGTCACTTCGACAAGCTATTCCAACTGCACCTTGTGCAACAGCCGGAAGCATGTCATCAAATCATCAATTGCACCTTGAGTCCATCCAAAGCTAATAATGCTGCATTGGCATTCCCTTCTTTAAGTTTCTTTAACCTCTGCACAGCAGTGCACGTTGCCTCGAAAGTTATATTGTACCAACAACGAGGATGTTTGTAGAGTACTAGTTGAGACTTCCTTTTTAGTGACGCAGTACCAACAACGTTTCCAGCTGGAAGATCAATCAGCTATTGAACTTGCACTCAACCAGATAAATGCATCGCAGACATCCTCACGTGGGAGATAGCAAGGTAAGATTGTGTTATGTGTCTAAGTTACGTAGGGGTCTTAAATGTCATTTGCATAAGTTCAAGGTCTATTACGTAATTTTCTATCTTAAACATCCTTATAAACAATTGAAGTAGCAGATAATAGGAATGAATGAAATTATAAAACTTCTTGTCTTCTCTGATTCTCTTTGTCACTCATTTGAGTGTTCATATCAAACTTACTGATCCTCATCGAAAGCTATTCTATGTCCCTAGCTTTCCTTGTTGATTGGAGGATTGATTAACCACTGAGCTTCGCTTGGTCTTAATCAAATCCGGACATATCACTGGTATCAGAGTTATACGCTCCTCGGTACTTTCTCAAAAAGGTTTCGGAAATCAAAAGCTATAAAAGAAAAAGAAAAAAAAAAAGAAAAAAAACTCGACTTCTGTTTGCTACACGCCGGAGGTCAAGCGAATGGAGGTAAGTTTAAATTCTTGTGTAAAAGATATTTTGGATAGAATAGACCGAAATCAACACTCACACAATATGCAAATATCGAATATAAAAAATCTCATTTCTAAAATGTCAAAACAAATTGCACAATTTGAGGCTCGAAATCTTAGAAATGGAGTTGAGCATAGTACTGGAGTAGAGGTAGAAAAGATGAATGTTGAAACACCTGTTTTAGGAAATAGAAACATTGGATTTGATCATGAATTAGAAAATGTTGAGGTTGCCCATAGTGTGTTTGATGAAATTCCTAAAAAGAATTTTGGGATTTTTCGCAAGTCGTTTGATGAAACGCCTAAAAAGGATTTTGAGAATGTTTATAAGACGTTTGATGCAATACCAAATAAGAATGTTAATCCAATAAGGGCAGAATCGGTCGTAGCATCAACTAGTCGGTTTTGTGAGTTAAAAGCCCTTCGGCAGATTTCCGGTGTTAAGGACTACTATGATACTTTTATTAGTATCTTTGATGGTTCACAAGTTTTATCCGGATACGACCTTATTTGTTTCATTGCGGGTCTTAAAGACGAAATCCAATGTATGGTGAGGTTGTTTAAACCACAAACCATTCATGAGGCATTTTGTTTGGCTAAGATACATGAATCGACACTTATAGCTAGAAAAACCAAGGATCTCATTAAAACAAAACCCTTAGCCACTAAAAGCATATCAAAAGCAGGGTACCTTGAAGAACTCAATAAACTGGTTGATTATAATGCTATACCCGCATATTCTCACGAGTGTTTGCAACTTGATGCACACACTAGAATTTACACCACAGACCAGTATGGACAGATCTTAAATGCAGAAAATGGTATGGGTCGAAAAGCACTTATGGAGAGTCATAATGAGAATATTGTCGATGCAACCACGACAACTGATAATGATGATGTAAAAGATACTCAAGATGTTAGCTGTAACGCAGAAAATAAAGAACTACAATTGGAATTACAAGATATGAAAAATGCGGAGAAGGAAAATGAAGATAACGGTATAGAAGGCAGTGGTAAAATGGACCTTTAAGCACATCGAGTGTACAAAAGTACAGCTTTTTGAAGGATGACTACAAAAGAATGATGATCATTGCTTGAACTGATCATCCAAACCTGGTGGCATGCCTAAGCTTTGTGGAAAATCACATTTTTGAGCTTTCAAAGTCTGAAACATCAAAATGGAGAAAAAGTAACTTGAAAAATTGAGAGGTAAATATTGAAGTTATTAGTGTAAGAACCTGAATGCATTCCACCCTTTTGTAATGTATTCCATTACTATCTTTATTTCTAGTGTTCTCTGCATCAAAATCAAACTAGTAAACAAAAATAAAAAAGTCATTACACGTATAAAGATACCCCCTCCGTTCCAAAAAGAATTTGGAAGACTTGTACATCAGATTGTCCCAAAAAAATTGCATATTTACAGCTTAGATTTTCATCTACAAGTTTCATTAATCAAATTCTTGCTGAGCGCATATTAGAAAATATATCGACTGTCATACCTTTTGTTAAACTACATATGAAGTTTAATCTTGTGATAGGATGAATGACTGAATGGGTATGTAATAGTACCTTTTAACTTTTTGTGTATAATCAGCTCTCGAAACCAACGACTTCACCATCTTTTTTTTTTGAAAGGCAATATATTACTAAAAGGACGAAAAACCCACAGCAAGAAAACAACAAAATGGCATCCACTTATCAACAAGATGATTAATTGGAGTGGACCCATAAAAACACAAATACAAGAAATAAGGAAACAAATACAGGAACTACACTCAAGAACCACAATCTAATTGTAGCAGCTCACCCGATGACCAAACTCAGACCCATTAGTGCAGACCAACATAAACTGAACTCAGACCAACAGAAACTGCAGTACCAAAAGTCAGCAAGCAGTCCAGAACCTGTGCGCACCGGAGACAATGTAAAAAAAATTATACAAACTCAAACTTCCAGCTACTGAAGCACATGTATATGTACAATGTTGACGGCTCAGTAATAGAATCTTTTCGTACAGATGCTACACTTACATTTTTCTGCTTAATTATGAGAAATTTGGAGTTATTTAAGGACCTAGCTACATATATTAACACACAAATGTATATAGGAACATATATAGCTCACATATTAACACACAAATGTATACATAGGTAATAAATCTTATTAAGGAGATTACAAGCTGTATATACAACTATAACAACATGATCTATGAAAGAAAAATAGGATAAGAATGGAACAGAAAACATGAAGTTCATTTAAATAAAGAGGAAAAAAGCTTTAAGGCGGCGTAAAATGCAAGAGAATGATACGATCATGGCAGATTACTATTGATATTAGTTAAATTATTAGTTTATTTACTTTCTTTTATTGCATTATCTTAGGGACCAAGTTAAGTTTAAGGATCTTTTATTATAAATAGGGATAGGGTCATATTCTGTAGGGGAGGAAGGGAATAGGACCGGTCTTCGGACTTGGAACAGCTTTAGATTAGGGTTTATTGTTATTTGTTTTCTGTTTTTCTTCATTATTAATAAAATCATCAGCAAGTTCGTATCAAATTGGTATCAGAGCAGATCTGGGCCAAAACGTTCTCACTGTTCACGAATCACTGTTCACGAATCACTGTTCACAAATCACTGTTCACAAATCACTGTTCATTAGAAGACATGACGAACAAAAGAGTTGCTGATGTGTATTCTGAGCTCACTGAGTATAAGGCAGAGGCAAATGCAAGAATGGATGCGTTGGAGACGAAGTTTGACGAAGGTTTTGAAGAGTTAAAAGAGGGGTTTGAAAGTCTAAAAGCAGATTTTGATCAAAAACTTGATCAAAAACTTGAGCAAAAATTTGAGGAATTGAAACTGTTGATCTTAGGGAAGGCTTCAACACAAACATCAACTTCTAAACCGACAGCAAAGGCAAACATGTATGTACCACCACCTCGTCTACACGAGGCAGCAAGACGGAACTATGATGACCTTGGGTTTCCAGGCTGAACCGAGCAATGCTGTTGGAAGGAATCAGGGGATGGACTTCATGGAGTTAGAAGACTCAAACAAACTCGATCCAAAGAAAACGAATGACAAGAATGGTGTGCAATTTAAGCCCCCTACAAATTCTGGTGCACTATTTGCTGAAGACAAGATTGGAGAAGAAGAGAAAGGCGGAATTGTGTGTGCCAAGGTTCACGATACATGGGCTGAGGCGGGGCTGAAACATGGATCATACTTGCTGTTTGATAGGATACTCGAAGATCGTTTGTATTTTCTTGATAAATCGAGATTAAGCAAAGAGCCACTTTGTCGATCGATTCTGGAGGTACACTTGCAGTTTCATGTTGATCGACTAGAGACACGTTCACAAGTGAAAACATGGGATCCAGGAATCAAGATTGTCAGAAGCAACACCTTGAGGACAAGGTGTTTTTGGGGGCCGGAGTAATGATACGATCATGGCAGATTACTATTGATATTAGTTAAATTATTAGTTTATTTACTTTCCTTTATTGCATTATCTTAGGGACCAAGTTAAGTTTAGGGATCTTTTATTATAAATAGGGATAGGGTCATATTCTGTAGGGGAGGAGGGAATAGGACCGGTCTTCGGACTTGGAACAGCTTTAGATTAAGGTTTATTGTTATTTGTTTTCTGTTTTTCTTCATTATTAATAAAATCATCAGCAAGTTCGTATCAGAGAAGCAATATGAATAATGGACTGGAAGCAAAAGAACAAAAAGAATCTCAATCTAATAAAAATAAAAGCATACCAGGAAATTTTATGTACATCAAAGAGAGAAATGATTATACAAATTAAAGCGAATCAACAAAAGTAACAGTAGTAAACAAAATATATTCTCGATTAAGCATGACCCTACTATAGATGTAAGACTCTACAGCACATCGAATATTAAGAGCCACACGAAAAGTTTTTGCTCTACCTATTCAATGTTGCTTAAAAGTTGTTAACAAACAACATCATAGGAAGAGTGGTTTCATGATGCACATGTTACTTAAACAAACGCAGATAGTAATACGGTCCTAGTGTGTGTACATATATACATGCAAATACTTGTGCAAAAGCATTTGTATGATAGTCAAACTAAAGAAGTGTCAAACCCATATTCTTAATTTGGTAAAACAAGTGCAACTTAGAGCACATAGCATAAAAGAACAAATCATAAATGACCTCTATATGCATATCTAAGCATGCCTAAATTAATACCTGAACAACCAGCTCCCATCCAATTTCCCAACAGCTTATTGTTGCTTATGTTGAATGTAAAGTAGTAGGCTAGAACACGATTAGATATGCTCGAAAAACATTGCGCATATGCTAGTGGTTTTGATATCATTTACTTCAATCCTGATAGTGAAGAGGATTTTGCTTCATACATTGAATTTCTACGGTACATGGGTGACCGTAATCGAGCAGGTGTTGCTGAATTTGACAATGGGCCACCTTATTTTTGGTCCCACCATCAGACTTTTTAAGAATGATTTTGAAGGTTGCTGGTCCCCACGACTCTATGAAGTGGCTCTAAAGTTCCCGAAACATGCCTCTGAACCTGCATCTGGTCCTAAAATTAGTCAGCCTCAATATACTAATAAGTTACAAGTTCCTCCAACTAGTAACCCCTTCCCTATGTACTATGCACCACCAGTTGCTGAAACATCTGCGATATCGGATACAGACTCTTTAACACCTGAACTTCCTGCAAACCTGGTGTCTTTAGCCAAGGGTAACTCAACACTGTGTTCTCAAGTATTTTTTGAGGTGTAAATGAAGGGAGAAGAAAAGTGAGGGTGGGAAGTAAAAGGAAGGGAAAGAGAGCGACTATGCTCATTATGTTCTTTAGCTGAAAGAAAGGTAAAGAAAGTATGGTTTTCATCATTTCAAAGTCCCTAAAAAAGAAATAAATCTTCTTTGAATTATTAGAACAAAATTATTAAAACCAAGTGGGAAGAGCATCCATGTATTTTAAGTCATATCATATATCCACAATCGATATTTAGATCTTCCAACTATCTCTCTCAAAAGCCATCATCAAAAATAAAAAATTGATGGTTTCATACTTGTTTAACATCAACAAAAAGTCAAGGAAAAAGGTTATCAAGGATCTGGATCTCCTTGTCTATATTGGATTAACTAAAAACCCTCAATTTAAAAAAAAAAAAGTGAAACTTGTAAAATAAAACACATAAATGCAGATGTGGGCTTGTTACAAACCTAAGAAGAAGCCGTGTACTGTATTTGATTTTGACAGGTCGTTAACTGTATGTTGATTGTGAAATGGAATGTGAGGTCGATATAGGAAAAAAGATATAGATATATCGAGTATTAAATTGAGGAACTATTATTTGTCCATTCTCTTGCTGTTGTTTTCATCCCAATATTGGGGTGGAGCTATTTGAGTGAAAACTTAACTATACATCTTCACTTGCATCCTTTTCCCTTTACTCCCTTCTCTCAAATATTCTTGAGAACACAATTGTTTTTCTTTCCCTCTACTTTCATTTCCTTTCTTTACTTTCCTCAAACTTGAGAACAGAGTGTAAAGGTCAGCAACTAGCAGGTATCACGGCTGCAAGGCCTCTGGTGACTTCTTTTCCAACTTTAGAAACTATGCGATCTGCACTTCCTGTGCAGTATCAACTGGATTTGCACGCAGTTAATGGTGTTGTATCGTCAAGCCAGGTACGTGGGACTTTTCTGAACCGCAAGGTATGGTGCCAGGCAGCAAAATTTGGAGTTTGATGCTGAGAAGAATGAACGATATCAATCGACACTAAAATTTGCAGCTAGCCTACCAACACGTTCACGTTCCTGTTCCTGGGTAACACATCATGCATATTTTCCTTTATAAATGATAGTTTGTTAAATCTGAAGGTGTCAACAAGATTTTATAATGTTCTAAAGGTTAAATAATAGGTAATTGAGGTTTTAAAGGTGTCTGCATCGGGAAAAAACTAGACCAAAACTAACCAAAAGTGAGAATTACTAATTAGGAAAACCAAAAACTTGACGATGGTCCGGTTTGGTTTTGGGACCAAATCATTGGTATATGAAACCTTGACACATTTCAACTCCTACGACCCATTAGGCCATCTCAAAAACTTATGAACTTATAGAAATAGAAGATAACACGCAACCCCATCATAAGTAAATGCGTCAACACTGCCATTCCATACAGATATATAAAAATTAAAGACTGCTGAGAGAGAACGTACCAAAGTGGCTAATTTTCTCATTTTCCTTCTTTAACAAGATCAAAGATAAGCATTTCCCTTGTGGGTAGATATGTAAAAGCTTTGCCAAATCCAGGATGTTTGGTAGAAGCTTACTTCATCATCTTGTTTTGAAGCTGCAACAAGCTTTTCATTATCCGCACCCTGCAAATAATAAAATCGCACCAACAATCATTTTGTGAAACATTCTCATCTGGTACTATTAAAATTTATGGAACAACAAAATTTCTAGAACAAAATAGTATTACTGAAGGTTTTCTCTTCCAAAAAACAAATCCACCATTGGTCCGAAGGTGCTAAGTACAAGACGTCAAGACCCCCATGTTGACAATGTCATTTTAAAAGACATAGCATAACTCAAGTTCTGAATCTGTGTGAAGATAAAATAGCCGCAAGTTTAATGAGCAAGACAACTATAAAATCAAAAAAAGATTATGATAAAAGAAGATATCATTCATGAAAGAGTGAACAGGTAACTTCAAAGTGCCAAAAGCGTAAAAACCAAATCCTCTTTGTTAACTAATATAAGGGACAACTGCTTACTACAGCCCATTCACATATGTGTTACCTTTCATGTGATCTATCATACTAATCCGACTCTTTGACCCAACTCGAACTAGTTGAACTAAGATCCATTTGACCCATTTCTACCCATGACGCTTTTGACATTTAAGTAAACCATCACAGTAACAACTAGGTCAATGTTTTGCCTATGAAGTGGGACACTTCCCATTTGAAAAATCATATAAAAGCAGAATGCAAGAGTGGTTCTCATGATTTGGTTTGAAGATCGTACATATACAGCCATCTTCAAGTTTCACCTCCCTTGACCCGACAGATTTGATCAATGTCAAAGTCTATCGGTGTGAGAGTGTGAATGGGATAGCTTATAGCTACTTATCTGCTTAATCTTATTTTAGCAGTAGCATTTCTTTTAGCATGAGAGTGTGAATGGGATAGCTTCGTATTGCCACTGGGTCCGAGACACCATTGCAAGCACCACCGACCACATTAACAGTCATGCCCATTATCCTGATGCCTTGTTGTAAACCAGACATAACTCAACCCTTGGTTTCTAGGAATCCCTGGTAACAACTTTTTATTTACGCTAAAAGGCTGCAGAACTTCCTTGCTGCCGAACACCGGAATACATTATAATTTGTAACTTCATTGTTACTGCTAAGTTTTCTAGTCTGAAAACAAGACATCAACATTTAAATTATTACCTCTTTTTGAAGAAGAATGCAGCTGCTGGTCCTGATCCAGCTTTGAGGCTGCTTAAAAGGGAGTAAATGCAGAAGGATATTATGCCACAAAGACGGCAGAATCAGGTAACGAGGGAAACCCAGTTTGTATCCCGTTTCTATCCTAAAATCCATGACTACTCAAATGCAGATTATTTTCAACACCAGAAGAGTAGTCGCTTATTCGCGTGAGGTCCAGTCAAGCTATCTTCTTATGATGATCAAACTTTTAAGTTAAAGGACTTCGCACCATTTGGTTTTTCACCTTCTTGTGCACCGCCATTTTCCTTCAATACGGGCTGCAGCTGCAGCTTATTAGAAGAAGTATTAGTTAGAATCCGACCAAAGAGCTTCACATCACCATTCTCACTTGGCTTTTCATCATCTGTAGATGAACTACGTTTCCATTTGTTGCACATCTGTAAGAAGCATCTGTCGGCATTAGGAGAATCTCATGAATCTCATCCAGCTTAAAGTTGCAGTGTATCGCCTGCCCAGGCGAGAGTTTGGTTTCACTAGTTATACATCCTGCAGTATATCCTAATCATGAGTCGGAGCTAAGATGCTAGAATACAGGTGTGGACTTGCTAGCAACTAATAACAAAATTGCTTGATACTTAGATACTAAACTGATAAATTAACCACTATATCAAGAAAGAGTCAAACCATTAAATTGTTTTAACTTTAAAAGGCACATACATAGTCCTTCCTCTTAAAACTTTTTCAAGGATAATAAATATGGCAAACACTGAAAAAGTAATGTAACTAAGTAATGTTATACTACACCACTTTGTGCAATAATCTTCCTCAATTAGTTAATTTTGTGCAGCAATTTATATAACTGCTTTACATCACCCCGACACCACACTTGAATTAAATTCAAGAAACAATAAAGAAGAATACTTTAATCACGATTAATGAAAATCCACCCATCAACGAACTTTAATAGAAATTGTAGAAATTACGAAACAAGAGAAGACTAACACCAAAACTGCATTTAGCAGGGGAATTAGTCCTGCTAGTCAAGAGGGTATAAGCTTGAACAGGATAATTAGTCCTGCATTTGCTTGTGAACATGGTCTGTGCGTTCTAATGCTCATGTATTTTACATCTGTCTCAAAACATATTTCCTTTAGTTGTGAGCGCTAAATATTACTATGACTTTGTATCACCACGTTGTAAATGATAATGCATTTTGCTGTGACTTAAGTTGTGTGCCCATAGACTGTTCCTAAAACAAGTCATTGATTATGCTGAGCAACAAGAGAATGAAAAGCAGTTGGCTAAAGATGGCAAAGACGACGATTCTCGGAACTAGAAAATGGCATCCGATGTGAACAGCTTCCACCAAAGCAAGTTTATACGGAGTAATACTCTAGCCTTACATTTGGAAGTACAAAAGCTCCCAAGTTTTTGTTTAGGCCTTGTGTAATGGAGCATGTTTCTTTGACCACTTATGCATTGGCTAGACCTATGATCTAGAGAAGGTGTAATTGATCTCAACTTTCTGCTACTATAATCTTGTGGTCTAGCTTCTAGAGATGGGCAAAAGTCGTGTTTGGTTAAATCTCTATTTTGAATTGTGGTTTGGTTGACTCTAAACTGCATATATGTTGAAGTTTGATAACCTGATGGTTTAATCATTTGATCTAGTGCTTTGTCAAATTTGTTCGACATAATGTTTCAGCAACTCAAAATGAAGCCTGGAACTTAGAAGTGTCTAATGGAGATGTAAGCATTTCAACAAACTCTTGACTTTCGTCTTACCTGATAGTCACACGAATTTATAGTAATCGACTCTATGTACACAATTGCACTTATCTATAATCAAGAAAACAAAATGATCAAGAAAAAGGTGTTGAATACCTTAAAAAATGATCAAGAAATTGCCACCTCAAATATTTAATTATTTCCTGCACTAAAAAAAGAAAAGAGCGACATTGCATGCTATACTCTTACAATGAGATGAGGATGTCTGTGGAGTAGTTGAGACTTCCTTCTTAGTGACGCAGCACCAACAACGCTTCCAGCTTGAAGATCAGCTATTGAACTTGCACTCAAGATAAATGCATTGTGGACATCCTCACGTGGAAGATTGCGAGGTAAGATTGTTTTGTGAGGAAGATAAGTACGAACGTCTTTCATAGAGTGGACAGCAATGTCGATATCACTATTTAGAAGAGCCTCAACGATTACTTTTGTAAACAAACCTTTCCCACCAATATCTGCAAGAGGTTGAGTCAATATTTTATCACCTGTTGTTTTAATGATTACAACAACATAAGCTTGTGCAAGTGCCAACGGACTGTTATACATAAGAAACATAAGCCAAATTTCATGAGACTACAAAATCAGCATAAACTGAAGTTACAAATCTGAGAAAACGCACATTAATCAATGCTTAGACAAGTAAGCAGATGAAGCAATTTAATTATGTATAAAATTCAGAAACCAGATTCTAGAAACACCAGAGAATGATAAAGGTAGTGTCTTTGTTACTCTAATTAGCAAAAGAACACCATGAATGTTTTCGGCGATCACAATTCCAACCTCTTGGTTGAGGACATAGTTGGAAACGAATTTTCTATTTTTCAGTTTCTTACGGAGTAAAAGTTTTTATTTTTCTAGAACTTTTTTTTTCTAGAACTTTGACCAACTATTACATTTTGAACAAGCTTTACAGAGTCGTATACGAGGGGAGGGCGTGCGAGGTGTGCTACCACACAAGGCCTCAAATTCTTATATATTTGGGGCCTCAAAATTGTTACAGTGTCCTATGTTGTAAATATTTGCTAAAACTTAAGATAGATCATCAAAACACTTTAAATTTGGTTTCCATAGTTGGTACAATATATTTTTGACCATCTTGTATAAGCTGTCGCACAGGTTCGCTTAACTACGGCGCTCTATAATTGGTAATGTGACATATGATGAAACACAATACGAATTCAGTAATTCGAAACAAACACAATAAGATATCCAAGATTAAAAACATCAAACAGTTGCGGAATTAAATACAAATGATGAAATTACCTTCCTCTAGTACCAATTCTAAGAAGCACAACTTTTTTTCTCGGTCTTTTGGTCAACGGCGACCGAAGCTTTGATGACTCCAACAAACCTACGGCGGTGAACCTGGACAGGTGATTGAAACGTTCCATTAGAATAAGCAGATCTGGAACTGAAATTGGCTGAAATTATAGGAGATAATGTCTCCATTATTGTAACTACCTGCTCCTTCACGATAATGTATGATGATAGATAATGGTTACTTTATAAGATACTGCACAACCAGTAAACCGCAACATATATAATTAATATCATTTTGTTAATACTTGAAAGAAAGAATACCATGCTTTAATCAACTTTTATCTTAAAAGAGAATTCCTTTTCAATTCTGAAGTTAAATACACATATTTTAGAATGTCATGACTATCAAAAAGGATAAAAGGTTGGACTAAGATGCAAAGTGGACCAGTTCACTTGTGTTCAAAACAATTAGGATTTGCTTAGATAATGCTCACTTTTATACATCACCTCACCTCATGATTATAAAAAACATACACCACTGAGCAAGAACAGAAGTTTGACTAGGAGAAGGTGATCCACACTTTCGCATTACCTCGTGTAATAGATTATCAAGCATAAAAATAACAAGCACATAACAAAAACTTGACAATTATTAGTCAAAGCGGATGCATTGCTTGTGTCAAGTTTGATTATTGGAATTTGGAACAAGACAAACACAAGAACCATAGTCACTAAACCGAAACTAATTATTGATGGTAAAGATCCAAACTTTCTCGAGCTTGAACCGATAACAATACAGAGACCATAAATTGGTTCAACAAAACTACCTAAGAATTCTTGTCAAACCCGATTCATGTATCAGTTTTCCCCCAAAAGACTTGAGTAAGTAACAAAACAAGACACATATTACTTAAACATAACAGAAAGATAAAAAAACAAAACAACCAACAACAAAACAAACACTAAACCCCAAATCTAACCATGTTTTTGTTGAAACTCCTTCATAAAAGCAACCAACTTTTCCACACCAGCCAAAGGCATAGCATTATAAATCGAAGCCCTCATGCCACCCACCGACCTATGACCCTTCAACTGAACCATCCCTTCCTTGGCCGCTTCCTTAACAAATTCACCTTCCAAGTCACTCTTCTCAAGCGTAAACGGAACATTCATCAACGACCTAACCGACTTCTCAACAGGACACCTATAAAACCCTCCACTGGCATCAATCGCATCATATAAAACCTTAGCCTTCTTCACATTCTTCTTCTCAACCTCAACCAAGCCACCTTGTGCCAACAAATCCTCAAAAACCAATCCGCACATATAAATCCCATAACAAGGAGGCGTATTATACAAGGAGTTATTATCAGCATGAATCTTATAATCCAACATGACAGGCGTAATCTCCTGAGCATTCCCAATCAAATCATTCCTAATAATCACAATCGTCACCCCAGAAGGTCCCACATTCTTCTGAGCACCAGCATAAATAATCCCAAATTTCGACACATCAACAGGCTTAGAACAGAAATTCGAAGACATATCAGCAATCAACAACCCGTCCTTATTCTTAGCCTGAGGGTAATCCTTAAACTCAACACCATGAATAGTCTCATTCGCGCAAATATGCAAATACCTAGCAGTCTCATTCTGTTCCAAATTTTCAAAACCCGGTAAATCAGTATACTTGTTACCTTTCCCAGACCAGATCACATTAGGTTTGCAATATTTCAAAGCCTCCTTATAGGCTTTATCACCCCAAGAACCCGAGACAAGAAAATCAACCTGATCATCAGGTTTACATATATTTAACGGAATACCGGCAAACTGGGTAGTCGCGCCGCCTTGTAAAAACAAGACAGCGTAATCCTGGGAAATATCCAACAGCTTCCTAAGATCTGATTCAGCTTTTTGAATAATGGACATGAATTCCTTACCTCGGTGGCTCATTTCCATGACACTCATTCCAGCCCCACGCCAGTTGTAAAGCTCAGATTCGGCTTTACGGAGGACGTTTTCGGGTAAGGTGGCTGGACCGGCGGCGAAGTTGAATACGCGATCTTGGGTGGTGGATGAAGTTGGTGGGGCGACGGCGGTGGTGTGGGCGCAGGTGATGGAGAGGGGTTTGGTGGCGCGTGAGATTGAGAGGGAGTTGGGTGTGGTGGCGCGTGAGGGTATGAAGGTGTTGTTATTAGGGTTTTTTAAGAGGAAGGTGTTTGGGGTGGTGGCTGCTGAGGTTGCCATTGGGGTTTTTGTTTTTGTTGGATACAGATTGTCAAGGGAGGGTTTGGGTGTCTATTTATAAGCTACTCCCAGTCACCAACTATACTACAGATTCATGTATTTAAAGATTGTCAAAGATGAACGGCCTCGATTTAATCTATCTGAAATAGAGTTAATTCATATTTCACCCGGATCCGAACAATGATTTCTTTTGCTATTTTAGTAGGGGTTTGGTGTCTTTTTAAGTTTTTTTTTTTACGTAGGTATGTTTCTCATGAATCATAGTACAGTGTATTTGTGAGATGCAACCGGTACCTTGTAATTAATCGAAGAAAAGTAAAATAAATAATTTTGGTCACGTCTGGTTCGCTTATTTATATAAATTTCGCTATGAAATTAATTAAGGTATCTAATATATTAAATAATATGTATTTGTAACATATGTTTTATACAAAAAGTTTTAGGTATATTGGGATCTTACAATTAATGTGAACCAAATGACAATTCTTTTTTAATAATACAAAAAGTTAAAAGAAAAAAAAAACAATATAAATCTACTATCTATATAAAGGAAGGTTTTGCTCAATTCAATCTTGGCTCAAAAATCTGTATAAATGACACCTGTAAAATACAATATAATCAACGGCTGACATTTAACATCAAACCTGCCATTTATTTCGCATCCTCTAAAACAAAAGAATAAAACCGCCCCTCCCTTTAATTCATCAGAACTGATCGCAATCCAATTTCTTCATCAAGAACAAAATCAGAATCATTTTTTATATCCAACTAAACTAATCGAATCTGTAAATCACAAAATATCCAAATCAAAATTAATTGTTCAATATTTGTGGGATAAATGTTATGAATGGTTCATTAATCGATATGATCATCAATGGTATAAGTTTCGATGAGATGGATCGTTCAATCTTTATGAAGCTATCGGATGATCAGGTATTATCTATTATTTTGTTGTAAAAAACGATCGTCCTCAAAGGTTTTGCCGCAATCAATTTTAATGCAAATGTTAGACAGTTTGTTTTGATTTTTTTTTTTCAAATTTCAAGACATGAGATGTTCAGATATTGATTAACCTTATAAGTGTAAACTACACCTAGTTTCTTATGCAATTATTAAACCATTAACACTAAGTAAAAAAAATTGATTAAATAGAGAAAACAGTATCACGTACTAACATAACATGAATGTATCAGACTGTCATGTAGTTTATTCCCTTTTTGAAATAGATGATCAATTTCCACGGGTAAAAATTTTCTACAAATGTTTGGCTACGGTAAATTATAAAGAGCGAGCACTTAAAAAATTGCTACTGTTTGAACCCAATGTTGCGAAGTTGTCTCATGTTATACGTTTTTCCACGTTGTTTGCAAAGATTTTATACAAAACTTCCGTATTTGTGATTCTTATTAATATTGTATTTGACCATTAATCTCCTGGAAGTATAGATGTTTTTTAGGCTTATATTTCTTTCCTCTTAACACCTTATTAGTTGGTCAAAATTGATCGAGCTGAAGCCAAAGGTTTGGATAATGAGCCAAAGGGTTACTTTTCGGCATTTAATGTTCCACGACGAAACATAAGTAGGCTATAGATGCTGCCATTTTTGGAACACTTGATGATCATAATGAGGTATATCTTTATCTTTGATAGTTAATTCTGATTCAACAAAAGATCTGAATTAGGGATAGGATAATACGGATTAGAACTAAGGATATGTAAAACGGGTAAGGGTGAAATCAGAAACAAGTGAAAAGTTGTTTCTCTTGGTCTCACAGATAGAGAGTTTTGTTAATTTTGCTATCACCCAAGGGGATTTTGTGCGTGCTATCAGCTATCATAAGTAGATGCTCGGTATAGCTCTTTTGGTATTAAAAATAGGGCGCTTGAACATGTTATTTCATGTCCAAAATAGTGCTTCAAGGCCCCGATTTTACTGCCAAAATGGGGGCCTTTGCGCGTGCTATCTGCTGCCAAAATGTATCATGTTCCTTTATGGTTTTTTTTCTCTCGCAAATACGGCAGTTTGGCATGTTATTGCCTGTCCATGTCACGTGTTTAAGGGTGTCGTTGCGGATTTAAGCTTTAAATCTATATGTTTCACTATTTAAATTTAAGTCTCAATAACCAGTTTTTAATCTGATACTACATCAGTCAGAATTCTGTTGGTGAGGAGTCACATTTGGCGATTGAAAACATTAGTCATGGAGTAACAAAGGAGAACTGGACAATGTGATTTAAATCTCAAACAGATAATTGGTCATGGTGAAAAAAAAAAGAATGGTTGCGTGTATACTTCAGGATAAGGTATTTGTGTTTGTTTCATATTTTCTTATGAAATCATTAGCTGTGAATGGTGCCAAAATTCTTTCAACGCAGAATTTGATGTAAGAAACCCTTATATTTTGACTCCTAGACACGCAGTAGGATTACTTGAAACGAATAAGTCGGATCCTAAAGGTTTTTGGAATATTGGATCGGAATATGAAATCTGAGTCCCAATAGTAATTTGTAAGACTGACTAAATATAAAAACAAAATCTAATAATCATAATTTTTTACCATAAATTATGCTTCGTAATATTAAAGTTTATGCATGAATATTAACACGGAAATTACAATATTGGTGCTTTGAGTTTTGTATACATAGGGTGCAAGTTTGCGAAAAATGACATGGACAAATTTTCAAACAAGGGTGGTAACTTTGTAGCAATAGGAATAATGCATTTGTGTATGCGCTTTCTGATTTCTGATTCTTTGTTACACCTTGGGTAGTAATATCAAGATCCTAATTTCTGTCGGTGTGTGAGGAATGAAAATTATGATCAAGCTCTAGACTTGGAAGCATATGTTAGCAAACTATAAACCATGCATCCAAAGTAAGTTTATTTCTTTAATCCTTATTACCAGTCGTCTACGAGTGAAACTCATTGTAGTGCTTAATAAGTTAAGGATTTATCAATCCAATTTCCTCTTTTCCTATCACTTTTCTATCAGGATTACTGGTTATTCAAGCCCTTGCTTCAGAAGTTCGATAAACTACACAATCTCTACTCTCCCAGCTTCTTCAAAAAGCAAAAAAAAAAAAAAAAAAAAAAAACAGGCAAGTTTGTGGTAATACAAAAAAAAACGTAACTGTTAAATTATTCACTAATGTTGGAAAGTATATAATAAAGGTGATGGTATAAGTGTTAGTAAACTAAACCGTAGTATACTATATTACATTGATTCAAAACCCCAGCCTTTATTGTGTATTGTAGTTTTCTGAAAGGCCTATGTGTTGCAGATTTACTGTTACCAGAATATCTTCCCATTAATGGATATCTACGAAGGAGTATATAGCGCGTATGAAATGCGCCTACAGGTATCCATATATCATTTCGCGCATGAATTTAGCATTCAGTGAGTTAAATGTGGTGTTTCTTTGAAGTAGCCTCTTTCAACAAGCATAAATTATCTACCTTCTAATGACAATGTTCTTAATGTTGAGCAGTTTTTAAGATGCAGGGAGTCATGGTTGTGTAGGAGTCTTGATGACATGGATAAGAGAAATACTTATGAATGCCTAAAAGGGACGTGAACTTTCATAATATGCATCTGTTTGATTTTGTTAACCGATACCATGCCATATTCGATGATGATCAGGAAGTGAAGAAAACTATGACGGTGGGCTTCTTTTTCAGTTGAGCCATGCATCATATTGCGTCTCACCTCAAAATTGTCAAGCTTATGATCCCAAAGATAAGGGAGGTGATACCTACACCATATTTTTTTTGTGGAAGTTTGGCACATTTGAACGTAAATAGTGAATCACAAGTAGATTTTGATAGCCTTTAAACTCGAATAATGAATCAAAAAGTTACCTTGGGAATTTTGGCACATTTAAATATGACACATGTGGGACTGTGGTTGGTGATTATGGTGTGTGATTTAGTTTTTTTATGTTTGCATATGATCTTTGTGTAACACTTTACACTTCTAATAATGCACGAGTTATCAGTATGTTTAATTTATGTTGGTTCAAGTGATGCAAATTGGAGTTTGGGTCTAGAAGTGCAAATATGTTTGCAAGTGCAAGCTTGTGTAAAAACTGTTCTTGTAGTACTATTTCCCAAAGGAATAAAACTAATGTTGATCCGCTTAAATGTCGTGCTTGAAGATGAACTTCTATTATGGTGTCAAATATGAAGATTTTTGGGCAGTGAAGTTTTGTTGTAATTGTTTTGCGCACTATGGCAGTTTGCAATCCCATAAGTTAGTTGCAAAAGGTTTGCTTATGTTTGGCGCTTTGAATCTGCTTTACTCAAATGTTTGGTTATGTGATACGTCTGACTTTGTAGGAATGACTATCTGCGCATTTGAGCATTTGGGCTTATTTTATTTGGTGACCTTGGTTGAAAGATTTGCAGAGTTATTAAAAATACTGAGTCAAATAGTGAATTTGTGAAGTTTATAATAGTCAACTACAAAAAGTTTGTGGTGAAAGAATTAGGAAGTGTCATGTGCGTATCACCACCTTTTTAAAAATAAAGATGTGTTTCGAAAAAGATAACAATTATCGCAATTACACAATCAACATTTCTTTTAAAGAAGTCCATCAACATTAAGTTTAAATTATTTTCATTAGCTTTTAGTAATGACTATGTGTTGTAAATCATAACAATAAAGATAAATCCTGCAAAATTATGTAAATGAGAGTATCAAATAATAATCCGAATACAAATATTTTTTCGAACAAATTTTTGAAGCTCGCCGCCCAACGGGCGGGCCTTGAAGCTAGTATAAATATAGACCACATATTCAAAGGGCAAAATGGGCCCCGGTTGGATAATAACTCGCGCTAGTGAGTTTGCTATGGTTTTTTTTTGCTGTGCAAACAAGTCACGTGCGAGCGACTTAAAAGGGGTGGCAAGTTGCGTGCGACTTCCTCAGTCACTCGTGGGTTTGTTGCCACTCCCTTCAGCCTAAAAGTAGAGGTAAATTGGTAATTTGTGTACCTTGTATAGGGTTATCAAACTTCTTGTCTGAATTTGATTATTTGACTCTCAAATAGTTAGATACTCTTGAGCAGAATGACTTGCATAGTCCAAATTCAAACACTACTTAACGAACAAGAGATCCAAACGTTGTCACTGTTCAATGATCACATGCATTTAAACACGCTCTACAGCCACATGAATCAGTTTATTTTAGATATATACTATTTGGAGATATTAAGGTTAGAACAATGTCCTACAAGTAGACATATGGCATAAGAATCAACCAAACAGGTGAGACAAGTTTACTACTCAAACTCGAACCGCACAAGTAGCCTCGCTGAAGTGTAAGGATCTCCTTTGCGGTTACACAATGGAATTGCACGGATTCCCCGCCTTAACTCAGAAACAGGAAGACAAGTTTGGCCAGCAAAATCATCTTTCTCAGACATGTCATATTCATGTACTTCAATTCGAAGTAAAGCTATTTCAGGAAGTGTCAATGGAAATGTAAACTCTTCGTTCCAAACAGGTGTCCAGTTGTCTTCCTTTGGCTTCGTCTTTCTCATTATTTCGTCAGCAGGTGCTCCAGATATACCCACCTGTTAATCAGTTAGGATCTTTTAGTTTCAAAGATCGTTGACAACAAACTTTACAAACAAGGCTTGAGATTGTTCTTGTTGATAGATATATTTTCATTGACAAGATAGAAGCTTTGAATTTGATGCTTATTTTCAAACAATTAGTGTGTCTAACATGCTTACGTATTTAATAATTTATTTCTTGGCATAAAATGAGTTAGGATGATATACGTATCAAAGTAAGAATTTTGACCCATTTTGACCTGTATCGATTAAATTTGAGCTCTTAACTTGACCCATTTGACCCCTTCGAGGTAACGCATAACCCAAGTTGACCCATTTATAAGCAAACAGGGAAAATTTGGCATCTCTTTACATACATATTCAACAAGGATATGAAAATGACAACACACGAGAAATAGACGCCTATAGTAATTGTTACCATAGAGATGAAATATTGTTCAGTTCATTACCCTTGTGTAGAAATCTGGCGGTGAGTAAGTATCAAAATGAGTTTTCTTGAAATCAAGATGCCATCCATCTCCCATATAAATTTTTACCTGTTACATATCATATCACTAAGCAACAAGTATTTTTCAATTGTTGGTAATGCTGGTTTTATTTTGGTAAAGGGTGCTGACCTTTAAAGTTTGCTTTACTGGAAGCTTTGCTTTGGAGTCGAAAACCTCATTATTCGGCCCATTTGTCATTAAGAAATCAGGTTTCTTAACATAGCCACATCCTCCATTGGCTCTGAACATCCCATGCATCAACCACAACGATCTACCATATCCCTACATTCGCAATGCAGAAGCAAGCAAATTTTCAAATCCAGTTTCAGGGTTTTATTACCCGCCAGATGTATAAAAAGGTTACAAACTTCAAGTCTAAATTATAGCATAGGTAACACCAGCTCAAGACGACGTGATGTTTTTGTATGGTGTGAAAAGCTGACCAGTTAATCGGTTACCTTAGAAATTACCTCGGAGTATTAAATAATTTGAAACTTCAAATTTCTTTTCATTGATACTAAACATGATATGTAACACCCTACAACCCTGAAGTGGCCACACCAACCTTATGAAAAGGGAGGGCTTTACCCGGTTTGAATATGTTGTGTTGGGTCCATACTCATGGACTAGTCAGCCAAAGGGTCAGAAACCATGGTTACCCCAAAAAAAAAGCATAATACTAAAAGGCTGATGCGCACCTGCATGTTAAATGCAACCATTTGAGCCCCGTGAAGCCAACCAATTAGTGGTTTGTAGTTGGAAGATGTAAAACGAGTGCCTTTCGGGTATATTCTAAGAATGTTTTTCTGTGTAAACCTGCAACAGTAATTTTTTTTTTAACTTCATTTTTAAAAGTGTTTACAGAAGTTATCTAAATAAATACTAAAATATCGTTATCACTCTCTTTGTGAAAGTGATATTCCTTCTATTTGCGGAAGATGGTACTAGTCTATACCTCACTATATCTTGTTGATGGCGTTCTGCAGCTCTTTCCAATGCTTGTTCTGCTAAACTTAGGCGTCTAACTTTATTCTTTTCGACTTTTAGTGCCTCCTCTAGTCCACCTTTGGGTTTGCCAGCATGAATGGCAATTAAGTTCTTGTAAGCAGGACACGAATCAGTTTTCTTAACACAATCTTCTGATTCTTCAATATCATGATCACTTTCATCACTGGCAGCCTGCACACAATTAGCACAAAGTACTAAACAAACAAGCATTTTGGTAGATTTAGCAAGATGGCCGGGTTGGGTACTGGTTAGAGTTGGATTTAGATGAGTCACTTTTAGTAAGGGTCGGGTTGGGTCATGTTGACCCACACACATATTTTTTAATCGTTTTTTAGACTTTTATAAATAAGTAATGCGCTAACTACAAAAACAGTTTATTACAACCATAATCTAAATCTGCAGATTAAAATCCACCTAACATAGACTATGGAAAACCTTTAAGTCTTTAACCCATTTAACATGTTCCCTTTTAGCTAAACTTTTTGAATTTGACCCATTCAAGATTTAAAACAATCCAAATTGGCCCATAATTAAGTAAAAAGGTCTCTTATTTTCAGCATCAGTCAGGATAATAAAAAAAAGTATCATGATCCAACATACCATATAACTTTTATTTCTGTATGATACGGCCCTCGAGGGTTCTTTACCCCAAACATCATCATTATTGGGATCTTTAACCCTTTGTGACTTGGTACGTTTGTCCTCTTCAGCTTCAAGGTACTCCTTTGGAGGTTTTGTTGAAATTAAAACCTTATACTTCAATTTATCAGGCGTTGGTAACTCATTCAATTTACCCGATTCAGGGTAATATAGCATATCTTCAAATGTTTCAGTGAGCATCTACAGAAAGAGTGCGTGAAAAGATTAGAAAAAGTTAAGATGATGGACAGTCACAACACGAGGCACAATAAAGGAGGATATTCACCTTCGCCACTTTCTCTTGAAGATCAGGTGTAAGGTGGTCTTCAAGTGTTATGATGACTGGAAAAGGGGAAGTTGCGAAAGCGTTCTCTTTGATTGATCTCAAGCACCTTAAGAGATCCACTGGTGTTGTCAGGGTCCTTCCATGAAGAACATGCACGTTATCTCTAGACGAATTTGGCCATAAATCAAGTTCTATGACTCTCACACCTCGTTTTAGCGCTTTGATAATTGGAACTTCACTGCAAGGGCTACTTAGCTGGTTTCCAGTCAAGTAAGAATTGTGCCCCGTGTATATGAAATAATGGGATAATGGAGCAGTCATATCATGGTGAACCTAGCATCAGAAACATCAAGTTGCTTAAAAACTGTTTTCTGTAGAAAATGACTCGGAAGTACAATATGACAATGCATTAACTAATAGCCTTTACAAACAATCATTGTTGCCATTTGCAATAATATCAGGTATTATGCAAGTATGACTATTGTCGGGAGAGCAAAATCAGGCGAATAAATTGAAAGTTTATGGACTTAAAAATCGATTGTCGTGTGATAGGATCGAACTCGAGATCACGGGATTGCACATATTACGTGAAGAGTTAATTTTTTTATTAAATATATTTATTGTATTTATTAAATCAAGCCGTAGCTAACGATCGTTAAGTAATTAAAAGTTAAGTATTAAACGATCGTTATAGAAGGTTAAAGAAGCTAAAAGAAGGAGTCGGAAAAGTTCCGGAAACCTCTTTTGGAGGTGTATATCCGGCCTAAATAGAGGAGACAAAAGAGAAGGGAAAAGATTTTGTTGCTTTATCTTGTTTAACCTTGGAAGAGAAGTTTTCCAAGGTGTATATAAACAAACCTAAAGCCTCATAATTTTTCACTCCACATCTCTCTTTTCTCTTGCTCTAGCCGCCGGCCAAACACCCCTTATTAGGGTTCTTCTTTGATTTTCAATAAAGCTATTCTAGATCTAGTCCTAGCCCCTCTCTAGGGTTGTTGGGTAGATCTTCCATAGGCTTGGAAACTCGCTGTGTACAAGATCGTGGTGTAGTCTTGCTTTAGATTACATCCTGGTGGTGTTCGTGATCTATCTCTACCGGTGACCGTTCCGTCGACTTGTAGATTTTACTAGGATAAAGGTATGTAACCCTAGCCTTGATTAATTATAATTGTGTTAATTAAAGATCTTGTTAATTTGCTTCCGTTGTGTGTTCTTTGATCCATATTAGGGTTTTACATAATTGTTATTGTAAACATAAACCAACAGTGGCATCGAGAGCCGTTTTAACATGATTATAATTATCGAGATCTAAAGATTGTTTTAACTAATAATTGTTTTGAGTTAAAACTACATGTTTTTTTTTGAAAAGAAAATTTAGGGTTTTTTTTTTTTTTTTAAATCCGATTTTAAAAAAAAAGGGGGTCGGTTTGTTTTGTTTTTGTTTTTTTGCCGATTATAAAATTAAAAAAAATAGTTTTTTGTGAAACCCTAAATTGCATGTTTTGATCTTTAGATAATTACATGATTAATTGTTATGTCATGTATTTAAGGTTACGATCCATAGTGATTTCATTAATTGTTAAGTGATTTGGGTGGAATTTTGATGAATTGCATGATTAATTGTCATGTTGTGTGAATTCATGTTTCGATCCGTAGAGATTTAATTGTTAAGATATGTGGGAGATCCGTGATGAACATGCATGTTTTTTCATGGATCATATGTTTTATGTGGTAATTGTTACGTGTTTTGCTACATGCTTTATTTGATTCAATAAATCTTAAATTAGGGTAGACTTTTATATGAATATAAAAACCTAGATTTGATATTATTTATTGAATAAATCGTATGCATGTGGCTATTTGATTTATTTATTGCACATATAAATTGTTATTATGTGTTTATGATTTAGTTTTTTTTGTACCTACTTGTTTTCATACGTTTTGTTTTAATTGTATGTTGTAAACAAGGGTAATTTTTTACAAGAAAAATTAATATGGACTAAATCATATCAAAATAAATGAATTGTTTTTGAGATCTAATTTACATATGATTTGCGTTGATTAGAATTGCAATAGCAACTTAACGGCCTACTCAATTTTGATAAACTATAAAGTGGGTATAACGCACCGCTGGTCATGTACCCGGTTAAGGAAGGAGGTGTTATGCTTCAGCGCTGACCAAATTCCCGGCTCGCCTGTGCGTCAAAATTGGAATTACCTACGGTTGTTATTGGTATAATTCTTTAAGGTTGATTTAACTACATTAATTCACATCCGAAACACAATGAATAAGGTTATTGCTTTGTGCTATAACTAAGTTCTAGAAAAAGTACGGTGTGAATTTAGTTGTGTGTAAAATCTTTAATTGGTTTAACCAATACCTCAACTTGCAAGTATATGATGAACTTTTAGTCTCAACAAAAAGTTTACTAAACGTTTTATTAAACTTATGCTATGGAGATGTATGCATGCTTCTCCATACATGATTTTGACACCAAAATCTATACCCTTAAAATTTAAGTCATATGCCCTCTAATTGACGAACACTTGAAGTTACAATTGTCGTCATATAAGATATCGGACGATGTTGAAATAGAGAGAAAACTTCATGACTAAATAAGATTGCACATGAAGGTTTTACGTTCTTTAGATTAGTCGACTTAATTGAGTTACTCAGTGAGATCGGGATGAAACATGTTTACAATGCAAAATGACTTTTGGCAATGTAAATCCCTTAAATGTATAGAAATTGCAAATTTGTTTGTCAATCATTGTTCGAAAAGTTACCATCTTGAATACTTTCATTGCTAGCAGATCAACTGATGTGATGAAATTATGTCAATTTGGAAATAAACAGATTAACAAGATACCAGCCGTAAATTGTGCAAGAGTTTTTTTAACTAACTGGGCTAGCTAGCTCAGTTGGCCGGGTAACTTTGGGGAGGTTTTTTTTAGAGGTCTCAAGTGACCTTCAGGGGCGAAATAAAATAGACGCATGAGTAGGATTTATCCCCAAAGGCGAAAAGTTTAATGCTTGCATACTATCCAACTGAATGTTACTGTTGAGCTCGAATCACACTACTAACTTGCCGTTCAAAAAGAAAAAAATTGCCCATGAATCTGGAAAGGTAGGTTGCAAAAATTTTAAACAAGTCACAAAATGCCTTTAAGAATCTTAAAATGCATACTTGTTTTGGAATTTGTATACCGTTTTCAACATTTATAGCTTTTTACATACAGGATGTTACTTTTTAGATGTTTTTGCCATTTTATATAGATTCGGATATACACATGTTCAAAAGATGCTATTATAATGGTCCCGTCCAAAAAGGTGATAAATAATAATGTTGCCCAGTTTGAACAAGCACATGTTCACAGGTTTGGGTGTTTGGACTAATTGAGACTATCGTCCTTTTTCTTACAGGATCATTGTGAACAAGTTAGACTAGATCTAATTGTCGCTGTACAGACGAATGCTACTTCTCTATCCATACCTTTCATCAAACTAACGACCAAATAGCTATAGTTGTGACACCATTCTCGTCGTCTTTGAAGAACAAGATTTACTTGTACTTTCCAATCAATTATTGATTATACAGATGAATTCTACTTAACCATGTATCAAAAAATCTTTTTAGAAGTGATGTAGATTCTTTTCTAATTTATCCTTCTAATGATAGGATTATGCATGTGGATTATTATGACAAGTGGAAAATCAATAGATTATTATGACAAGTGGAAAATCAATCTTAAATACTACTATACTAGGGTTGTGAGCGAATTGAGCGAAGGCGAACGAACTATGTTCGTGCTCTTTTATTTAATTTTTTTCCGAACAAATAAACAACACGAACGCGTAATCAAACCAAAATCGTTGTTCATGTTAACTTGTTCGTTTACTAATAAGTTAACGAACATAAATAAACATAAACGAACAATTACATAAATGAACGTAAACGATCGTATACGTATGTAAACTGACATAAACGAGCGTAGAAATTAAATTGTTACTTTAAACGATCCATAATATATTTGAAATACTTAAATATATAAATTATATTATGGTTAAAGGTCTTTGAAATACTTACAATTTATTAACTTCTTTTTAATATTTGGGATATTAGTCGAACAAAATCGAGCGTAAATGAACGTAATCGGACGAACCTAATCGAACGAAATAATCGACCACTCACGAACGCAAATGAACGAACATAATTTAGTTAAATAAACAAACATAAACATAAACGAGTTTTTCGTAAAAAATTTAAAAACAGTTTATTAAACATCCTTTAAGAAGTTATTGAATACTAAATTTAGTTAAAAAAAACATAATCCTGAATACTACCAAAACAATTATGTATCCCAAAATCTATAGAAACAGGACTATTTAGCTTGTCCTAATCTAACCTTTCGTTTTCCATTTAGGTAACTTCTTCAATGTGAACAGTAACTCACTGAAGTCACAAATCACAATCAAGCATTGATCATCATCTATATTTTACAACAATGAATACACTTGACTTTTTTCAAAAGGCAATCACTTCTGACTTTTGGGATCAAAATTATACACATGTTCAAAAGATGTTAGTAATTCTTAAGTATCCAGACTTAATTCTTATTCCACCCAACCGATAGCCATTACAATTCCGTATAACAAACCAAACGCTTCCTAATAAAAACAAGTAATATGCCAAACTCATAACAAACTGATTCAGGGAAAATATTCGTTATCCACATGTTGCTCCTTACAAAATACAGTAGCATATTATGTCCACATAACCGACCTTTTCATCTTACAGGCTAAAATAGTAAAATAAACAGAAATGAACAGATCTTCATTTTCTACTTTTTGTCCTACCAAGCAATACTTTAATACTAGTACTTCCATTATCACGTTTCACAAATTGTGTTTTGAATATTAAAGTTGACTAAACATATCATTTTCCCAAATGCAATGATTTATAACCATGTTGACCCGGCCAGTTAATTCGAAAAAGCCAGTTTTAAGAAAAGAAACCATATGAAAATTAGAATTAGAGTGGCAAATCTTGCCAATTTTGTTAATTATAAATATTTTTTAACCTTTTCTTTAAGCAAGGGCAATTTTTGTCAATTCATTTATATTATTTATGGGCTCAATGGGGCACATATAAGATTGTAAAACATCAAATTAGACGGATCTTTTATATTTAATGTTTTTTTTCTCGACTTTTAAAAAGTATTACTATTTTATTTTATTTTACGTTTTTATATGTTCTTTATTCGTTTTAGCCCGTGCCTATTTGCCTACACCGTTTGGCCCGCCAACCGTTTAGCCTGTCGCCTATCGCCCGTGCCCGTCCAAGCCACCCATTTTGCCGCCTCTAGGTGAGATGAGAGATGAGATGTAGACGATCAAACGTTAAACGAACTGCTTTTAAAAAGATCTCCAGCGAATGCGAATGTGTGTGCAATAAATAGACTTTATGAAACCGGTTACTCCTTCGTATTAAGTTATTGCCCAAAATATACATAAGACTGTTTTATGTGACTATTCGCATTTTGCAAACTACGTATATAATCTACTAATCTTCTCCAAAAAACAAGGACAAAATATAAACCATAATTATAGTAACATGACGCAAAACGAAAAACATACCTGAGATCCAATAGGAGGATTAAGTTCAGAACTAAACAAATAATGATGAAAATCCTCCAACGTAAAACTCTTCCTATTAATCAAAGAAGTAATAGGATGTCTTTTATGCAAAAACTGTTCCACAATCCTTTCAACTTCCGTATCCAATATCAAACCACCATTACCATTACCATTCTGACACTCATCTATAAACTTTTTTAACTGATCAACTGTCATATGAATACCATCTTCTGAATACTTATGAAATGCTTCTTTAACATCTGATGGTGGATCTGCTTCAGTCACTTTGAATTTTCTAGTGAAGCAACAACATACTCTGTAACTTCCCATTTGTTAGGAGGATGCAGTAAAATGTTGATAGATCTGGTTTAAGGTTTTTGTTGAGGTGTACAAAATAATAAAGTTATGAGTGTGGATGCAGTTTGTTATACAGTAGTAGTAGTAGTTTTATATGAGTTGCATATGAGGCCTGACACATGCATTCATGTTGCGTGAAACCTGTTGGTTTTTTATAATAATTGTTTGGTGTGAATGTGAGATGTGTTTGATTGTGGTAGTTAATGTTATTAAAAGTTTGGTCTTATTTAATGTTAAAAATGGTTGACGAATGAGTTTCCCGCTTTTTCTTCTAGTCTTTGAGACTTTGAGTCACATCCATCATACTACTATTTATAAAATCGAGCAATTGTGTAAAGATTATCTGAATCCAACTAATTAAACTATTAAAGCTAATGATATAGGAGCGGTGAGCATCTAATATTGTGATTTTTAATATTTGTTTAACAAACATTTAGAAGTTATGCTTATTCTTTTTCCGAATGAAGTATCATTTAGCGTATGTTTGGAGTATGCAGTATTGGTAGAGCTTTTTGAACGGTGAGCAAGATTATTTTAGCTTTTAGTACATGTTTGATAAAAGGAACCGTAAGCATTTTACTTTTTATTGGTTGTTTAATGAAGGAACGATGAGCGATGATAATTTTTAGAAATATTTTTTTTTAATGTTTGTTTAAGAATTTGTGTGAAATGAGCAATTAGTTGCGATAAATACTACTCATAGTTATTGCTCTACTTACTGTTACGGCTCACTAACACACCTTTAGAATGTTGCTCATATTAACAAACACATCTTTAGAAGCTTTGAGCATTCATGAATTGTCTTATACAATATAATTACTACTACACATTTAGGTTCATTTTTTATAAAAGAAATACAGTTAATATTTACAATCACAGGTGACAGCTACTTCTCACTGTTAATGCACTACTACTGCTATTTTTCCAAACATAATAATCTGAGTTGGTTGTTATTTGTTCAAAAAAGACAATATATAGTGCATGGTTGATGTAGAGGATTATATATAGATTATTTTTTATGTCTTTATCTTTTATTCAGTTTTTTTATTTTACTTTTCTAGATTTGTTAACTAATTTCTCAAGTTTAGTTCTCTTATAAATGTAAGGCTGGGTTATTATTATTCATGAAGTGATTAATAAAAAAATTGTCTTCTGTTAATTGACATAAACCAAGATTAGGGTTTATTGTTTGATTTTTAACCTAATAATCGGTATTCGTTGAATCAACGATTGTTGGAAGAAATTATTTCTAGTATTCATTGGAATCAATAGATCCAATTTATCTATCTTTGATTGTTTCTGGTATTACCTGGGAATCAACAGATTCAATTGTTCATTATCCTTGTTTATTAATCACTTCATGAATAACTAGACGATTACCCGCACATAGCTGTGAATTTGTCTGACGGCATATAATTAACGAGACGGTATATCATGATAAGATCAAATTGTAATTGGAGTCTTAACATGCGATTAATCAGCTTTTGATAAAATCTCAAATAAACATGTAGCAAACAACATATAAAAAACATTTAGTATAACTTAATTAAAGTGAAAGATTACATCACTGTATTCAATTATAATATAATGCTTATTATCTAGCCATGACGTAGCAAGAGTCGTGATCAAGAAATGTGAAAGGCCTATCGTGTCTTAAACTACAAGAGGTGTCCATTTGTAGCATAAAGCCTTTCATAATCCATTGGATGTTGTGTGCATAATCTGGTACAATAAATATAGTCAAGGTGATGATATGCAAGATAACCTAAGTACATTCAGTTTGATGTCTACCCATTTGTTATTCCACTTAAAAGTTTAGATATCATTACACCGATCTCAATCACTTCAAGTGACGTATGCTTACTTTATGTTATCCAAACTCCAACTGTTTACAAATATAGAAACCAATTTAATGCAAAACAATTTAGAAAATGATAGAAGTACCTAGTAGACGTAACTTGTCAGCAATCAATGGGCCAAATGTGAGCAAACAATATGCTTTGTTATGCTCGCAACTAATTTGCTAATATGACAATATTGTTACTACAAAACATTTTTCACTGTTATTATATAAACATTGCAAACTTCAAACGAACCAAAGTTCTTAGACACAGAAACTATGCGTTCTGCATCGAGTATCAAGTTTTTATCGATATTAGTAACTGGATCATGCTGGCACAAAATAGCAACAAGATATGGCATGTTTTCTAGACTCGCTTCAATGATGCATCAACAAGTGCTTTTCTAGACTGTCTAGTACCTACCCTAGAGAAAATGGTATTAAATGTTAGTAAGTGCAACATGTTTCACATTTAAATTTAAAGTTACAAGTGTTTATGAATTCCTCTTAAGCATAGTACTTATTTACAATCCGCCTTACATAGTTGCTTGTCAAGAGGAGAAAGGGCGAAAACTGACCTATGACAAGTTTAACCATCAACATAAAAATGTTAATATAAATTCGAACGATTCTACAAAACGGCTTGGAATCAAGCTACAATCGAGTAAAGAACAACCTAACGCCTCTTTGATGTATGCTTCATGCAAATACAAATATAACATGCTATTAGGTGGCGTTAACTCGTAACTAACAAAAGCTAGTAGCCAATAAGATGATCTCTAATTGACTCTAAAGAGCTAGAGATGTCGAAATGAATTAGTGTGGGCATCCTAGACATAAATAAAATTATTCTTTTGCAATAATTTGGACCCTCTCGTCCATGCGCTGATAAAATTACCTCAGTAGTATATTTTTGGCTTTTGACTGCAGAAATGACATGCAAATAAACAGGGTGTTTGGGATAGCATTTTGAAAGTGATTTGTCTATTTATTGTATTTCAGAGTTGCATACTACCAAAACTGATTTTATCACACATTGTTAATGTAAATAACTTGGCGATTAAACAGATTCTACAAGTATCTAGACAAATAAGTAACTAAAGTTGATTAGAGTTGGGCATATAACCGATCTTACGTTGTAATTTCTATAGATGATGGAGTATTAAATTATCATCATCTTTTTATTATTAATCTGCCAGAGCTTGCACTTGACACTTGTGCCGTGAACATGAACATATATATCATTTTATACAGGCACTTCTTAGTATCAGAAAAAGAAGTCGTAGCATTAGTTGTTGGTGCTTTGTTTTTCTTCCAACTTTTAAAGTAACGCAACAGTGATCAACTATTAAACTTGAACTTATTAGTTATAACATATGTTTCGTATTAACACCAAAAAATACAGCAAAATTGCGATATTTGAGGCGTTACATAATATGCATTCAAATAAGCAAAATGAGATATCAGCACCAATATATGATCATAAACATACTTTGTATTCTTGATGGATATGATATCGCCAAGACCATTATCCAAGTGTAACTCATTAGCAGCACCAAGATAAACGCAGTCAACAATCCAAGATAGCTCACCACATCTATGAAATAAAAGTTGAGATCAGAACTTGGCCACAGTTAACTCCATAACAAGTACTATAATAACGCATACAATCTTTCGCTTCATTCATGTATGTATAATAGTACGACATAGAAATACAGATTTTTAATGGGATAAGCCTGTAATACCTATTTTCTGTACCCTAAATTGGGTTCTTAGGGCCTGGATCCTTGTTGAGTGTCTTGCAGCCTTTAAGACCTTTAACTGATGCACCGATACATCAGCCAACCTTCCACAAAACCAAACAGAATATTCACGTTTTTACAGCAAGTCACATGTAAACTACTACAAAGAAATAGGTTAATTAAGGTATCATTAATCTTTGAACATTACTCAAATAATACACGTCTTTATAAACGGTACGACAAAAGATGTTGTTTTTTCCAAGACAGAGACACAAACGTATTTGGGCGTCAATCGAAGTATCTTTTTGGGACATGGACACAAAAAAACATATCGAAACTAATTAAATCTTATTGAACAAACCCTCAAACGCAAAATCACACAGATCTATTCATATATAAACAAAAACTCTAAAAACTTCAAATAAACTTATAACAATAGAGATGTGGCGTTAAGAAAACAACCCATGAAAATGGTGTTAACAATATCATCTAGCAGGTGCCCATATCCATTCCAAGATAGAACCTGAAAGCAAAATCAAAACAAAACCTTTAAAAAAGAACATAAAAACACACCTTCACACCAATTATACTTTTCACATGACCAAAAAAATATAAGAGAACCACCACCATCTTCATCCTTGTATGGAAAAAATGTACCTTGGTTTGTCAACATACGAAGGTACCAGCCACCCACCCACATTGATTACAGATCTAAACGACCATGTCCAAGAAAAAAACATACGAAATCACCACCATTCTATGCTATATGACAAGAAAACATCATCAAAACCTCAACCTTCTATAATGTCGCCGCTAAATACAGCCGAGAACCACCACCATCCAGCCTTGTTGATTTTCAAGATTCGTGGATTTGGTGACATATTGCCAAAACAACTCAAAATCACCACAAACACATCAAAGCCACCCAACACACTAAAACCACCTAGTCCACCGAAACCATATCATTAGTTTGGTAGACTGCGATAAAAATGGCGGCAACAGTGAATCTGTGGTAAAAGATAAGAAGTTTGGTTTAGGGCTTTTTTAGAGAGAGGATTTTGAGTGAATTATGAAACGCAACTCTTGATATTGAAGAGCAGACATTAATTTTCATGTTTCAACAATTCCATAAATAATCTATTTTTCAACAATTCTATAAATAACTCATTTTTCAACATTCAAGGTTTGATGATTTTTCCTTCATATGTAGTAGAGATAATAACCCCAACCTTACATTTATAAGAGAGCTAAACTTGAGAAATAAGTTAACAAATTATTCTAGAAAAATAAAATAAGGAAACTGAATAAAAGATAAAGACATAAAAAATAATCTCTATATAATCCTCTGCATCATTCTCCCCTTCTTTGAAAAACTCATCCTCGAGTTTGCTGTACTCATCCCTTGTACTAGTTGCATCCAAATTTGTATCCCTTGCATCAAATTCCCTTTCTTTATACTGACTCGACCTCGAACCTTGATCGTCTTAAAACCTAAGTGCATCAAATTCCCTTTCTTTATACTGACTCGACCTCGAACCTTGATCGTCTTAAGACCCAACTTATCGACCATGATAGTTTGGATAATTGAAAAATAAATATTATTAGCCACAACTACGGCATCTTGAATGTTATCTTCTTCCCCACTAAATCCTACTTTCCCGATAAGTCGTTCTTCTTCCTCAATGACATCTTCAATATCTGTATCATAAACTAGCATCGATTCTTTTTCATATTGATCATCATCAAATATTGGAGGTCCTTCATAATCGTCACCCTTCATGCCATAATCTGTCCATTCATCAAAATATGAACCATCACACTCAAAGAACGGATATTCTAACTCTTCACCTTCACATCTCCTTGGATACATCTTAATCAGGAACTTCGGCTCTGATACCAACTGATGTAGTTTGAAACAAGGATAAAGAACAACTGAATCTGTTGATTCCTAGGGAATACCAGAAACAATCAAAGACAGATAAATTGGATCTATTGATTCCAATGAATATTAGAAATAATTTCTTCCAACAATCGTTGATTTAACGAATACCGATTATTAGGTTGAAAATCAAACAATAAACCATAATCTTGGTTTATGTCAATTAATAGAAGACATTTTTTTATTAATCACTTCATGAATAATAATAACCCTAGCCTTACATTTATAAGAGAACTAAACTTGAGAAATATGTTAACAAATTATTCTAGAAAAATAAAATAAGGAAACTGAATAAAAGATAAAGACATAAAAAATAATCTCTATATAATCCTCTGCATCAATGGTGGTGAAATCATCGATCGTACGTCATATGGCATAGGCGAAGAACTGTTGGAATTAGTGATCGTTTTAGCACTCGAAAACGAGTGAGCCTATTGGGGGCACACACTCAATCACGAAGAACATAAAACATATCACGAAATGAGGCTATTCACTTGGTGCATACTCTTGTAATAAACCAGATGCAAGTTTTAGAGGGAACAAGTCGTTCGAATCCTACAGGTTGTAGGATTATTATTCGACCCTTACGCTTTTGGTTTAGTTCTAATAAGATAAGTGTTGCTATGGATAAGAACTATAATATGATAATGCTTAGGAGAAGTTTAAGCCTTATCAAGTTAGACTTGTGGTGGGTATATAAACACTATTTTCTTGCTCATTGTCACACGTCCAAAACCAAAGGCAAAACCTTAATTCCCTTTCTTCTACATTCGGTTTAACTCTCTCTCTCTCTCTCTCTCTCTAAAAACTGTTAATTACTTTCCCCCATTGCAAGAC